>JALIZF010001642.1:0-395000 GCA_029948255.1 Telmatactis stephensoni
TATAGCTCTTGCATTTTCCATTTTTGGCCATTTTGACGATGTTTTAATGGGCTATAGCCTTTGCATTTTGTCGATTTTTGGCCATTTTTGACGATTTTTAATGGGCTATAGCCTTTGCATTTTGTCCATTTTTGTCCATTTTTGAGCATTTTGCATGGGCTATAACCTTTACATTTTAATGATTTTTGGCCATTTTTGACGATTTTTAATGGGCTATAGCCTTTGTATTTTGTCCATTTTTTTCCATTTTTGAACAATTTGCATGGGCTGTAGCCTTTGCATTTTCATGATTTTTGGCCATTTTTGACGATTTTTAATGGGCTATAGCCTTTGCATTTTGTCCATTTTTTAGCATTTTACATAGGCTATAGCCTTTGCATTTTAATGATTTTTGGCCATTTTTGACGATTTTTAATGAGCTATAGCCTTTGAATTTTGTCCATTTTTGAGCAATTTGCATGGGCTATAGCTTTAACATTTTCATGATTTTTGGCCATTTTTGACGATTTTTAGTGGGCTATCTCTTTGCATTTTCATTATTTTTGGCTATTTTTGACGATTTTTAATGGGCTATAGCCTTTGCATTTTCATGATTTTTGACCATTTTTGACGATTTTTAATGGGCTATAGCCTTTGCATTTTGTCCATTTTTGTCCATTTTGGAGCATTTTGCATGGGCTACAGCCTTTGCATTTTCATGATTTTTGGCCATTTTTGACGATTTTTAATGGGCTATAGCCTTTGCATTTTGTCCATTTTTGTCCATTTTTGATCATTTTGCATGGGCTAAAGCCTTTGCTTTTTGTTGATTTTTAGCCGTTTTTGACGATTTTTAAGAAGCAAAAACTCCAAGGCTAATGGACAAAATTTAAAGGCTATAGCCCATGCAAAATGCTCAAAAATGGCCACAAAAGGACAAAATGCAAAGGCTACAGCCCATTAAAAATCGTAAAAAATGGCCAAAAAAAGAAACAAAATGCAAAGGCTATGGCCCATTAAAAATTGTCGAAAATGGCCAAAAATCGACAAAATGCAAAGGCTATAGCCCATTTAATATCGTCAAAAATGGCCAAAAATCGACAAAATGCAAAGGCTATACCCCATTAAAAATCGTCAAAAATGGCCAAAAATGGAAAGAATTCAAAGGCTACAGTCTATTAAAAATCGTCAAAAATGACCAAAAATCGACAAAATGCAAAGGCTATAGCCCATTTAAAATCATCAAAAATGTCCAAAAATCGACAAAATGTACAGGCTATAGCCCATTAAAAATCGTCTAAAATGGTCAAAAATTGTGAAAATTCAAAGGCTATAGCCCATTAAAAATCGTCAAAAATGGCCAAAAATCGACAAAATGCAAAGGCTATACCCCATTAAAAATCGTCAAAAATGGCCAAAAATGGAAAGAATTCAAAGGCTACAGTCTATTAAAAATCGTCAAAAATGACCAAAAATCGACAAAATGCAAAGGCTATAGCCCATTTAAAATCATCAAAAATGTCCAAAAATCGACAAAATGTACAGGCTATAGCCCATTAAAAATCGTCTAAAATGGCCAAAAATTGTGAAAATTCAAAGGCTATAGCCCATTAAAAATCGTCAAAAATGGCCAAAAATCGACAAAATGCAAAGGCTATAGCCCATTAAAAATAATCAAAAAAGACCAAAAATGGACAAAATGCAAAGGCTATAGCCCATGCAAAATGCTGAAAAATGGCCAAAAATGATGAAAATGCAAAGGCTATAGCCCATTAAAAATAATCAAAAAAGATCAAAAATGGACAAAATGGAAAGGCTATAGCCCATGCAAAATGCTGAAAAATGGCCAAAAATGATGAAAATGCAAAGGCTATAGCCCATTAAAAATAATTAAAAATGACAAAAAATGGACAAAATGCAAAGGCTATACCCCATTAAAAATCGTCAAAAATGGCCAAAAATCGACAAAATGCAATGGCTATAGTCCATTAAAAATCGTCAAAAATGGCCGAAAATGGAAAGAATGCAAAGGCTATAGCCCATTAAAAATCGTCAAAAATGGGCAAAAAAATGGATAAAATACAAAGGCCATGGCCCATTAAAAATCGCCTAAAATGGCCAAAAATTGTGAAAATGCAAAGACTATAGCTTATTAAAAATCGTCAAAAATGCCCAAAAACCATGAAAATGCAAACGTTAAGGCTATAGCCCATTAAAAATCGCTTTCAAAGTCCTTTTGAGAAGCCAAATTCGTATTGTGTCTCTAAAATTTTATGATCCTTTTGAGTTTTGCGGAGAAGTGATTGCGCAGTTGAAGTGATAACACCCTCTCGATATACATTCTGTCAGTTACGGCATTCGCCTTTCGCCGCGAAAAACGTTTTACAAAGAGAGTAGACACATTTCAGACAACAAATCGTTTTACACTGGCTTCACATTCCCCTCATTGATAAACGAATGAAAATTTTGGTATAAATTGTTCTTTATTAAAATTCCTACATAAGTCACAATTGTCTCAGCAAAGTTACCAACTTATACCAAAGATCAAGCAAAGACAATAAAATGATATGTTACTTGTGATTACAAAATTAAGTCCTTCCAGGCCATTCCTCAAGAGTCCCTGGAATTCCTGGTTACGTTCTGACTCTTTAAGAAAAGATTCGCATAAATGTCGTTTGTCGTTATCAGGGGCGGATTCAGGATTTTGCAAAAGGGGGTGTCCCAAATAGGTCTCTTGAGAGATGACGTTACATCCAAGATGGCGGCCTCTTAACAATGGAATCTGATGACGTCATCTCGTATGGCGAAAGGGGGATGTCCGATGCACCTATGGACACCCCCCTGGATCCGTCCCTGGTTATAGACATTTTTACGGCTTTCGTTGTCATGAATATAGTTACGTAATATAATTGACTGCTTAAGAAACATCGTGATTATATGACGTCATAAAACTAATTTATCTGATAAGTTATTCCTGGTTCCTGCTGCAGATTTTGCTTTAGATTATAACGTCATTATAATACCCAACGTTAACATAGCTATATTGATTCTCATGTCCCCCAGGTTCGATTCCAGGTGCGGGGTTCCTGTGTTTACCTATGACGTATGTATTTTTTAATTTACAAGCTAAAATATTTGAAAAGAACTATTGAAAGTGAGTATGAATTAAGTTATAAACAAGAAGAATTGAAAAGTAAGATAAAAAAGCTGCCCATAGATGACGCACCGCAAACAATTTTTGTGGGTTTGAGTTTTAATTAAAAAAAGAAAACAAAAACTCTGAATGCCAATTAAGACCTTCACAGAAGCAAGTGATAACATCTGCGCATGTCTCCAACTTCTATTGTTTTGGACAAATGGATAATTTCGAAAAGATAATTTCTAGCTGTTCGTACTTCTGCACTCGACTGTAATGCTCCGGAAAGCTTTGGGAAAATATATACGACTCTTTTTATGAGAGAGGTAGCCCTAAGCCAGGTTAAAACGTACCGTAATTGAGGCCACTTGCTGTTGACCTTCACAGCACTTCGTTCTTCGATTCCAAGATGGCTGCCGTGTCCGTCACATGCAACCAAACCAGCAATAACGATATTTCAAGCGTTCGGAAAAGAAATAGAAAAAAATAAGTAGTGAAGCAACTAGGGCAAGGGACAAATAACAATTTCAAAAAATTCAGTGATTTCAGGCTTATTTCTATGGACAGCTTTCTGATGGTATAAATTTTAAAAACCATTCTAAAATTGATTACATGGACAATTGGAGACTATATATATACACACACACACGATTGCGGAAAGCTTGTAGTCTACATTTATACAGATATCTAATTTATTCAGTGTATCTAATGAGATGCAATTTGTAAATAAGCGCTTACAACACCCGAAATACAGTTTAATTCTTTGATAACTGCGAGAGTTAAGAAAGCCTAAAAATATATTTTGGCAAGCATTGCATGTAAGCAATGGCGATTTAAGCAGTATTTTGGGTTTTGCATCTCATTAGTTAGATATTTGTATATTTGTATAAATGTTTTCTACAGCCTTTCTGCAATTGAGTGTATATATTGAATATATGATAATGAATTGATGTTATGAATGTTTGTGATTATATAGGAGTGGGAGAAAACTCCTGTGAATAGATTTTTATATCAGAAATACCACAGTCAAGACTCGTTCCCAGGTCGGTTCTTGGTGAAGTATTCGATAGAAAAATTTAACACCTGGATTGGCACTTACAACTGAAAAAGAAACAGCTAAAACTCCCCTAAAATGTCTTCACAGAGACATTAAAAAATCAAAATAAAATCAAAATGATTCAGTTTTCTATTTTTCTCTTAAGAATTCTTTGTGTGAGTCTGTGTGTGTGAGAGAGTTAGTTTAAAGGACAATACCGACAATACCGAGACTGGAGACGAGTCGAGTGTATACCTAGCCAGCCATTGTGTTCAAAGATATCCACATCCTACTCAACATTAGTCGATTACAGAGCTTTATCTCTAACCCTTTGCCCTTTACCTTTAACCTTAACTCTTAGCTTTAACTTAAACTTAAACATTAGCCTTTAACCTTTACTTAATACTTTAATTAAGACTTCTTTCTTCTTTGTTGATTACTTCCATTATTTTCACACATTAGTTCAACGCCTGTATTTAACTTAAGAAGAAAAAGAAAAAGATTATTGTTTGCTCTACATCACTACCATCATAATAACAACACTTACGACGGCTACTTCCTAATACGGAAATTTATAACAAATCAGTGCAGTGCAAGAACGGAATTTTTTTGTAGAGAAATACTTTATAAGGACATCTACGATTATGTCTATCTTATATTTCTTTTCCTTCCTTTTCCTTCTTTTCTAATATGACATTTTATTAGTATTTTTTTAACTTGAAAAGGAAAGACCTAAAATGCATTACGAAAGGAAAGACCTAAAATGCATTACATTTCATAGCTAGAGTAAAACTAAGGCCGTGTTTACACTTGCGTATCTTACTCCGATGGAAATGTGAAAACAATATATAAGCCAAGTATTCCTTGACTATGGTTTTGTAACCTTAGCAAACTGTAACGCTTCTAGTAAAACCCTTCAGTGTAAATACGGCCTATGTAATTTAGGTTACATAGCAAATTTTGTATACCTTCGAAGTAACACAAATTAGCCCAACTCCTAGACGAATTGGAACTTCAAAGTTTCCCTTTTCCAGAGATACAAAGTTTGCTTAAAGAAAAACGCAACTGTTTAAGTAGAACAGGAATTAAAAGGGACTGTAAAAAAGATATTTCTTGCGGTTAATTATGTCCAGATGTCAATGAAACCTTAATTCCTGTTTACTAAAACAAAAGCTACTTTACCTACATCACAATCTTATTGCTGCTTACACTGCTGATCTCGATCTCTAGCAGAGGTTCTTCTTTCTGGTCGGTCTCTTTCTCCTCTGGATTGCCTGTCGGCTCTGTCTCTATCTCTTTTATCATCCTCGACTCTGGTACTTGTCATCGGGCCGTCTTCACCGAAACTGTCGTCGCCATATTTGCCTCTACTCGTTCTGGGTCTCGGTGCTGATTCTTGTCTGTTTTTCGAGACCTTTGCCTCGACTGGTTCTTCTGAAACAGGGCCATTTTTGGTATCGGCGGGTCTGTCAATGCCCGAACCTTCAGAGCTGAGCTTGTACAGACTTCTTTGGTCTGATGGTACCAAACTGTCTGCGTGGGAAACATATCGTGTTGAGGGAGTTCTCCCTCGGTTTCGGTCAACATCCAATATTAAGGTCGTTGACGATGATGGATCTTGAGAAGCCTGGCTCTCTCGAAGCTCTTGAATTTGTCGTTCATATCTCTTTAGGATGTCTTCCAAGTTCTTTATCTTTGCGTTGCGGATCTCGTTGTCATTTTCAAGTTCAGCAATTTGGAGCTTGTATTTGTTGGTAAGCTCGATGATCTTGTTCTCCAGGTTGTTCTTCTCATCGTTGAGCTTACTGACATTCTCTTCATACTGATCTACCTCTTTATCATTATCCTTTAACTCTCCTTTCATAGACTCTATTTCAGCTTTGAGGTTTTCTATCTCGATTTCATCCTGTAATCTTTCAGCACGAAGCTTTTCAATGAAGTTGGCTTTCTCCAGAGCATCTTTACGGTAGATTTCACTCTTGTCACCCATATTTTTCAGATGGATTTCCAGATCTCCCGTTCCCTTCTCAAGCCTGTCCCTGTATTCTTCAAGCTGTTCGTGGAGTCTTACAATTTCTTTATCTTTAAATGCATTCTGGTCTTCTAGTTTACGATTTTTCTTTTTAAGTAAGTCGTTCTCCGCTTCAAGGCCAGACATTTCTTTACCACCAGCGCGGCTTGTATTGGCTACATCTCCGAGTTTTTGCAGGAGTTCATCTATCTCATTCTTTTGGTCATCCACCGTTTGTTGTTCTTTTTTGAGATCTAATTCCAGGTCTGATATCTTCGTTTGGAGATTGATCATATCTTCTCGCATCAATGCGTTACGGTGTTCTGTCTCCCTGTTAGAATCTTCGGCTTCGTCAGCTCTGTTTTCAGCTGATTTTATTCGTCCCTCGACGTCAGCAAGTTTTCGCTGAAGTTCCACTATTTCTTTCTGCAACTGATTTTCACGGTCTTGGAACTTACGCCTCATGTTGTTCAGAGCTCCATCTTTTTGATCATTTTTGGCAAGCTGTTTCTCCAAGTCGTTTCGTTTCTTGTTAAGTGTTCTTAATTCTTTCTCTTTTTCAGCAATTTCGTCTTTAAGTTCCTTATTTTCCATGGCCAGTGATTCATTCTCCTGTTTAAGAGTTTCATTATCTGTCCTCTGTTCTATAAACTTCTGATTTGCGAGATCTCGTTCGTACAATGCTTTATCTTTAGCGGTTTCAAGGTTCTTGTTGTCCATTTCAAGTTTGGATAGGTGCATTTTCAAGTCCTTCAGATTTTCGTCAACCTTGTCTTTTTCGCGTTGTTTGTGGTTTAAATGGTCCTCATAGTTCTTCAATCTGTCTTCTGCAGCCTGCTTTTCTAATTGTAACTGATCTCTTTCACGTTGTACTCCATCCAGCTGATCAAAATCAAAAGGCATTGAGCTTTCCACGTTTTCAACTGTTGCTACTTGAATTTGAGCCGGTTGGTTTTCAAGTTGGTCCTTCAAGTTCGCAATTTCATCTTTGCATTGCTGAAGCTCTCTTCTAAGATTCTCATTCTCTCCTCTTAAGTCATCGTTGTCTGAGTTTAATGAATCGTATTGTGCCTGGAGTTTATGCAGCTGCATTTTGAGGTCACTCTTCTCGACGATGGCTTTTTCTTTTTGTGCTCGTAAATCAGACAAATCTCGGCGTAGTTTGTTAATCTCATCCTCCAAATCCTGTCGATCTTTCTCTGAAAGCTCCATCCTGTACTTGTGGTCACTCAGTTCTTTGTCAAGAGCGTCATAGTTTTGGACGGAGTCCCACGAATGTTTCTTTAACTCGGCAATTTCTTTCTTGAGTTTATCGTTCAGCTTATTAGTCTCGTCCAGCAGTTTCTGCAATTGGTCAATCTTTAATTGGGCAATCTTAAGATCATCTTCCAAATGCCACACTTCATTTTTAAGCTTTTGAACTTCTTTTTCTGCGTTCGTTCTGCCTTCGGTGGCTGCTTTAAGAGCTGCTTCAAGCTCGGCAATCTTGCTTTGTGCCAAGAGGTAATCTCTGTATTTGGAGTCTGATCCGTCATCCTGATCTGCAAGAGCATCTTCCAATACTCTGATCCTATGTTCAGCTTCGTCAAGGTCTTCCTTTAACTCGTCAATTTTCTGCTCTGCGGTCTTGTTTTGATTTTGCAATCTGTTTATCGTGTTCTTCAGATTATTCATTTCTTGTTCGGCAGCTGCACATTTCTTGCGCCATTGCAAAAGTTCCTCTTTGTCTGCCTTGTGGTTTTCTTGTGCGCTCTTCAGACTGTTCTCTAACTCATTTATTCTGTTGTCACGACAATCAAGACTGTGCTCCAGCGATTCTTTGTCGCGTTTGTACTCATTTAGCTCGTTTTCTAATTGGGCAAGTTTTTGTCTCAATATCAACAAATCACTCTTGACATCTTCTTTTTCTCGAAGTGTGCTATGCAAGGAAGATTCCAACTCTCCAACCTTTTTCAGTGTGATTAAGTTACTACCCTTCTTGCCTCTTCTACTATCTGCATTAGCAAGTTGTTGTTGAAGAACATCATATTTCTTTTGTAATACAGACATGTCGTTTTTCAGTTTGTTATTCTCATGCCTTATGGAATCCAACTGGATCTTCAAGTTGGAGATTTCTTGTTGCAGTGTAGCGTTATCCTTCTTCAGTCTGCTTCTCTCACCTTCTAATGCATCGTTTCTTGCTTCTGCCTGGTTCAACTTTTGTCTTGCTGCCATGAGTTCTAATTGAAGTCGTTCGATTTCTCTCTGGGCGTTTTGGTAGTTTCGCCTTTGTTCATTGATGGTTTCTTGTAAAGTCTTGATGTCATTTTTCAGCCTTTCATTGTCACTCTTGTACAATGATAAATTGCCATCTCTCAAGGTTAGTTGCTGTGGTTTCTCTCTGAGAAGAAGCTGCAATCTTGCTACTTCATCCTGGCTCTTCTGATAGTCGTCTCGAGCTTTAGCTAACTTCTTTCTCAGAGCTGCTGCTTCTTCACCGGCAACATTACCAGCTCTAAGTTGGTCAATGAGGCTGTCCCTGTCCATTATATCTTTCTTCAAAGCATCAATCAACGACTGGAGGTCTGCTAATTTCTTTCGAAGTAGATTGGCTTCCTCGTTGGCTTTTCTGAGGTTTATCTTGGAACTGTCCAAATCTGATCGCAGCTGAGCGTTGTTCCTTTTCGACTTTTGAAGCTCGTTTTCAAGTTCTGTAATTCGTCTCTGAGCATCTTCAAGGTGATCTCTTAGAGCATCATTTTCCTGGCTCTTTGCCTGAATTGTTGTTTCATCGTCTGCCAAATGCTGCTTAGCAACAAAAAGTTGTTTTTCCAATTCGTTGCGCTTTGCATGGGTTTTGTCGATTTCGTTGTTTGCTGCCAATACTTCGTCTCTGAGTTTTCGTATTTCGTTTTCTTGACCTTCAATTTCTTTCTTGAGACTCTCAATGAGTTCATCTTTGAGACTGGAATCTTCTCCTCCGTTCTCTAGCAGTGTCATGTATTCCTGCACTTTACGTTTTGCTTTGTTAAGCTCAATATCCTTCTCTTGAAGGTCTTCAAGTGCCTCATCTAGTTCTCTCTGTAACTGTTTTCGCTTTGTAGTTTCAGCGTCTAGTTGCACCTCCACGTCACTAAGGCGATTATGTGCATCATCGGAATCCTTTTTCAAGAGCTCTAGTTCACGAACAAGTTCATCATATTTCACCTTCAATGGTTCGTAGTCACGTTTGATGGCTTCTAGCTCTCTCTCCAATTCATGCTTTCTGCTATTCGTATGATCCAGCCGCGATTCGAGTTTGGATTTGTGTCCATGTGTATCAACCAGCTGGTTATTTAGATTGTTCTTCTTGTCGCCTAATACTTTATTGTCTGCCTCGAGTTCTTTGATTTTCTTCTTTAATTCAATGTTTTCATCTCGAAGCCTTCTCAATTCTTCTGGATCTGCTCCACCAAAGTCAAATAAATTGGACTCTACGCTCTGGACTTGCTCAACTTGTAGAGGCTGTAGTGCAGGAAGCTTGTCCATTTCTGCCAACTTAGCTTTAAGATCGGCAATTTCTGCTTCCAAGTCTTTTTTCGTATTTCTCAGGTCATCAATGTCCTTTTCGTTCTTTTCAAGCTCATCCTCCAGTGCACGTAGCTTGTCCTCAAGATGATTGCAGCGCCTCTTGCTTTCCGCAAGCTCATCCTGCAATCGTCTTACCTGAGCCTCTAGATCGTCGTTTTCTTGCTCAACTTCTTTCTTTTTAGCAATTGCTTCTTGAAGCTGGTACTCAAGATCTTTTACTTTTGCAAAAGCATCTTTAGCATCCTCGATGGCCCTTTCTCTTTCAGTGAAAAGCTTCTGGTTGTTGGTTTTAAGTTGATTTATCTGAGTCTTAAGATTTCTGATTTCATCCAACAATTTGGCCTGTTCATCTTTGAGATCGTCATTTGAATTGCGAGCTGCTTCCAGACTTGCCTTTAGCGACTCTACTTGGTCTTCAAGGTATTGTTTAGCTGCCTTGAGCTTGTCTATTAGTGCGTCTCGATGGCTCTTTTCTTTCTGGTGTTTATCTACGGCAAGTCTGTGTTCAACGAGAGATTGGTCCAAGGTCAAAAGTTCGTCTTGGCTTTTACTCATTCTACTATTAATATTGTGTAACTGATTCTTAAGAGACTTGATTTCAGCTTCATCGGCCTCTGCTTGTGTTTCAAGCGCAGAATTCTTACTTTTCAGCTCAAGAAGCTCTCTCTTCAAGTCCTCTTTTTCTCTGTTCACTCTATTTAATGTTTGTTCAGTATCACGCAGTTTTCTTTGCAGTGCAGCATTTTCATGTTGAAGCTCGATAAGCTGCTCATGCATGTGTTTGTTCTCGGCGTCGGCTTTGTTGAGTTTGCTAGTGTAGCCATCAATTTCTTGTCTTAGAGCACTTTCTCGATCTTCTGCAGCTTTCAATAAAGCTTGAAGCTCATACACTTTGGCATTGGGCTCTGCTGGTGGTGGCTCACTGAAGAGCGGTCCTGGTGCAGACTCGACGACGCTCACACTCACTGGAGCAACGGCATTCATTCGAAGGCGCTCTAGCTGTGCAAGAAGCTCTTGGATCTTTTCTTTGTTGATCTCGTTGGCATGGTTGGCGGCCTCTAGTTGCTTGCGAAGAGAGTTAATCTCATCCTCTAATGCTTTCTTTTGTCGTTTCAAGGTGTTGTTGCTTGATTCTTTGTCCTTAAGATCTACACTGAGATTATCACAGAGGCGTTCTTTATCTTTAAGCTGGTTTTGTGCCTGAACAAGCTCATTTTTCATCTTGCGATTCTTGGTCTGAAGAGCTTCGCATTCATTCTTATAGTAATCTCTTTCTTTCTCAAGATTTCTAACTTTAGTTTCCAGGTTGCTCAGTTTGTAACTTTGAGAACTAAGGTCTTGCTCAAGAACTTCACGAGTATCTTTGAGGTCATGTATGGCAGATTCCAGTTCAGCAATTCTGTTGCGGGCATCTGAGAGTTTCTTAGCGATGTCTCTCTTCTCTTGATTAAGAGTGTCATTTCTAGCGTTGCTTGCAACAAGTTCTCGGCGTAATTCTTCGTTCTCTGCTTCTACAGCCCTGAGTCTTGCGCTTAGGTCTTCTACGGAGCCTTCGTGTTGCTTCACGATCTTGCCGAGACTTGTGTTGGCTTTCTCTTGCTGAGACGCTCTCATTTCGGCTTTGTTGTGGCCCTCCTTCAGTTCAATGATTTTTTTGTTGGCTTCGCTAAGGCTTCTCTTGAGGTCATCTCTTTGCCTTGTCAAAGAATCGACATTTTGTTGTAGCTTTTCAACTTTGGGACGTAAATCATCTAAGTGGTCTTGAAGCTCATTTCTCTCCTCCGTCAGGTCGTTAACTTCCTTTTCCAAGGTTTCACATTTCTTTTGAACATTCCTCAGCTCTTTTCTAATGCCTGCGCTGTCATCGTCTTTGCCTTCTAGCTCGCGCATCAGAGAGTCTATCTTGTTGTCTTTGTCTTTGATTTCGCTGGAAAGCATTGCGTTATCCTTTTTCAGATCATCATTTTCCTTTTCCAGCTTGTAGATCTTTTGCCTCAAATTAGATAACTCTTTCTCTAGCTCTTGTACTTTATAAATATTGATGTCGATATTCTTGGAAACTGGTTCGATCTTGTACTCCTTTCTCGTTCCCTCGAGATTCTTTAATTTTTCCAGAAGTCCAGCAACTTGGATTTCCGCGTCGTTTCTTTCTTTTGTTGTGCGATCAAGGAGTGCGTTCAGTCTGTCAATCTCCACATCCTTCTCATTACATTTACGTTCCAGTTGTCTAATGTCATCTTCCTTAGCGTCGCACTTAGCCTGTGACTCAGCAAGATCAGTCTTACATTCATCGATGTCCTCGTTCAGGTTTCGGACTTTGTTTCTAAGATGGTCAATATCTTCATCTTTTTCGGCAATCTCCTTCTTTAACCCATCGATAATGCCTTGATACTCCATGATCTGTTTTCTGGAGCTAGCTGCATCGTCACGAAGTTTGCTTGAATTCAATGACAGGTCGTTGGCCTCACTTTCATACACGGCCCTTTCTTTATGGGTTTTATCCAAATCGTCCTCCAGAACGTTCAACTTTAGTTGGAGGGCCAAGACTTGAGCTTGCAAATCGTTACGGGCCTTTTCAGATTCGGCGAGCTTAGACTCGAGCTCTGACAACTAGAAACGCAAATCAGAGAAAATTTGAAACACGTATAATACGCACTCTGCGAAAAGGGTTTACTTTTCTAACTTCTCCACACAGCAAATTAAGAAAAAAAGTAACCCAGCTATCCCGCGATTTCCACATCCACATATTAGATGTAAAAATTATGATCTGTTAAAAATCAGTTTGGAAACCGGTTTTCGAAACACAAACAGTATTCGCAGGGCAAGGCGTGGCGGAAGCGTCTGATACATCACTGCGCATGTTTAGCTTAATAAACCGCGACAGGCGGTAGAGGTTCAATTTTCCCTCGCTCGTTGACGAAGCAGAGAACGAGAAAAAAACTCCTCCTCGCAGGGTAATACCAGATTCAAGGTCAAAACATATACACATAGCCATAAGTCATTACTAGATTTATAACTTATTATTATAATTTTTGGAGTCTATACCTTACCTTGCGCGAATGGTGTTTCAACTCGTGATTGGCACTGTCCTTCTCATCAACGCTGCTCCTGTAGTCGCTCTCCAGGTCACCAATAGTCCTTTGAACTTCCAAGGCATCATCACGCAACTTTTCATTTTCCAACTGCAGAGCTTCTACCTTGCCTTCTAGCTTGAAGTTCTCATTATTGCGGTCCTCGAGTTGCTAACAATGTTAAAAACAGGCATGGAATTAATTGTTAATATTAACAATGGTGATTGAACAAAGTCTGTGCGTCGTAAAACCATGCAAAGCTCATGCGGCTAACAGTGCAAGAAATCGCCAGTCAAATAGTTTAGCTGATTTTTGCATTGCCGAAACTTGCTGTTGCGTGCAAATAGACTCCAGCCTATTTTATTTTTACATGTGTGGTTCCATCTCATCTTTCTTACTGTTTGGACAGTGGGTACTGCGGAAATCTAAACAAAAGGAAATAAAGACTGCCAGTATGTAGACCTAGAAGAAATTTGACTCACCTGTTCCAGATCGGCAATCTTATTCCTTAAATCTTCGATGATTTTGTCCTTCTTTGCACATTCTTTGGTCTTTTGATCAAGTGCTTTTTCCACATCTGCTAGCTTGGATTGCAAATTGTTCAAGTCGTTTCTCAGTTTGGCTGACTTCGCTTTTTCATTTTCCAGCTCATTCATCAGGTCACCCTTTTGTCTTCCAAGACTGTCAACTTGGCATTCCAATTTGGTTATTTGACCCTTGGAGTTGGTGTACTTGTTTTCGAGCTCCGAGTTCTCATATTCAAGACGGTGAACCAAATTTTGAAGTTCAGCCACCTAAAGTGATGATGAGAATTAGCTTTTTTATAGTCAATGTCCCTACAAAAAGGGATCTTCAAAGAGATCCCACGTATGGCAGATTTAATTCATGGAAAGCATAGCATAGCACGACTCCATACTTTTTAGGATTAATTTATTGGACAACATGACAGAACAGAAGAAAGATGTTGATCAGCACAATCGCTTTTTCCCAGCTTAACAAACTTAATCTTTACTTTCGATAAAGGCGTCACCTATATTTGTTCATATGTTTTAAGGAGTCTCATAAACATGGCTTCAAAAGCTCGTTTATTTTATGCATACCTTTTAGGGGTCGTTTTAAAGACGACCGCTGATCATCCCTACCATCTGGACAAAAGAGGTACTCATTTGATGTTAAATTTAGGTAAAACTAATGGTTTTTCTAATATATCTCTTTATCCGAATTTAACTACTGTAGATCTCTCGATCACGTTTCAGTGAGGTAGAAAGGAAGACGTATAATATAGGCAATCTATTCACCTTCTGAGTAAGCGCCATCTTATCCTGATTTGCTTGTTCTAGTTCTTCTGCTCCAAAACCAAAATCATCAGGGGGACCAGCTTCTACAGACTCGACGTTCTGGATCGTTATCACGTCAAATCTATTTTCTGCTGGTTTGGACCTCGCAAGCTCAAGCTCCTTCTCAAGGTGAATGATCTGGTTTCTTGACGATGCAAGGTCTGCTTCGAGATCAGCAATTCTTTGCTTGAGAACGCGCTCGTTTTGAAGCAAGGTAGAGATCTTATCCTTGGACTTTTCGTTGGCATCCTCGGCGTTTCGAAGTTTTCTTTGAAGAGCGAAGACCTGTCAAAAGCATCGTGAATACCTTTAATACCGATGAAGACAATAAATTGAAAGATAGTCAGTACTGAAAAAGGAAACTATTCGCGACTCCCATCCCATCAATTTTCTTTGAAGAGCGAAGACCTGTTCAAAAACATCGTGAATACTTTTAATACCGATGAAGGAAATGAATTGAGAGATGGTCAGTACTGAAAAAGGAAACTATTCGTCACTCCCATCAGCGATGAATTTAATCAGTTAACAACCTGTGACTTCAATAAAGCAAACAAGCAAACGGCAAATCAACCAAGGCTTGACATGATATACCCGACAACTAACCCCACCAAAACAACTGCTCATTAACAAACCAACAAACCGAGGCAGTAGCATACAGCCAACTAACCAAGCAACATCAACAAACACATAAATGCTGACTAATTATCCGGCACTAGTCAACGATCTCACTACTGACAGACCAACCTAATGACCATGACTAACTATTCTGCTAACCAACGAACCCCTAACGACCAACAAACCCAGCAACCAAAAGCTAAACTAGGAAATTAATCAGCCATTACCCAACTTGACCAATCGACGAGGTAACGAATCAACACCCACTGACTAACGCTAACAAACAGCCAAATAATCATCTCAGCCAGCAAACTAACCAACAGACTACTCATCTGAGCAACTTTTCAATCAGCGAACAAATAAACCGATATCACGATTAATATACTGAGTTATTACAACCCATTACCTCGTTCTGCAATTCATCTTTCTTGGATTTCATGTCGTCGAAAGCTTCTTGCAGATCGTCGTTGCTCTTTTGCAAAGCAACCAGCTCGTGTTGCATGTTCTCTTTCTGCTTCAAAGCGATCTCCAGAGATGTTTGACTCTTGGACAACTCCTGACGAAGTCCATCAACTTTTCCTTCCAGGGAGATGATTCTGTTCTCCATCTTGCCGATCTGGTTGTTCTTGGAGACGATTTCCTCCTTTCGAGCGTCGGCAAGCTTTTGGCTCTCGATCATTGCTCTTTGAGCGTTACCATACAGCTCTTTTTGCTTCTTGAGCTCAACACGAATTTTGTCCAGCTTTTCTTTCAGCTCAGATCTCTGCTTATTTAAGTTGTCAATCTATTGTAGTTAAAGAAAATAAGAAATTATGTTGTACGAAAGAAGACATTCTTTTTGACTTTTTTGTCTCAGAATTAATTCGAACGCAAAAAACAATTTCAACGATATGATAAAAATTGTTTAGAGTTGCTTTGGGTGGAAAACAATCAAACAGAAAGACAGACGTACAGGAACGAAAGACGCAGGACGAATTCGTTTTAGATCACACAACCAAAGCTAGTGAAGCAAACAGGCAGATCGATCGACGATTTCAACAAACAGACCGTAGATAGAGAGAGGAAGAGAATGACAGCAAGTACGATGATAATAAAGAAGAGGGAAACAGAAAAGACGGAGAATAAAGAACGACTCGGAAGAAAATAGTACTAGACCGATTGCGCATGCCGGGTTATTTACCTGAGCTTCTTGCTTAGCACTCTTTAACTGATTGGTCTTCTTCTGCGTCTCCAGCTCCTTGAGAAGCCTCTCATTTTCAGCTCCCAATTCCTCAAGTTTTGCAAGCAGTTCGATGTAGTCGTTGTGAAGTTCTTCCTTTTCTGCAGACATCTTGTTGTAACTGGCTTCAACTTTGAGCATCTCGGCACGGGTGACGGTGTACTCGTCGTCGCCATGGCCTTGCAGAGCCCGGATGTCGAACTTGGATTGGTACGAATTCAGCTCATTTCTAAAAAGATATAGGATCTAAATTAATCATTTTTATATAAACCAGCTTGTTTGTTGGGGCGGTCTCTCTTTAATTAGCTCATTTATCAAAATTAAAGAATCAAATCAATTCCTGTGTTTTACGCCAATTTTACCTCTCGTGGTGTGATTTGACAAGATACAGAGTGATGTGTGTAGAGTAATAATGTCTGGTCTGGGTGTGGCGTAAAGTGGATGTCCTAGGCCTGTTTGTGTTGCATGTCTACTGTACGTACTTGGCGTGTTGTGTTATGGTAAGGTTCGCAAGGTTTGATAAAGTGTGTAGTTTTGTTGTATTGAAAAAGTTGTGTTGGTGTAGTGTCGTGTTGGGTTATGTTGTGTTGTGGTATGTTGTGTTGTTACAACTGAGTATATTTTGTTGTCTCTAAAATTGATATTAAAAATGATAGACGTTTCGGCTAAATCTCAAGCCTTCATCAGTATTGTACAGTTGAGTTGTGTTGTGTCATGTGTTGTTGTGTATTGTGTTAGGGTATGGTGCGGTGTGATGTTGTGTGGTATGATGTGGTATGGTGTGGGTGGTGTGGGGTAGTATGGTTTGGTGTGGTGTGGAATGGTGTGGTGTGGTATGGTTGGCGCGTGATGTGGTGTTGCACGATAAACTGTGCTGTGTTATGAAAATGATGTTCAGCGATTGGTAAGCAGGTTAATGTGAGTAAAACGTTTGGACAATGCGAAAGTGTGATTACGTTTGGTGTTTGACAACATCTTTTGAATACAGATCGATCGGTCGATTTATACTTTGTCTAATAAATGCATTATACAAAGTGATTGTCAATGTTGATTAGTCGACTTACTGAAGGTCTTCGATCTGCCGCTGAAGGGACAATTTGTCCTTCTTGAGCTCGGTGATTACACTGTCTTTGTTTGACATCTCTTTATTTTGCGCCTCAAGTCTCCACTCTTTCTCTACGATTTCTCTTTTCCAGGAAGCCCCTTGCTCCTGATACTTCCGGTTTTCTCGTTTGGTAATTCGAAACTTCTCTTCTACGTTTCGCTTCTGTTTTAAGAGCTCTTCAATTTGTATCTGTAGATTTCGAATCTAAGTGGGAGAGCCAACAAAATACGAAGTTAATCCATAAAAAGGTAAAGCATTAATACCTAACGTCGGCAGGAAGCCGACGAACAAAACACGCACCGAACACGTGAAAAGTCATCAATTGAAGTTTTCCGAGCTTTTAATACTATAAACATTAGGGCTTATATCAAAGCCAACTCTCCATCGAAGCGTACTTTAATATTGACTTAATTTCTATTTTAACACACCAGACGGCGATTACCGTCAATGAGTCATAGCGTCGTCGAGTTTTACTAGACTTTTGTTAATGCAAAGCATATCTCTTAATAGACTATAATTAAATTGTTTGCATTCTCGACTAGCTGCGACTATCTAGAGATTTTTATCGAAGCCAATTCATAAAGGAAGAGCATAATGATATAATTACTTTATGATCTGTGAACGGGTTTTGACCCAAATGTCATAATAGACATAAACATCTGCTAACGTATGGAAGAATGAGTAACCTTTTTAGTCAATATAATCAATCAAAATCAGAAATTTGTTGAAATTGTCGCGATAAGATGGAGCTCCAATCTGGTTATCAGCAGGCAAGCGGTACGTAAGTGTTCAGTTTGCTATGCAATTAAGCTCCTGGGCCAGTACAAGTTAAGTATGACGACAAATTCGACAATCATATTTCCTTCGATTCCTTCCTTCCTTCCTTCCTTCCTTTCCTTTCCTTTCCTTTCCTTTCCTTTCCTTTCCTTTCCTTTCCTTCTTTCCTTTCCTTTCCTTTCCTTTCCTTTCCTTTCCTTTTCCTTTCCTTTCCTTTCCTTTTCCTTTCCTTTCCTTTCCTTTCCTTTCCTTTCCTTTCCTTTCCTTTCCTTTCCTTTCCTTTCCTTTCCTTTCCTTTCCTTTCCTTTCCTTTCCTTTCCTTTCCTTTCCTTTCCTTTCCTTTCCTTTCCTTTCCTTTCCTTTCCTTTCCTTTCCTTTCCTTTCCTTTCCTTTCCTTTCCTTTCCTTTCCTTTCCTTTCCTTTCCTTTCCTTTCCTTTCCTTTCCTTTCCTTTCCTTTCCTTTCCTTTCCTTTCCTTTCCTTTCCTTTCCTTTCCTTTCCTTTCCTTTCCTTTCCTTTCCTTTCCTTTCCTTTCCTTTCCTTTCCTTTCCTTTCCTTTCCTTTCCTTTCCTTTCCTTTCCTTTCCTTTCCTTTCCTTTCCTTTCCTTTCCTTTCCTTTCCTTTCCTTTCCTTTCCTTTCCTTTCCTTTCCTTTCCTTTCCTTTCCTTTCCTTTCCTTTCCTTTCCTTTCCTTTCCTTTCCTTTCCTTTCCTTTCCTTTCCTTCCTTCTTTCCTTCCCTTTTCTTACTTTTTTCAATTGTTTATCTTTCTTCTATTTGTAGTAGGCAAACATGCATAAACCAGGGGCGTACAGGCTTTTACGTGACGCGCGATCAAGTATTTTCATTTTCCGTGATTCGGGAAAAGCATTAAATAATGACACGAGAAAAACAGAAATAATTCGAGATTCGGGATTTTGTGGTCTTTTTCTACGTGAATCACTGAAAAAGTAAACCAAATTGTCCAAGTTATGCGCTTTCTAGTTTAATTCAATCTCAAAGCGCTTATGTAACGTAAAGAAGTATAATTCAAGTAGCTTAATTCTAGTTGACTTTCCTTTTATTTCAGGAATATATCTGACAATTGTCCGTGATTCGCGCGTGATTTGACGTTATTATTTTCTGTGATAAACCAAACGTAAGTCTCAGAGAAAAATCCAGTTGATACGAAGGTTGCCTTCTTTCTCGACTTTTCTTCGATTATTGATCAGTTACTTATATTTCTTGTATTTGTATCAGCGTAAATGCGTTAAGTGTCGCTAACAGGGGTAAACACAAACAGGAATATGTGAGAGCTTAGTAAGCAAACGTAACGCCTCAGTGAAAGTTCCAGTCATGACCGCAAAATTGCATAATGGTCAGCTCTCTCTCATTGTGAATGTTATTTTTGAATAATAACCAACTATCGATCTATAAGAAAGTTTTTTCCTTTGATTTTGTCTTCCAAATTAACAAATAATATAAAGTCTTGCAATATTTAATTCGTGTGATCATCAACAAAAATTAGCATTTTATACGACCACTCCCTGTTCAATTATCTCTTTCTAATTAGAGTCATTGGAAATGGCTGACCAAACCGATTCATGTAAGGCAGCTAGTATCACAAGGTTTAAGTACATTTTACTTATAATGAAATTTTGGCGTCAAAGAATTCTGAATATGAAAAAATTATACAAAATTTGGAAGACGCTGTTTTATTATGAGCAAGAGAGATGGCCATTGTTCTAGTAGGCTTATATGTCTATTCTCTTCTTAACAAAGGGAATTCAAGCCACTTGAGGTTATTATTCAGTTGAAAGGACATACCGGGTTACATTCCTTAGATCCAAATACGAAATCATTCGTTGCTACTTAAGTTCAGTATTTCAAGCCCCTAACAGAGCACGCGCACAATTTCTGAACGTCTCTCGAAAGTGGAATGAATAAAATGAGTGAAGAGGACTCTCAAAGTTGTGACGTTGGCTGTCCAACTGACCGTAATGCCATTATACTGTTCATAGCCTTTAAACAGCCCCCTAGGGTCTTACACGCAAATACATTGACATTCTTGGCATAAACAAGTTTTCCAGAGTAGATTAAAGTAGGAATAAAAATCATTCTAAATAGAGTTTACAGCTAGGATGTTGGTCATTGTTTTTCGGACCAAATGAATATTAGTTTTTTAGCTGAATTTGCTGGAATTTTCAGAGAAAAGGGAACATTCGTCCTAGGCAATGCAAAGTAAAAAGATATATTTTATACTAGTAGCATAGTTAAAGTTACTTAGTATAAAATAGCTTCAATCAAACTCAGTGTGAAAACGACAGAGTTTAGAGCTTCAAGGCGGACTTAGTGCAAGCTTAAAAGTTCGACTAAGAGTGTGAATTTGTGTTGGTAATATCGGATCAGAATTATCCGAAGCAAGATCCAGTATTGATGCATTGTCAACAACCATGAGCCGAATTCTTATGGTAATTATTATCAGATCGATGTTTTTAGATTTCAATTTTTCTGAATTTTTGCTCAACTGTGCTTATATAGAGGAGCATTTAAGAAACAACCGTAGATTTTGATTATCTTGGTACAAGCTGTATTTACATTCAATAGGAATTTAGAAACTAGCGAGAAAAGTCAACAAAGCGAATCGAGCAAACATACTTAAAGTGAAACTTTATTAAGATCGTTTTGACGATATATAAACTGTTATTCTGCACATTAAAGAAGGCTTGGTAACCCCTTTTGAAGATTTACCAAATCCTTAAACAATGATTGAGTAGTATTTTCAAGATTGAAGTAATAGCTCTTTAAGTTTGTGGCATTAAGACTACAAATTCTTCCTTCAGACTCGTCTCCTTCTAGACATCCATCTTTTGTCAATATCAAATGTAGTTATGCTGCATTAAGATCACATCAGAATAAGCGATACAAATTTTTGATTGCACAAACGTGTCAAGAAAAGGAAATGCAATACAGCTTAACCAACCAGGAATATTTACTTAAACAAATCATTTTTCCGATTATACAAATGCATAGATAACTGAGCTCAAACAACAAATCTCCGTTGATGAGATGAGGTGATAATTAAAAGCAAAAATAGCAGTTTGAAAAGCAGATGTTGTAGAGTCGCTGACAATAAAAATTCCTTTAAGAGGTTAGCTTAAAAATAGCATGGACGTAACATATAATCGGAAGCGGAGTAAAATAAGCTTCTCTTGAGATTGAAGAAGTATTAGACATTGAAAATTCGTATGGATAGAAATTAATTATAAAATTTTGTGTTTACTTCTCCACGCCCAAGGAAGCTCGCACGAAAAGAACAGCACAAAATTTCGCAAAAATACTACTTTCGACAAATATTCTTACCTCATATACACTTCAAAGCTTTAACAATGGAAAAGATCAGGTTTCAAGAAGAATGGAAAGAATTCAACGGAGCCTCGGAAGACGCGATGCTATGCAGCTTTCGTATTCCACAGACGAACTAGGAATGACTAGTGCAAGGCACTGTGAACTGTTTATCGAGAGCTACGCTTGATGGACCAAGCAGTGACCTCGAATAGCTCACAAAGCCTTAATATCTAGTGCAACAAAGGACGGACTAGAGTCAATGGCATCTGTAGCCAATAGGAAACGGCGATTCTTGACCTCTATTTTCTACAATCTCATAGTTGAAATAGTTTTGGCTAGAACGTGATGCTGCTCATCGCTTTTAGAAGTTTTACTCGTTTTAAAACCAAAGAAAACTTAAAAAGTCCAAGGAGAATGTTATAAAATTTAGGAACTTTGTTGCAGTGGAGTTCAAATCGAGGGCTTCGTTAAGGCGTTTTGACCAATGACAAGGCTTGCATTTTAAATCGACTGTCATTGAGCAATACATTGAAAATTGCTTTGCATAATAAAGTGTTATATTTAACCCGTAAAAAAACAGATGACTATTTAGCAAGTTCTAGTTAATAAAGAACTAAAGAGAACAGTGAGGTGAGAGCTGCTTCTAATTATTAGTTTGCTAACTTTTTCACGGGTCAAATAAATTTTTTAAGTGTTTCATCACTTAAAAGAGTAAGGAACAATTCCAAAACATAAGTCATTAGTTAATAATAAATTGATAGGATTCCTGACATTCCAGCCAACAATGTCGAAACTTTCAGTAATTTGAATATTAAGCAATAACATGATCTATGACGCGAATCATGTTCTATTATAAAATTTTAATACTTTCACCATCGTTTCTTTTGATATTGCACAATTTTGTACCAAAGTTTTTTTGAAAGTTTTGCTTTCTAATATTAACAATAATAAATAACAATAATAGGCATCAAATACTCCCCAATTCTGTCAAAAAACTTTAACTAGTTAGATTATATACTCGATAGAATACAAGGACTAAAACCGTGCAACATATAAATAGAATTGAATAGTTATAAGCTAATTCTATTGTTTAGTTCTATTAATTCTAATTTTAATTTTAATTCTATTGTTTTGTTTAGTGCTAAATAGTGTAAAGTATTGCACACTTTTACTGTTTGTACGGCGGTACTCTACACTGAAACGTTTAGAGAAAAAAAAACCCATCTTATTATACTTAGTAATTTCCCGGTTTTATTCTGAAAAAAATGTTGGAGTGCAGTGTCCGTAGAAAATTGCAGAGGGCGTACGTGATAAGCCGTGAATCGAATAAATGGAAGGAGTCGATGAGGACAAGAACTTTTTCAGGAAGTTTCTCAATATCGATTATTAGAATAGCAGTGTTTCCTAAATTTAACCTAATGTTTGAAAAATATATCATTTGGATTCTAATAGTTTTTCCTCTTTGTATAAAGTATATAATGAAGATCCCAAGCGTCTTTTCATTTCAAGCAACAATAGTAAAAGTGCTATTGGACAATAGTATATTATTTATAATACAAAAGAAATCTATATATATATATTTTCGTCTTAATATCAGCTAGCATTCATCTGTTATACATTTTTCCATTTTTCAACATACTTAATCGTATCTGTGTATTCGATCGATGGTGTTAGTTAAATGGCTTGGTGTACTGACATACCAGCAACAACCAAAGATGCGTCCCGAGCCGAGTTCGTCCAGGTCCGGTTTACCATGGTGTCCAGCCATTATCTTCTTGTTGTTTACATGATTTTCGGGTGAGGCGCCTCAGCCCGGGACGATTTCAGCCTTGCCTCCAGCAATGGGAAGAAATTTCAACTCGAGACAAATTGTGATGCAAAATTCATGATATCGCAATGCTACCGGATCATAACATGAAGTACTGACAGATTTTTACGCGCTTCCATTGGTTCAAACGGCTGTAAATTCCATGTTAACAAACCATATTTCTTATGTCTAATTAGACATGTAAAATTTTTGGTATTCCTAACTATCTTTTTCAGCTGGACAACGTTAATGAGATTGACTATATTAAATGATTCTAAACAATAAAGAAGCAATAAAGGTAATTAATGCCACAATCTTAATAGGGCACTCTACATTTTGTCATGCCCTATGCAATATCAAAAGCAATACGGTAAAAAAAGAACTTCTAAGTCCTTCTGGAAAGAAAGCTCTGAGACTGCTGTCCAATATTACTTTTGATTTGACGCTTAAACGTCATTCAGAGTTACTAGACCGTACGTCAATCTATATACATGAATATTTATGAATATTTTGAATTATACAGGTTGAATCAAAGACCGTAAACAATCGGAAAATTAGATTAAAAGTGCCGAAACTGTTTTGTAGAGTTTATAGACTGAAAAGATGAAAATTTGTCTCCAGAATATGAACACTATTTGGCTACTGACTTTGAAAAAGGATGAGTTGAATGAGTTGAAGTACATTTGAATCAAGAGCTCATTTCTGCTTTATCTTTAATTTTGGCTAAATATCAAAATCAGAATATCATTTTCGAAAGTATATTATGTATATTAATGAATAAAAAGCTTATTATATTCAAGACTATTTCAAATAAATCATATACAAGTATTAAATTATATCGGATATTATTCAGACATTTAACTTTATTATTGTTTATAAAAGCCACACTAAGCCGAAATGTAGCTTTTTTGTCCTTTTCTCTATAACTTAAGAACATTTGAGTATACTAACTGATTAGTATACCAAAGCTATATATATATATATACAAAGCTATAGCGGTTCGCGGAAAAGCTTTGATGATTTGTGAGAAACCGATCGATCCTTAATCCAATTCCATTAATTACTGACTTAATAATTCGGGAATGAGAATAATTTCACATTAGATATTCATATAAAAATATAGAAACTTTAAGGAAGCTTAGGGTCACTGATTGAAATCAACGGAACGAATTTGAAGTGGTTAGGAAATTATATGAATGTGCCGAAAGAAACTGAGCACATCGACAACCGGATTTATTCAAATGTTACTTAAATATGTAAAAAAAAAGACTGCTTTCTGTCACTGTAGAACGCGTGACACTTGTACTCTAAGAGTCTTAACTTTATATAGTACAAAAAAAGATGATCAAACTTTCAAGTGGTTGTTGCTTACCTTAATCGGACAACGAACGCCATGCCGAATTAACTTGAAATCGACAAAACTAGCGCTAATAAACTTACTGTATTATCACATTAAACACTCTATATTCCACAACAAATATAACGTTTATATAGCGATTAGCAAAGTTCTTAAAACTGACCCAATTACGTTAAAGGCATTACTTTAAAGACAGCTGGTATTGCCACTCATTCTGTCTACTTTCAGACTTAGACATATTATAACTTATATTTGACAGTTTCCGCCACTTTTACTCGCTTCTGCTAGCGTTACCTCTATGTTGTACTTGTCTGTCATGGATTCCAATACATCTTTGAAATGCTGATAAGCTGTGTCTCCAATCCCAGTCAGGGAGTCCCTTGCCTTAACTAATCTCCTGTCAGCTTCTAAATCCGAGTGATAAAATTCCGATCGGCTTGGGATTGTTGAGCGGTAATGCCTCTTCCGCGGCGGGCTGATCGGTGTGACATTTGGTATCTGGTCACCTTGTTCTGTGGCGTTTAACTTTGGTTCCTGGATATTTTGGGCCATGTTGTTTGGTTGATAATCAATGGATAGTGTAGCGATGATACCTGTGATTTCGTGTTTGTGTACTTAGTGTTTTAGGAGTTTTTCAAGGAGTTCAAACAAACCAACATTTATACGGTGACACTGATCGAGCTAGAGTGCCTGTCGTGACAGACATTTACGTTGTTGTGCATTCAAGTCTATCGCATAAATCAACCTGTGTGGGAGGAGATTGGGAATTTTCAAATAACTCAGATCATTATTCATCATTCTGGGTGATATTACATTCATAGGGGGAGGGCTTGGGGTTTGTTTTTGTCACAAGGGGGAGGACTCTGGGGATGCTTTTTATCACAAGAGTAAGTGTGAATTCTTGCAAAAGTTTGTAATCTAGTTTCTAGATATTTCATCAAATCATAATATTTCATAGATGGTTTTTAATCATGTTATTTATTTATAAAACATGTTTATCTGTGCAATCAGTCACACTTTTTGCTTCAGTCGGGAAGTAAATCATATAAGTCTCAAAACTACATTGATCAAAAAGATTGCGATATGCCTCAGGCGAACGGTGTTCTTTTTATTGCTTCCATTGAGTTATCTTTTGTCCTTGGACTAATTGCATTCCGTAAAATAGTATGCCAGACTCCTTTTCTTTCGATTCCATACTGAATGAAAATTGCCTTTACATGGATCCACGAATAAGACCATACAAGTTACAGAACACGCAGGCAGTAGAAACTAAGTTTTGCAGGACCAACAACAATATCAAATTAAAGATATGCAAGATATCTCCAAGAAACATTTCCGTATCCTCTCGGATAAAGTAAAAAAAAAAAAGAAAAAAAAAAAAAAAAAAAAAAAAAAAAAAGAAAAAAAAAAAGAAAAAACCAAATAAAAACACCCGCTGTTCTAATAAACCGAAGCTAAGGCCTAGTTCACACCAACAAGTTAATCATGTTTTCAAAAAGTGTCAGTTTGATTAAACAAGGTTAAAAATTAGTTGCACATACTGTGGGTACCCCATAACTAAACTTTAAATTTTTTCTTCTCAAGATGACTGGAGAACGTACTCAATTAAATCTGATTTAGTTGAAATATATAGTGGTGTGAATAGGACATGCATATAGACTATATCTTTTGTTTTTTGATATGAATGAATTGATTGGATTATAAATAAATTAACTAGACGGTACCTTTTATAGATAGACGGAATCACACAAATTCAAATTTTTTTATGGTTTATCACGATTTTATTGAAAACTAATAATTTTCAGCAGTTTATGCTAATTTGAGCATGCACCGCCTTTTGGTTCGTTTTAGTGACCAGAGTTTAGTCATTTACAAATGAAACTTGTTTTACTTATTTTAAATTGATACATTAATTAAATCCCCCACGAAATGAATAAACGGAAGACAATTAAAGTGTTGAGAAAGAGCATCAAGGAGAATAGTTAAATGCTATGCAGGTGACGTTTTACCTGACTCGTGGGCTCAAACCTTACCAGTGGAAAATTAGCATGCGCATTGCACAGCAGACTCAACCTAGAGTCAGCAAAGTTCTTGAATAAGCATGCGTACTATAATACTTCTTTCACGAGCATGGACTACGGCAAGAACGAAGCAAGAAGTACAAAGACCGCTTTTTCTTCATCTGGCAATTGAGTAAATACAAACGAAACGGGGCGTTACCAGAAGAGGACGTTTTCCAGAACTCACGCTTTGTATTATTGCGCACAGTTTAGTGGAAATGTATTTACTGATTTCCTCTGGTCTATATACTAATTTTATAACACTCGGCAAAACTTTTTTCGGTCTTTTGTTTGAATTTTCCGTAATATCGTAAGGCGGAGTCCTCAGTTTTGCATGAGGATAATTTATCTAAAGGGAAAACCACAAGAATTAACCAGGTAATCTGTATCTCCTCATAAGATGTCATCTAATTGGTTTGATAAAACAAAAGAATCCATTCATTGTTGTCATTGCCGTTTTCAAAAGTTTCTTTTGTTTGGATTCTCGGGTGGACCACCAATTGGATGAAATCTTCTAATTATAAGGAGTGCAGGTCGCCCCCCACAAGAGGACCTTAATTTAAAGTGTATGGATGATGTCACCATCGTCTGCTTGGTTTATTTGAAAGTCTTCATCTTGACCAGCATGAAATTCTTATTGACCACACGAAGAGATTCCCAGGAAAGGTTTGCATATTTATCACTTTGAAGTTCAAAAACGAGATGATTTGTTGTTCTCAAACACAAGCAATGCGTACATGTCATAGTGCAAGAGATGATATTTTTTTCCAAATTTTTTATTGCTGCAATGAGCTTGCGAATCCTGTTTTGGCTTCTCCAAAAGTTACCACAATGCAAACTTTGTCATGTAAGGAAAGATATGTTCGTTGTCGCATGACAAAATGGTGGACAATCATGGTACAATGTGTTAAAGGTTTTATCACAACCTGTTGAGGGTTTGCAATTTTTATTACCTCGCAAATTCTTTTCTTGTGATCGGGTGAAAAATCTAAAAACATCTCATCATATGCATGAACATACGGTTAATCTCATTAATGTTGCCAGATAAAGAAATCTATATATCTTTACATTTATTCAAATATCTATATTTATCTATTAACCTTTATTCTGAAAACCTTTATAAGGACGAATAAAGTATGTGTGTATGTGTGTACATTTAGACTACAGTAACTGTCACTGTTAATATTGGTTTCTCGCGCAAAGTATGGATTGTGTATATAGAATTTCACAGCTTCAGATCCAATGAAATCGAAAAAATCGAAGACCGGTCTTTCTGAATGCGCTAGAATGATGAATATTTCATACAACATGTACACGTGATATTTACAAGTCTGTATCTCTGTATATTTCCTTTCTCATGGATGAGGGTCGGAGATCACGGATTTAGCCACCTCTCTCCACTGTTCCCTGTCGTGTGCAACCCTGCTACATTTTGTCAGCGACATGCCAGCCCAGTCAGACATCAACCGACCAACTTCTTTTCTGTCGGCCTCGCGGCCTCAGTCCTTCTATTTTTCCTTGTAGGATCACAGAAGAGAGCTTACAAGCTCTAGTGATTTGTCAAAAATATTTAAGATTCCTTTCCATAATGTGTTGTAGCAATTAGTATGTGGTTTGGAGGTCCTCCAACATCGATTGGTTCGTTCTCGTATCAGTCCAGCTGACTTTGAATAATTTGCGATATGTATAGAGCTCGAAGGCCTCTATTTTGTTTTTATATTTAAAGGTGGGGACCTGTTCTAGTCGAGTTTAATTACAATTGGTGCTACAACAGTATAAATGTCTTTTTATCTGGACAACCTTAATAAGATTGTATGTGTGTTATATGAAAAGATCTGCTATGAACACTTTCGCTTTTATTTTAATACCACGTATTAACTGATGATTTCTTTGTTAGAGTTTGCAACCGTTTTTCAACGGTTCAGCTAGCAGGTTGTTTCAGAAGCGCGCCATTTGAGTTTTAGACATGTAAGAACTCAAAAACAATTTATTAAAAAACATATTTAGACAATGGGCCCTTGAAATCACCCCAACCCAACAAAATTCGCCATGCTGCATGGCAAAATAGGTATGGGGACATCCAAAGCAAGTAAGTCGAGCTTGATAGGTTGAAGTCCTTTCCATGCAGTATGGCGGATTTTGTACCATTTGACTGGTTGATGCAAAGGGCTTATTTTCTAACTTTCAAATGATCTGATTAATATATAACTAATTTTAAAGACTATCTGAGTCCATTCGAAATATGATTGATAATACGTCGATATCATCTATTACTCTGCTTGGATTTAATTCAATTTTTATCTTTTAAAGTCCAGCCAACAACTTCAAAAAAGTCATATTGTTAGACGCTTCTTTGATTTCGCGACTAATACTTCCGTGTTGCCTACTTCGTTAGGCATTGAGATCCACGAGTTATCTCGCGCAAGATATTCCACGAATCCACGAGTTACATCAGGAACCCAAAATGAATTCGATTTCAAGTGTCAACTTTCCTATAAAGCTGTTGGTCTGACTGCAAAAATTACTTTTATTACTTTCCTAACTATCTTTATCCTAATGCAAATCGTCTTGTTAATTCTTGGCCACAAAGTTAAATTCGTTTTTTTTTCAATGTGGATATCTAGTTTGTTTTGTGCTTTGCATATCATTGGCAAAATCTAAATACTTGACGTGAGAAACATTTTCTTACACAGGAAAGCCAATGGCGGATTTTCGATTGATGCTATTGTTAGAAACCGGAAGTGAAGAATATGTCGGAAACCGGAAATCGAAAGATTTCACATATAGAACAGAAATGCATGCTATAGAGCTACAGTGAATTATTTGCCCCTCTCAGAGTTCTTGGATATTCCTCAACTAAAGTTCTAGGGCCGACAACTTAGACGATGTGCAAGACTTATAGTTTTCTATTGCTTCAGACAATAGATACCGGTTAAGGTTTAACATCGTTTAAATAATCGATTCCCGGTGTCTAAACGCTTACTTCCGGTTTCTAAATTTAGCATTTGAAAAGCGCGCGCTTGGCTCCGTGTTAATTCACTAATTACATTCATATTTACTTACAGTGAATAACTGATATATCATATCTATAATTCACCTTCATTTCTCTATAGTGTAATATAATACGATAATGAAGAATGTTATCTTGGGTGTCTATTACATTGGTGCCGAGTCTCGACCAAGGGAACTTTGAGAGGAGTATGATTTTTGGACTCGTGTTACTTTTGTAACGGTTTCCGCTGAACGTCGTCCATCTGGAAATGGAAAATGAATTTAAAAAATGAAAATAAGCAAGAGGAAGAATTATCCATTACCAATTAAATTTGCCGGAGGAGAAAAGGTTCGTAACCGTTGGCACGTAAAAAATAAATAAATAAATAAATAAAAATAAAATAAAATAAAATAAAAATAAATAAATAAATAAATAAATAAAATCCCATTGTTTGAAAGCCTTGCGCGCGATATGACATCAACTTCCTGTTCCTAAAATAACCTTACACGCCAAGCACATCGCGCAGACGTACATCGCGAATTTCGCTCTCTTAGTATTATGGTCTCTTGATAGAAGATAGCTCCTACACGTACATGTTTAACAAAGTCAAGATAAAATGAGATAAGAGCACATCAAGAGCACAGTTTGATATTAGTTATTATTAGTTTTGGAGGAATGCGGGGCTATTTTGCTTTAATGTCCCAAGCGCGCTAGAGGATTTTTAAGTTGATATGAGCCTTCAAGTGCGAGAGCGGAAATAGGGGAAACTTCTTCATTTGCCTCATTTCTCGTTGACAAAGTACATTTTACATTTTTATCGATTTCATAAGGCCAATCTTTTTACCTGTACTGTAATCGCCTAGTCGACCTCCAACGGGTTCAAATCCGCTACGTGAGTCAACAGATACTCTAAAGGGAGCGACTCCTTGGAATGATCCTCCACTCGACTCGGTACGATACTCACTGACCTGCGCAGAAGGTGAGTCGATTCTGACCTTAACAGATCCTGGACTCTCACTTCGATACGTCTTGGTAATTCTCTTTGTGTACACCGTGGAACCATCATCTGATGTGGCGGTCACAGCTTCTGAACTAGATGGGTCAACTTTGACTTTGACAAGTGGACTCGAACTTCGCTTGTATTCTTGTGTACTTCGTGGTGGTTACGTTAGTTGTGCTTTTATCCTCACTTGATCTTTCGAAAGGTGAGCGCACTGTCACCATTCGTGTCGGACTACTCTGGTATCGTGCAACCTCGGTGGAGGATATTGAAGGTTCAGATACAATCATCTCCTGGGTTACTTTGGGTTCTTTTTGACCAATTACGTATTCTGTATGGTAACGGTTAGAATCACCAACGAGCTGCTCCTTAAGCCTGAAGATCTCCTTGTTAAGCAACTCTATCTCCTTGATATAGCCTTGGCATTCATCGACTTTGTTATTCAGTTCGCGTCGAAGCTTCTCGATGTCTCCCTCCAAGGTGATGATGACCTCTTTGAACTTGCTATCAGTGTTTTTCTTGTAGCTTTCGATCTGTGTCTCGAGCCTCATCACCACACTATTGCGGTGGTTTAGCTCGACGTCCAATTCAGCCTTCTCGTTGTTCAGTTTCTGTATCTCAGTGATGTACCCCTTGCATTCAGTCATACAATTATCAAGATCACGTTTAAGTTTCTCCACCTCTTGCTCATTGGAATTGTTCATGAATCTGAGCCTTTCAATCAAGGTTTCTTTTTCGACGATTTCTTTCTTGTAATTGTCAACTCTTGTCTCGATTTCAGTAATCGTTTTCGTCAGTTGCTGTGTCTCTTCTTCAGTCAGTTCGTATTCGGCTTTTGATTCGTCAAGTTGTTTAATGACAATATTATAGTCATTGCGCACTGTGGAAATTTCGGCTTCTAGATCATACCTAAAAATTTTCAAAACACCTTATTCAGTATGTTTCAATGTGTATAACAGTCGTGTGTGTATATATCTATATTATTGTATATTGTGTTTTATCCGGCCTCACTATTAATGGAGCCTCGCTCTGTTGTGAGGGCCATGCCACTCCATGCCAGTGTTGGAGTGGCTAAAGCTTCATAAATAAATAGATAAAAAATAAATAAAGGCTTATTATAACTACTTTCAACCTCTGATGCAAAATGCACACCTTCAAAACATCACTAGCTATCATTCTCTAAAGTTGGTATTCATTTTTAAAGGAGTTTATTGGATCACAAAATGGATGGAATATATAATGAATTGTAACGGTTAAAAGATAAATGTAATGTTCGTTTTTTATACTTTGCTCTCGCATTTAGCTAGCTTTTGCTATCCATGTTTAAAGAGATTCGAATAACACCTACCTCTCTTGATTTAACTTCTCGATTTCTTGTATGTATCCATTGCACTCGGCTTCTTTGGTTTCCAGATCGCGTCTAAGACGATCTAGTTCACTGTCATTGTTAGATATCATCATTCGCAGTCGCTCGATCACCGTCTCTTTCTCAATCACCTCGGTGCGATACTCCTCGATGCGCGTTTGGATCTCGGTAATTTGCTCTTGTAGTACACTTTGCTCACTTACACCTCTGCTTTTAAGCTCATCAGCTTGAACAACCACCATTTCTTTCTCTCTTCGTATGTCAGCCAACTGTCTGTCAAGTTTGTTGATTTTGTTCTTCAATTGTTCAATCACAATTTCATCTTCTGATTTTTCTTGGTTCAGTTTCTCAATTTCCCGAATATGGTTGTCGCACTCAGTTTTCTTGTTACTTAGATCTCGCTTCAGCCTTTCGACATCTTTCTCAAAGGAGCTGGCTTGAAAGCGCAATTTCTCGATAATTGTTTCCTTCTCCACAATCTCCTTCTTGAAGCTGTCTACACGGGTGCTGATATCTGATATTTCTTTGGTCATGTATTCACTTTCTGTATCTCCCTTTCTCTTCAAGTCAGTTAATGACTGCTGTAGGCTCTCGTTCTCGATTTTCTCTTTCTGATTTTCTCCTTCAAGAAAGATAACCTTCTCTCTTAGGTCCATAATCTGTATCGTCAGCTCTGTCTTCTCATTCTGTATCTTTTCAAGCTTTTCGACGGTACTTGTGCATTCCGCCTGCTTTGTATAAAGGTCACGACGAACAAGCTCCGCCTCACTCTTAAGGTGTTCTATTTCCTCTTCCTTCGTAAGGACGTCCTTTTTGGAGTTCTCTAGGGTCGTCTGGAGCTCGCTTACAAAGGTAACATGCTTTTCACTTTCTTTGTCTCCATGAGTTTTAGCTTCTACTAGTTGGATCTGTAGGTTGGAGATTTCCTTCTTCCCTGCATCAATTTTGACTTCCAGTGTGGCAACTTTGTTTTTCAGGGCTCCCACTTCGATTTCTAGCTCGGAACGATAACGTTTAGTTTCTTCAAGGGACTTGGATAAGTGAACGTTATCCTCTTCCTTCTTAACAAGGTCTTTCCTGACTGTGTCCAATTCGTGTTCAACGGTCTGCATCTTGTCTCTGACTTCTTTGATAATTGTCTCTTTGGAGATGATGTCTTTTCGGTAGTTATCAATCTGGACTTTCAGCTCGCTGACTTGATTTCCACTGTCGCGTTTCTCATTGTCGTTCTTTCTACGGAGGTCTTCGATCTGAACAACCAGCTCTGATTTATCTTTGTTGCCTTCATCAGTCAGTAACTCCAAGTTGCGGACCTTGCCTTGCAGTCCGTTGATTTGGATTTCCATTTCTGATCTTTCTTTGTTCGAGTTGTCTAATTCTCTTGTGTGCTGAGCGCAATCAGCCTGTTGGTTGTTGATATCCCTCTTGAGTCTGGCAATATCGCTTTGGAGATCTGCTTGCTTGTTTTGAAGAGTCGAGATCAAGCGATCTTTCTCAATAATCTCAGTTCGATACGTCTCCATTTCTGTCTGGATTTCAGTGATTCTTGTACCAAAGTCTTTAGACTGATCATCACCTCGTCTCCTGTAATCATCAAGTTGATTCTTGAAAGTTTCTTTTGCTCTACGTTCCTCCTCGATGGTGATCTCCAGTTTCTTCACCTTGTTTCTGATCGAAATAATCTCATTCTCGAGGTCAGTTCTGCTTTGTTGAGCGACTTCGTTAGATTTCTTCAAGTCTTTAACCTTATCTTCTAATTCTATTATCTCATTCTGTAGTTCTTTATTCTTGTCTTTGCTTATTTCATAGTTAGCTTCAAGTCTTGAGATGGTTTCTTGGTAAGTCACGATTTCTTTACGAAGCGTTGTCAGCCGATCCTCCAGGGCTCTATTGGAATCAGTGGCCCCACCTGAACGATCTTGCTCAGCTTTGAGATCATGTTCTAGTTGAGAGACCCTCTTCAATGCTGCTAGGAGCTCAACTTGGAGTTCCGCTTCGCGCTCTTGGAGTTTCTTGTAATCTGCTTCTATGGTGGAGAAGATTTGCTCAGAAGACACTTCAGCTTGCTTAGACTTTTGCGTCTCAATAACGAGGTCATGGAGTTTGTGTTCCATGTTATCTAGCTCCTTTAGTAGAGATTCCCTCTCCTCTACTAGCTCTGCGATTTCTTGTTTCATATCAGCAATCTTTCGTTCTAGAGTTTCAACTGTAATTATGAGCTTGTTCTTTTCTCCACTCATAGTCTGGAGCTCAAGAGCCTTATCTGACGCGGCCTTTTGCAGTTCAAGAACCTTGTCTTGCAGTTTCTTTCTTTCTTCCTTCAAGACTGTTATCGTTTGCTCAAAGGAATCAATCTTCCCTTTTAGTGCTGCATTTTCACTTGCAAGTCGATCATTTTCCAGCTTCATGGATTCGTAATCATCTGGCATTTCGGGCATTGCCTCCAATTCTGATACATCAGATGACTTGACCAGCACACTCTCTTCATAAGTTATTCGCAGCTCGTCATACAGACGTTTAACTGACTCAAGCTCAATCTTAAGTTTTTCATTTTCATCTCTCAGGAGACGTACCGTGCTTTCAATCTCAGAATACTGGATTTGAAGTTTTTGTAGGTCGTACTTAGTCTCGCGTAATTCTTGAGCGATGTGATCTGATTCGTGTCGAACTATTTCGAGCTCTTTCTTTAGAGTATCGTTTTCACTTTCTAACGTTTGGTTGTCATCTCTAAGTCTTCCTATGATTGCTCTCATCTCTCCTAAATCTCTCAACTGATCCTCATAATATTTCTGTTGATCAACGAGTTTCTTCTGCAGCTTGTTAACGTCTTCTTTCAGTTTTTCGTTTCTTACTTTAGTTTGTTCAAGGATGCCTTTAAGTTGGGCTTGCTGTTTCAACTCCACCTGTAATTCGTCTTCTAATGTAGAGACTCTGTTCTGCAATTCCAGAACCGTGCGCCGTAGCTCATTCTTTGCGTTGTTAGCAGATTGATAAGCAGTGTCAAGGTCCGAATTCCTCTTCTTGAGATCCATGATTTCTTTCTTTAATACACTGATTTCTTCGTAGGCTTCCTGGAGTGCACTGTCTGTCTGGGCTACCTTTTGCTGTGCTGCAACCAGGTCTTCCTGCATTTTCTGGAACTTCTCTTCGTATGAAGTCTTGTAGGCCTCTAGACGATAGATCTTGTTGTTCGCTGCCTGGAGTTCTTGCTCGAGGCTGATCACCTTCTTTCTCAGGTTCTTGTAATCCCCAGAATCAACAACATCTTTTCCCTGGAGAAGATTCAACGTTTCTTGAAGTTCGTCGATTCTCTTGACCTTCATTGTCAAGTCATGATTCATAGAGTCTAGATTTCTCAAACAGTCTCCGTGTTCAAGCTCAAGTTTTGAGAGCTTACGACTCACATCGAGATACTTCCTGTCAGCCTCTTCTTTGTCCCTGAGGGCTTTTTGGTAGGTTTCTTGCAAGTCGTTGTATTTTTTCTGCAGGTTTGGATCAGGCTTTTTCTTTTCACGCTTATCATCGTAAGAACTTCGAATTTCAGTGTACTTCTTCTGTACCACCGTAATTTCATTCTGAAGCCTGTTTTTCTCGCTCAACAAAGCTTCAATTCGTGCTCTTAGTTCAGCATTCTCCTTTTTCAAGTTGGCCACCTCCTTCTTCAGACGATCTTTGTCGGTCTCCAGTGCATTATTTCGGGTTTCAAGATACACTACTTTTCTGTTTAGAGAAGTGACTTCGTTTTGAAGCCTGTCGACATCTTTCTTAACAAGGTAATAGTTATTCTTATACTCATTCATGGTGGACGTTATGGCGATGTTTTCTTGTCGCAACTTGTTTTTATCCCCTTCTATAACTTCAACCTTATGCTCCAAGTCACCATTTCTGGATTCAAGCTCTTGGATTTTCAAAGTCAAGGCTGAATTGTCTTGTAGAAGTCTGTCGTTCTCTGTTCTAAAAGTGGAAAATCGTTTCTTAAGATTAGCAATCTCATCCTCCAGTGCTTTGTTGGTGTTACGATACCATTCTACTTGGCTATTGTTTTCTTCAATAGTTCTTTCCAAGGCATCAATTACTGTCTTTAACTCCATTATTTGCCTTTCTAGATGCATGTTAATCTCCTTCTGCTTGTCAAGCCTGCTGCGTACTTCATTTAGCTCATCTAGAATGGTACTCTTTTCGGTTACAAGACGATGAATCTGCTCTTCAAAGTCTGAAGTTTTCTTTTGGTTCTTAATCAGTTCACGATTGAGGTCCTCATTTTCCTGCTCTAGGCTCTTGATCTTTGCTATGTAATCAGTGACTTGTCTTCTTAAACTAAAGACCTCCTTTTCTAAGTCCTCCTTCTTCTGTAATGTGGTGTTATAATTGGACTTTGTAGTCGTCAGCTCTTCTCTTAAAATGTAGATCTCCTTGCTAAGCGAGTCCCGCTCCTTTTTGATAGCCTCTAAGGCGTCGGCAGCGTCATTGCTGTCTCTGCTGAAAAGGGCCTCCTGAAGTTGTCGTTCGGCATTCAACAGCTGGCTTTCATTTGCTTGGATGTTACCCATATTCTCGGCCAATTGCACTTCTAATGCCTTCTTCTCTCTGGTCAAGTCATCTACCTGTCGTTCCAGCTTCTTGACGTATGTTTTAGTTTCGTCAAACTGTTGGATCACGGTCTCTAGATCATTAATTGCACGATCACGTGACTCGTAAAGAGGTGCTAGCTCCTCATTGGCCGCCTTCAGGTCATGTTCCAGCTCCAAGATTCTTTCACTGTTGATTTGATTAGTAGATTCAAGCTTGGAGATATCGCTTTCGTAAATTAATATCCTCTCACGTACTTCTCGGTCTTTATCCGTCAGTGCTTGATTGGTGTTCTCGATATCTTGGTACCTTTTCCTCAGTCCAACAATTTCATCTTTGAGACCTGTGGTTTCTCCTTTGTTACCCTCGAAGATGTTTTCTATTGTCACGTACTTTTCCTCGATAATTTTGTAGTTGTTCTCAATGTCTGTTTTCTCTTTGTTAACCCTGTCATAATTTACCTGAAGTCGTGTTATGTCTCGTTTCAGGTTATCAGCCTCTCTTGCAATCGTGTCGCGATCGTCAGTAAGATCTTGAATGACTTGATTCTTCTTGTCTAAATCAATAATATAGACGTCGAGTTTGCTCTGAAGTTCATTCACTGTCTTTTCCATGGCCATCCTCTCGTCTCTGTGAGTATTGAGCAGATTTCGTAGCTCGTTGGTCTTTTCTTTGTTTCCTTCATCAGTGCGAGTCAGCGAGATGATGCGTTCTTCTAATGTTGTTATTTGTTTTAAACTCGAGTCGTAGTCGTTCTTTATTCTGTCGCGTTCTAACTCAATACGTCGAATTTGCCCTTCGTATTCTTGAATTGTTTTGCTGAGTTCTATGTTGTCGTCCTTCATTTGGTCCATCTCGTCCTTTAGTCGATCCCTTTCTTTTTCAATGTTGACAATGGTTGTCCTGTAGTTCTCTATTTCATCTTGCAAGTGGTTCTTGGATGATTCAAGCTGGTAAATGATGTTGTCTTTTTCGTTGAGCTTTTCTTGCGCAGAATCCGCCTTTAGCCTCATCTCAATCAGCTGTTGTTCAAGCCTTAGGAAATCTTCACGGCTTATAGAACTCCTGTTTAAAGCGTCCTCCAGCTGCTTTTTCAGCGATGCTATCTCTTTATCGTCGTACTCAGTTTTGAGTTCTAGTTCGGTTATTGTAGCATTGACATTAACCAACGATTCTTTAAGATCTTTTCTTTCGCGGTTTAATCTTTCGTTGGCAGCTTCAAGGTCAGTGATTTTTCTTTCTAGGAGCCCGACTTGATGTTGCAGCTCAATGATACGTTTCTGTGATTTCTTGTACTCGGAGTCAATGTGGTTTAGTTTAGAAGTCAAGGATTGAATCTCATTCTTCAAGTCTGATTCCCTGTCTTGACTGGATCTGTACAGATTCTCCAAATCGTACGCTTTGTTCTCAAAGTCTTTCTTCTCCTTTTCGTGGAGATCTTTCTCGCGTTGTGAGGTAGTTACGACAGTCTCAAATCTCGACACATTCAGGGTGGCACTGTTGAGCTTATCTTGAAGCTCTCGAATCTTTTCTTGGCTGTTGTATCGAACAGTGTCCAATTCTGTTTTCAGATGTGAAATTTCTTCAGCTAGAGCACTTTTAGAATTCCTGAGATTATCGATCACTTTTTCTTTTTCCTTGATTTCCTTTGTAAGATTACTGATGGTTCTATCACGCTCATTCACCACGTTCTGGACGCTCAACAGGGTTTCTTTAACCTTTCTGTAGTCTTGTCTCAGGGTATCAATCTCGTCCTTCAGTTGGTCGCGCTCTTTCTTCAAGGGTTGGATCTGCATTTCCAGCTTTGACATTTCATGATCCTTCGAGTTCAAATCACGCTCAAGGCTATTTCTTTTCTCTTTCAGAGCTCTTATCTCGTCTTCTTGATCCTTTGAACGATTTACAATGGTTAGAATTTGCTTTTCAAGCTCTTCCTTGTTTACCTTTAGGGAGTCGTTCTCAGCGGTTACTTTGGTCAGCTGTCTTTTTACTTTATCGAGCTCATCTTGAAGTGCGCGGTTCTTGCTGTTCAACTCACTTATAACCTTGTCTTTCTTGTTGATGACAGAGTTCAATGTCTCGCTGAATTTTTCATTCTGAACAGATTTGCTCTCAATCTGCATGAGTCTCTCCTTGTAGTCCAAGAGTTCAGCGTTGGCATTGTTGAGCTGTTCTCTAAGCTGTGCAACTAGTCGTTTACTTGTTTCAAGTTGCGTTTCAATCTTAGAGATCTTGGTCTGCAAGGAGTACATCTCCTTTTCTGCGGCGTCTTTCTCGTGCCGTGTCGATTCAAGCTCCTTCTCTAATTCATTCAGCCTGTTTTCTGCGGCCAATAGTCGGTTGTATTCCGAGGTCCTTTCGTTTGTAATTTTCTCAATCTCGAGATTTAGATTTATTATTTTCTCCTCGGCGACGTCCATATCGTTCTCTAACTTGTCGACTTCGCGTTGACGTTTGTTGACTTGCTCTCTCAATTCGGCAACAATTTTATTCAAATCTTCGATTTCCATTTCAAGGAATCGGTTTCTGTCGCGCTCTTCTTCAAGCAAAGCCGACACGTCTTTTTCCCTTTGAACGCTGTCCATAAAAGACGACTCGACCTCCGATACCTTCATTTGCACAACTGTCGCTTCGTTGACAAGTTGTTCTTTGTTCTGCGTTACGTTGTCGTACAGGGCTGATAATCTTGCAATTTCATCGTTGGCAGCATCAAGTTTTTCTTGGAGTCGTTTGTTCTCGTCCTCTATTGTCTTTTGAAAAGCTTTCAAAGTTGTCAACTCGTCGGTGACCTTCTCGTTGTCGTCCGTCAGCTCATTTATTTTCGCCTTTAGATCTTCGATGGTGACATCTCGTTGCTCTATGTCCTTTGCGTAGGATTCTGAAAGCTTCTTTAAATCCCTCAGAGTTCTATTGAGTTGGTCAATCTCCTGAATAGAGTTATCCTTCCAATCTTTGAGATCTTTCACTTCAGCTTCAAGGACAGCATTGTCCCTTCTCAGACTATCAGCATTGTCCTCCAGTCTGCCAATCTTTTCGGTCAAGACAATCACCTTGTGCTCAAAGTCGTCTTTCTGGTCTTCACATACTTTGTACTGGGACTCTAGATCGGCTATCTTCTTGTAGCAAGTCTGTAACTCACTGTTGATGCGGTCGCGCTCAGAGGAGACAACGCGATAATTGGATTCGACATCTTGGAGATGCTTCTGAAGCTCAAGGAGCTGATTGTGCAGGTCGTCCTTCTCGTGCTCCAAGTGCTGGATCTTCGCTTCAAGAGCCTGTGCTTCTTCGCGGTAGTTATCGATTTGGTCTTCTAGGGTTGTTATTTTCGTCCTGAGTTCTTCTATTGTCTTGGTCTTTCTTCCAATGTCAGACCTCAGGCGATCTGCGACTCTCTTGGCCTCTGCGAGTTCATTTTCTACTCTAATGTACTCTTTCTTCATCTCCGCTGACTTGTTCTTTTCGATATCCAGATCGTTTTTCAGCTTGTTTCGTGCGGTCGTCAGCGTCTGGACCTGACTCTCATAGCGAGACAACTTGTTCTTGAAGTCGACAAGCTGTCTCTCGAGTTCAATTTTCTCGGACTCGCGAATGCGCAGAGTTTCAACGGTGGTGGAGATTTTGGTTGTCAAGGTGTCCAGCTCCTTTCGCAGATCGTCACGCTCTCGGGAGATTATATCGTATTCAGATCTCAGGTCTTTGATGGTTACTGTAGACTCGTCCAGTTGTGTTTGCAGCTCTTGCACTCGATTAGCTACATCACCGTCAACTTGATCAGACAGCTTCTCGTTAGTTGTTTCAAGTTCAATGCTAAGATCGGCGATTTTCTTCTTCATCGTTACTTCCACCGACTCCCATTCATGCACCCGATCTTTCCACTTCAATTTCGACTTCTCGTGGTCACCAATCTTCATATTAGCAATGGTTAACTCACTCTCAAAATTGTCTCGTTCCGACTGTATCTTTGCCAGAGCCTCCTCCATGTCATGTAATCTCTTCTCGAAAGTCTTGACCGTGTCTTCTCGGGATGAAGTCTGCCTGCGAAGGAACTCTAGTTCCGCCTCGGTTTTCGACAGTTGTGCTCTTAGTTTGTCGAGTTTTTCTTGAAGCTCGTTGTTCTGAGTATTCAGACTATTTATCTTATGGGCTTTCATGGCATTATCTTCTTTGAACTTGTTCGCAATGGATTGGTTTTCCAAGACTTCTGCTTGAAGCTGTGCGATGGTTTCTCGGCATCTTTTGAGTTCTTCTTTCAAGTTGTCATACTGGCCACGAAGGATGTCTCTCTTCTTACTAAGATTCTGGATCTAAATGTAAAGGAAACAACCTGATATAAAAAGGTCCATGATTTTACATAATGAGTGTTTTTTTATGATTTTGGCTCAGTCACGGCTTTCTAACGTATGTGTCAAACACGCTACCATATCCTATCATCGTCATTATCTATCGTATGCATTCCATCCTACTCTCTTTCAATCCATTTCATCCTAGCCGCCTCGTATCAGTGCTTTACCATATCATATAATTTCATCGTATTTTCCCAAACTATGACGTACCTGGACTTCATACTTTGATACGATGTGTGTTTCGTTCTTCCCAGCCAACTGCGCATCCCGCTTGTACTTATCAACGTCACTCTGCAGTCCAGAAAGCTTAGCTTGCAGCTCCGCATTTTCATTCAGCAAGTTGTCCCTTTCGTCTGCCACCAGTTGATAGTCGTTTTCCCATTGCGTTACTTGGTCACGCAACGTATAATATTCTATCTCATCCACTGAAGACTCAACCACAGGGGCTTGCATGACCTGCATCGACATCTCATTTCGAAGCGTTTCCAGTTCTAACTCGAGAGCAACTTTCTCCGACCGCACTTTCTCGATGGTATTTTCGCGGGAGCTTATTTCCCGTTTTAAGGACTCGATTTCCCATTCTTTGTCGCGCAATTTTCGCTGTGTTTGAAGCAATTCATCTTGGTGCTTTTTGCATTCGTACTTAGATTTACTAAGCTGCTCGGTGAGTTTTCGGTTCTGTTGGGTAAGCTGGTCGATACGGTTGTTTAGTTTAGTAACCTATGAGAAAGCAAACGGGAAATGATAGAGTTGAAAAAAGAAAAAATGTGAAAAGGAAAATAAATTAAGAACACCATTGATAAATAATGAGAATCAGAGAGCATAACCACGAGACTGTGACATGTGATGTGACGTGTTACCCCGCTTTTTGGTCTATTTTTAGAACTGCCAAAACAAAGTTCTCAGACTTTTCAATGTTTTCATCGCCAGCCACTTCAGTGTACACGCTGAAATTTTTTATTACATTTGCTAATACGAGCTGAAGTCATTCGATATCAACGAAACGAATTCTAAAATAGCTCAAGTGCGGTCTCGCACTCGCAGTTATGCTCTCTTTTAAGAACCTGAGTAATAATGCTATAATTTTCAGTTGTAAATCATAAATCATTCTATTCCCCCTCTCCCCCTCCCCAGAGAGCCTATAGGCAGGCTAAAATTACTCGGAAAGATGATCTTACACACATTGTAACTTTGCCGGATTGAATGTTTGTTTTGAGAATTTTAAAACAAGTCGGTATATCTAGTCATGCTTTAATGAGTATAGGGTGCGTTATGATTGACTGTATCTAGGACTTGATGACGGTGGCTTCTGTGATAACCAAAAATTTATTAATATTTGTATATTTTTAAAATAAGCAGACTAAGTAATGTGCTGCTCATTAGCAGTGCTTGTCATTTCATCTGTAACTAAGCATAAGCACAGCAAAATAGTAGACTCAATATTATGTACTGCTCATCAACAGTGAGTGCATAATTTTTTTCACATCAATTAATGTACCGCGGAGCATGCGCACATAGTTGTTTGTGATTATGCTGTGGGAAATCACAGCACTGGTAAGTGTTGCCCCGTAAAAGTAACCTTAAAGGACAATAAAACGGAAACGGCAGACGAACCACCAGCGACTCAGCCAGGGTTATCTGAGAATACAAGCGCACCACATGCTGCTCTCCTGGACGCGCAACAGGTCATAACGGGTCTGCCCTCCGCAAAGATAACTTTTTAAAAGTTTTTGTTATCAAGAGTGTACCCCATAGTGCACCCTTCAGACCGTCCAAAGCAACACGCCAAGGTTGTGTTTCCAATTGTTTTCATGCTAAGAGTGTTTTTGACCAAAAGGCATCGTTGGTATGCAGACGAAAAAACTCTTAACAAGTATTGAAAGTATGCGTTATCAAATAATTACGTGTGTTCGAGACTTAACATTAATTAGCGATACGCGGCATGTCGACTGTATCGTTACCATGCGTCCTCAATGACAACATATGACGTATTGGAGACCCAGTAAATTGCGACCGTCCAGGCGCACAATTATCGGAACCTTTGTGAGGGTCATATCAAATACCTGTAGCTAGTTAACTTCAGAAAGGGCGGAGTGACTCTCTTTCAGAATCGTAAATTGTACAAAATTTAAAAGTTACGAAATATGTACTCAACTTCATTTCACTCATCCGAGTGCTCTCATAATTTCCTGTTAACATGGTCGAGATCTCGCTAGACTGGACACTCGCTTGATTTCTCTTTTGCTCCTTGCTCTACCTAATTATGTAATTTTATTTCATATGTGCATATTCTACTCTTTCGTTCTCGAAGTTGTGGGTTGCATGTGACGTCACGGCAGCCATCTTGGATGAACTTCAACAAAAGATTAAAAAAAAAAGTCTTTTGTTTGTTCATCCAACATGACTACCACTTCTTTTCATTTTCAAGGGAATGATTGACGCTCATAAATAAGCATAAGCAAGAAACAAGCCAAGAAACAGCAATATAATATTCCTTGTGAATGCAATGCTATGCTGGGGTGCACGTGACGTCACAACAACCAACTCGGATAACTTCCACAGAAGATTTCTAATGAGCTACTCTCTTCTTAAGAAAAAGATAGAAACCCTGGAAACTCGTGAGAAGTTGGTTTGAGAGTCAGGACGTCATTTAAAATCAGAACGACGTGTTCAGTGCTCTTATTCTGATCTGCTCTCCTGTGAAGTACGTTTGCAACACACTTATAGCTCCGGAACGACGTCACAATAGTACACCCGTTAAATTTGAAAATAAAGTTGGATAAAGACAATAACAGTAACGCTCGAGTAACGAGTGATTCACGACATGATCACCCTTGCGTGACACCCTATATAAGATTGATCCAAGCGTAACGCAACTCCGCCAATGACCTATCTGCTTTCCCTGCACCTTACGGCTTACAATATATTTTTGAAATACGCACCATCTGTTTAAAAGCAATCTTACTGCTTACAGCAAAAAAGAAAAAAGTTCTTTTTCTTGAGGCGAAGGGATATGAAACAAATATGATGTTTACGGAACTTTTCTGGCCAACAGACTTTCCGGCGCCAACATGCCGCCAGCAGAATAAATAATATATAGAAAGTGAATGAAATATCGCTGCGGGGTATCTTCAGTTTATGGATGCTTAGATTAAAGAATTTTTCTGGCAAACCTTACAATGACCACGTTTTTGATTTAAGTCTTTTCTCCGCTTATTTGCAATTGGATAGGCTTTCACCTGCGCTTCTGTGTGGTAGGGTGAAAATTAAGATCAAACGTAGCTCCGTACCTTATTGGTAGAGGAGAGAGAGTATCAATAACCAGAGAAATGTAATTGTCTGAGTTACCGTCTGATCCAGCTAATGTGGTTCGAAAAATATTTATTTTAGATTTGATTTAGCTGATTGAAGAGCTTTTGGTACAGTCTTGAACAAGAAAGGTCTTGAATGTTCAGTAAGCTGTATGCACCCCATTATGTTCGACAAATAGAAATTGTTTGATGAATTTCAAATGACGTCTTGACAATTCCATTAAAACAGGAAAGAACCTCCAAGATACTACTTTTTCTGTGAACCTATATCAAAATACACATTTAAATGGAATTCTTGAGACTAAACGGAAATTTTGCCTATATGATTTATAAAGCACATAATCTCAAAGACTTATTTTCCAGCATTACAGCAAATCATGTTTGTAAGGGTCGTACTTGGTCTCAAATGGTCAATTTAGGCCTAGGCCTTTAATTATTTACGTTTGTGATGTAGATGAATATTTTTCTTTAGAAATATACCTAAGCGTATTTGTCTTTCACAGCATTCAATATAATTAATGGGGTTATATATAGGCGTACCGCTTTAGAATGGGATAATATGAGATAGTTGAATGAAATATGTTTTGAATGAAAACATTATACCATGTCAAGATATTGCGATAGAGCCCTGCCAGACATTCATGTACTAGAAGGTGCCACTGAGAGTTTTTATGCATGCACAGATTGACCGACCACTGTTTGTTGATGCCGCTCTTCGTTCAATGGAATATTGACACTAATATTTAGACTAAGCGCTCGGTAAACAGTCTTAGACACAGAACTAAATCCAAATTGGTTTCTTTTGAATCGCGCAATGAAATTTCATTATGGTTTCATAGATTATTTAGCCAAGGCGGAACCTCTAAGGCCGATGTCTGCCAGACCAGATATTATTGAGTTGCGACAATAGAAACGCGCATGCGCAGACCCACTTCTAGAAGCTATTGACGCCCTGTCGAGTTAGATTTCAAAACAACGCGTAGAGGTAAAACAAAAAGTAATTCAAAGCCAAAAAATTATATGATGGCAAATGAAGTTTCGGTTTGGCTTGACAGTGCCGCGATAATAAATTTTTGATATGTAAATACACAGCAATATTAAGGAGGCTAATAGTCGAGTGGTCAATGCATCGTAATCCGGTGGTCCCTAGTTCCAGTCCACCTCTGGCCATTAGCTGAGGCTGAATTTGTGTTCGGTAGTCCCTAGTTGAAATTCAGCTTCTCGACCATTTCAGTACACAGCCAACTGGTCAGCCTACCGCCAGTTGGGATTCTTAGCTATTTGTGTTTCTTTGCCGATTGTTTATTGAGCTCATGATTCAAATGTAAAGTGCCATTGAGCTTTGAGGAAATGGCGCTGTATGAATCTTTATTCATTTCATTTATTTTTTACTGTTTTAGTAGACTAAACAACGAATTCAAGCCCATTTATATACAGAACTAACTCAAAGATAAAAAATTCATTACTCAAACTAATGCTTGATGTTTATCTCGACCGCTAAAAGGACTTGAAGTGATTTGAGTGCTTTAGCGTTGATAATTATTTAGTTCCTGTCGAGTTCACTTTGAAAACGCACGTTTCTTGATATATATCAGAACTGTGAAATTTATCTGTACATTACCCATGGAAAATAATTTGGAATGGATCGAGGAATAATTGTATATTATTACATTAGTAAGATAGGAACAACGCCCCTTCGAATTTCTCTGCACCACCAAATCTACTCCTAGTAATACCAAACATTCCCCACCCCACCCCAATAGATAAAAACATTAACTCCTGCGAAAGCTAGGACCTAAAATACCAATATTATGAAATTATATCAGAACGTTTCAAACCAAAAACGGCGAGTTCATAGGAATTCGACATATTCTTCTGACCTTCTATTTTAACAAAAAAATATTTTTATGTTCCAAAAAAGAGCTCTTAATTGTGCCAATATATTCAAATTTTGATCCCTAAGATTCGAACCATAAACAGCGAGTCATTTGAATTTGATTTAGTCCTTACATAGTAACAGTGATTGAGCCACTGATACTTCATCCAGATTGTTTCCAAATTTGGTGTAAATAAGGTAATTAATCACTTGAGTAATTGTAATTACTGTAACCATAAGCAATATAGAAACAATTAGTGAATAAATCTTGAGAATTATTGATCACATTGAGTACGACTTCAAGCCTTAGAAACTATCATTAATATAAATCAAGAGCTGAAGCTAAGAAAGCACATTAGTTCAATTATATCACTTCATATTTTTTTCCATTTTTAGGCTCAGATTATTGTTTGGAATACTTGCACTTAAATGCGTTTTTCAAGATATATGACAAAAACAAAAGATCAAAACAAAATTCTCACTCGATAAGACCGAGAATTGAATCGGGAAAATATTGAAACAAGCAAATTACATTTATTTCCTTCGTCTGTAATGTTTTCCTTTTTTTTCTTTCTTTACTTCTTTTTTGAGAGCTCTGAGATCGAATTCATTCAAGGATGATTTTTCATTTCCACTTTTAATCTATCTGTCTTTCCTGTCAGCGTCCAAGTAGACATGTGAATGACAGGAATCCCATCCTACTGAGCCACAAGACTGTATGTCGAAATTGGAGTGATATATTTTTGGCGACAAATATTTCAGTGAAATAACACTGTTTATTATACTTAATAAATATTTTTGCACTACTTTTTCTCATAAACTAAGTGTTGTAAATTGCCCTTAGAATTTCTAATGCACGCTCTTCCATTTTTGCACAGTTGAACGAAGCTGAAAAATATATCTACTGATTCGTTTTGTTTCAAGGTTATCGAAAAAATAATAACTAATAAAAAAACCCCGAGGGAAAACAGCTGATAGTTATTTTCTTAGATGACTTCAAATTCTAATTACTTCATCAACCAGGTTATGACATATAGATGCAACAATTTCATTTTTACATCTTTGCATTCCAAATCAATACAAAGATTTAGCAGGATAAGCAGATGGAGAGAGAGCTAAGAATTCTGATGGGCAAAAATGATATATAGCTCCTATTTTCTAGTCAAGACCGTTCTAGCAATCAAAATCTTAGACAAAGTACCACCAACTCATCTAACTAACTACCCATATGGTTTATCAATCTGTTTACTTGTGTTTCTATGGAAACAGGCATCTGTTGTTCGACCTTTAGTCCAAATCAGTCATTTAAACTTCTTTTTATCAAGTGAGTGAATGATGATATCTTTCCTCCTGCCGGCGTCCACGCGGTCGATGTTTAGGATAGAATCCAAGATGATTCTCATATAGCATTTTTTCTTCGAATTGTCTTTTGCAAAATCAAGTCCAACAATATCTATAGTACCTATGTATCAGGCCTCACATTTGAACCAACATTAGAAAAGTATGGTAATAATAATAAAAAACACGCTGTGGAACAAAGACACGTACAAAACCACTTCTATGAACCGATTGACCTTATATGAGACAGCAAGTTCTGGAAACGCCTATTATAGTGAACTAATTATCTACCAGACGCGATATAACACCACCTAAATTCCACAGTGACTTATTGGTTAGTCATATCCGTCGCAGTACTGAATGCAAACATCGATATAGATGGTCGATGAGATTGAGAAATAGCAAATTTTACGCAATGGAGTTTGGGGAGTGGAGGGAAGGGGAGGGATTAGAGTAGAGGGAGGAATACAACGAAAACTAAAAAAGTAATCTAGCGCATTCTTTTTAGGCAAGGAAAAGCAGAGAGTGCTCTTCAGTCTCTGGTTGAAAGTCAAAGGTAAACACCATTTCAGACAAATCCTTTAGGGTCAGACTGCCCCAAAAAACCGATCCGAAATCTTATACGCCTGAATGAATCTGTCAAACTTTGTAATAATATATTTCAAACTTTTCCTACACTAACGACATTAAACACTTAATAAAATGGGAAGCACATCTTTTAGAACATAATCTGTATGTTCAATGCTGTCACACTTGTACTGGAACAAGCTTTCAATGCTAAAAGCAATGAATGATAACTTTATCTATCAGAAATAAAAAACAAAGCTAGAAAACAAAACAAAAATGGGTAGGAAGATAAAAGCAAATATTTGTCTTTCTGAAAGGATACCTGTCTACAACCTAGAGTACAAACACAAAAAGCATGCAATATTTTGCACTATTTAGTATAATTAGACAATAGGAAATAATAGGATTAGCATAAAATAGCACTATTTAGTGCTATTAATGTTGCACGCTTTAAGTATTTGTACTCTAGATGCAGTTAATTTGTTATTATGCAGAAATTTTCTATAAAGTAGAACAAGATTGTGTAAACCACATTGTTTAAAATCAACCATACATTCATATCTCACCCCAGTGGGTAAGCTGTACTCAGCCAAAAGTGCTTTTGAGTTATCTAGAGTGGACATAAGTTATCTATTTATAAGTTGAGTTATCTATGTGGACATAATTTCATGTCTGTCGTGATGAAAAACAAATTTTGTTTAGTAAGGAAGTTCAAAGTCCAGAAGAGATTAAGAAAACAAAACAAGGCTTTTGAGGTTTTTCTCGAGAAATTCACGAAATTGTTACCCTAACAAAATTGCTAAAATCTTTCAATTTATTACAAAGTGAGCAAATAGAATTCAATAAACTTCACACCTCATTATTATCAAATTGATCATTAATCTATTAACAACACAAAAGGGTATATATTAGTTTTACAGCTTAAAATTAGTGTTTGATGAACTTCTGTTATTGTTACGAAGATGTCACGGCAAGGGTTCTTCTAACAATTGCTGAAATTAAGCACAATTTCTTAACCCAACCCTACATGCATTGGCTACTGATATGAAAGTCACTAAGAAGGTGATGATAGTGGATGATTTTGAGCTAGTCTTAATATTCAATCATCCATCCACAGCTCCACTGTGACCTAGCGTGACGGACGGTGGTCAGTGCCGACATAAATATTTCATATCAACAAAATACGCTATTGATGTAACTAAGGTCAACTTATTTAAGGTTTGGAAACATTCTTCAGCTAGTCCAAATCGTTCTGTGGTTTTTATAGACTGGAAAATCAAAGGGAGTGACATGGCCATATATGGAATGTAGCTGTCATCGGATTAGGTCACGGAATCTCTATCGAATCGTGGAAAAATCGTGACTTCACCAAGAAAGTAAGAACTGATAAGTCAACAATATAACGAAAATTTAAAAAAATTGTCTGCATACAATCCAAGTGTACACAAATAATACTGACATGAAGAATCAAGAAAAGATCGGAGGAAGCGTCTTCTAGCGCCGTTTAAGATATTCTGTCACAACTCAACTTCGTGACCATGCTTTCAACATAAAGAGAATTTCACGGAAATTTAATTTATAAACTTAGCATTCTAGAAAAATGTTAATTTACAGGTGGGCTTTTGATTTTTGATTGGCTCAAAGTTCCTACTATTTATCAATGGTGTGCTAACAAATCTGTTAGATCAACACATCGGCATGAGTTCTTACCTCGGTGGCATGGCTCTCCCTTTCGGTCTCCAATTGAAGTTGAAATCTTTTGTAGGCAGCCTCGAGGTCTATGAAGGTATCTTTGGCCGAGTCATACCTCTGAAGAGTCAAATCCGTGTCGTCAAAATATCCTCGCGTCGTTCTCTGTACCCTTGTGTACGACCTGAAATCATCCCCCATGGATTGCTTGCTACGCGCATCTGACTTGTCACTCTGGTATAGCTGGAAAGAAGCTCCAGATATCTCTTGCTGTTGCTGCTGCTCGCTCATGGCAGGTCCCGTTCGTTTTCAGATTTCTTATCGATCTTATTTTACGTTGATCGTACTATCCTCCACCAGCCCTGAAGAAAACATTTGAAGATCAATCTAGCAAATAATTTATTCGATATTACTTCGAGATATTTTATTTCGTCTCCATGTTACTGTGACAGTATGCTAATCATCTTTCATTGCGCCATTCGCTTGGCTGAACTTTGCTAGTACGCTCGCCTTATCTGGCATGAACAATTTTTAGTTTGGCAAAGCAACCAATCAATCTCTAGCTTGTTTCAGAATTCTATTTTTTCACTGTGATATTTTGATATGATATGATGACCGCCATAGCCAACGCCCTAAGCACATAACAACAACTTTGAAAATACCTTTGATGAACTGAGTTATACTACAATTCTGGCCACCATTTGTCCTAAATTCTTGTTCCCTCGGGTGGCTGGTATTCGCTTACAAGATCATGAAACTGGGACTTTGCTCTATAAAAATCAATAAAAACAAATTTTATTTTATTCAATTGATAAGGTATCAGTGACTGGAAACACAGATTGATCTCGATTTCTCCAGAACAAGTACGGATGTGCAGCGGTTAGCTTCGAGAGCAAGCACAAATAAAATTGCCTCAGGCGGTTATGGCAAACCAAAAATAGTCCTACCAATATTGACACTTGTACAAAACAAATTACTCACAATAAGCTACTCTTTTACTAGAGCAATTAAGATTCAAGTTTTCAAGTCATGAATTTTTATAGATGAAGAGTAATAGACATAATACAAATTAATGCTATGTCGGGTTTATCTTTTGACCGACCCCAAATAACGCGCTATGCACATATGGAAACGAAGCCAAACATATTTTTTTCCTGGTTCTGATGGAAAGCGCGTTTGACAGATGACTAAGAGTGCCGCTTTTATACTAAGTATAGTAACTACTGATGAAAGATCGAAAATATCATCACTTCTTTCATCCCAAAACCAGTAGTTCCCTGATATTAGACCGAGTCAAGAGAGGACCGAGTAGCATAACATCGACAAAAGCTTTGCTTTATAAGAGCATAATTGCTAATATAGATTTGAGAGCAAGTTTGTTCATAATTTTCGATATCCTTAAAAAGCTCTTTACTATTTAGTAAGGCATCAGTTAGTATTAAGAAGCACTTAAGTTAAAATATCAGGCCACTCAATAAGTTAGATGTCAAAAATTTTGAAGGGCTGTCACTGCTAACGTCACAATTTGTTTTCAGTCATGAAATCTTGTTGAGGTTATTTTGACAGTTCGATTAGCATAATTAGAAAATATATAATCACAAAAGACAAATTAAAATATTATTTGCACAAATATAAGGCAAGAAGTTAGATATTATGTATATATATGTACATTATGTTATATATATAATACAAGTGTTCACTGAAGATTAAGACAGGCTTATAAACTGACAATAGAAAATTAATTGTGATTTAATTTCAAATGGCTCCTTCGGTTATAAATTTCAGTGTTTGGAATGAAACTCCTTATATAGAGAACTCTGTCAAATCGTCAAAGTCTAATTAATCTATGCATTAAAATATTATTGATCACTTTCTTTGAATACTTCAAAAACTCACTTAACTGAAAAGATGCTCAATGACACCATCGACCACGAAAGTGTTATTCATCAATAAAGTTAAGAAACAAGCGGAAAGAATGTAGACAATAATGCAACAGTCTCAGAAAAATGACTGTGTACCACTTTAAAGAAATTTCTAAAGAGATTGATGTGTTTGGTAAAGGGTACATATTGCAATACTCTTCTAAAGTCTTCCACAAGGTAGACACCAAAAGGAGATCAATATTCATCTGCGAGTGGGATATCATGATTTATTGACTAGCAAAGTTATTAGACTATCAATTATATTGCATTGATTTGACATTGATTAAAAATCAATTGTGTGAAAAATAGAATCAGTTGTACAAGAGAAATAGCAATTTAGTATAAAAAATGATTACTCATTTTTTAAAGCTTTCTTTCTATTCGTATTATGTATTCTATTCAAGTTTCAGTTGACAACTTATCCCCCAAAATATCACTTTGAGATGTTATTTATTTCATTGTTCAATCCCTTCAATGGGGTCTTCAGACATCACACCAGTCTGGGACAACTGCAAATCGACCCCCCCGATTTCACGAAACCAGCAAAGAGGTCAACCTAAATAAAAATCAATAAATAACATCAACAAAATTGGTCAATCAAGTATACGACCTCGTTTTCACTGCAAAAAATTCCTAAACTAAATTGAATTTAGCCAAAAAAGGGACTTTAGAACTGCAATGTGTAGCAGTTTGTAAAGGTATATTTTTCAATAGCTAATAGACTGCCATTAGTGTTCATATCAAGCCTAACTCTGTTTTTGTTACTTTTGCCCGGTTATGAAAATGCTTCGCGTCACTGCATCATGTGACAAAAGACGCGAAACAAAAGCAGCTCTACTCCATTATTCCGTGATCAAGCTACGTGGCTGGAATGCATTAAAAAGGTGTTTATACCCATCTATCAGCATTTTATCACCTTATCGATTAAATAAACATCAAAAGTGTTTACTTTTAGAAGAGAAAACTCAACTATATCGAAGTTTCATGAAGTTTTGTTTTTGAGAGCATAATAGCTGCTTGTAAAAGGCTTCCAAGGATGCAGGCACAATATCCCACTGCTTGGATTGCACAAGACGCCCCATGTGCAGTGGATCGAAAAATCATCAATTCACAATGCCAAAACCATTCTCAAAACGCCCCTAGTTTTGGACATGTCCATTTTTATTCAAAAACTAAAAACTAAAAACTAAAATAAAAAATAAAAAATAAAAACTGAAAAGAACATTTCTTTGGATTTATATTTCTTGATAGCTTCACTCAATAGCACCAGAAACTTCTCGAGCATGAGGCTTAACGAGTAGCCCCCCTTGATTTGCAATCATCTACTGATTGCTCTTTAATTATTTTCATGTTTCAAGTAATTAGTATATTGTTGCTTTACATCTTTATAACTCAATCAAAGCCCAGAACATTCCTGGATTTAGTGTCTTCTAGCTCCCTACAGTAACACATAGTCATGAGAAGATAAATATTTTGTATGCTCAGTGTCACGTCGAAGTAGGAAAATTGACGCCTAAAATACATAGTGTGCAATCCCAGTAGGACACATAAAAAGTTGTATCAAAAGTAATTTATTATTACATAAAAAAATTGTATACATTTTTGGAAACTTTTAATCTCGTGTCAAACGCCCGGCCAAATAGGCTTCCAGCAACGGTAGGCGTTTGAGTGAGTAAACAAAGTTGGGAAAACTTTCGAATACCTTGGCACGACAAGATACCATTACAAAAATAAAGTTGAGAAAACCTTTTTTAAATACGAGGGCCAGCTTCTAAATTGATTTAACACAAAGTTGCAAATTTGGCCTCCCGTAACCGAATTATATATCAACCCATATACAGTTATCCAGAAGACGACAATGTCAAACCAATATCAACTGGAGGATCGTATATTACAATTAATTGAATGTAAAATATATTTTTGTACTGATTACACATATCCAAATTAGTAGGCGAGCTAGCAAAAACTTCAATACAAGATTAATCAGGATTGCATGTTAGGGTGTGATTTTTAATATGCATCACTACGCTCATCAAGAAATATAACTGTCTTAAACTGAGACAAGAACTATAGTAATAGAAAAAAGTTCAAGTGCATTATTTAAATTATGACACATTGTCAGAGTACTATTTGTCCCAGATAGACGTGAATCTCAAGATACGAGGGCAAAAAACAAGCAAGTATCCTCGCTTAAAGTTCCCACGCTATCAAAGCCTGTGGAACTTATAAACAAATCACAGCTCGAGTCTATTTGTCTGACCTCTGCTACCACTTTGTTTTCAAAAATTCGGACTCAATCTTAAAACTCAACATTGGGTTATAGAGCTTAACGAAGTAGCGAAATTTCTTGGCTCCATGATATTTCTTACTTCGTACTTTCGAGCCGTGTTTAGGGTGCTTAATCCAAAACATAGCTTTATTTGTACTCTATTTATACTCTATTCAAAAGGCTCAACAGAATGAGTTTAATCCTTTATTGACAAGACGCGAACGCGTTAGCAACCATGTACAACAGTTACCTATTATGATTTTGGCCGTTACGTATGGAGTTTTTCCTTTGTAAAAAGGAAAGTCCTTAAGTTTTAATAATCTAGAATACGCAAGAATGAACTCCATAGCACTTTCGTTTTCATTTAATAATTGAACGTGACTTCAGCTGATTTGCATACGTATGTCACACCATCCATCTTGAAAATTCGGTGACTTGGGTCAGACGCCTAACAAAACCAAGGCGCTGTCAGTGGAGATACGAGTTTCTCGTGTTTACGTGCTTTAAAGGGCCTTTTCTTTCATATAAACTCTCCCGATTTTGTTATATACCAATACACTATATCTGTATATGTTCCTTAAAAATTTGCTTTCCAAGTCTCTCCATACACAAATCTGATGTCACTCCTGTGAGCATTGTTAATTTATGTCACCCGGGGCGCTTGAAATACAGAGACTATGAACGTTCGCTTTTTGAGTCTTGTCGGATTTCTCTCCTAAAAAGGCACAAGCTTCTTCCTTAGGTCTTTATTGAAACACAATTAAGCCTATCTACAGAATTCTCACTTACCGTTATGTAAAAGGGCCTTCGGTTTGGTAGAAGAAGGTTGAGGAGCTTGACGTATCGAAGAAGGAATTTTATGCCGACAAGAGGAGCGTGAACCTTATAATTTATGATAAGGACGCGACCTAATAACTCAAGTATAACAAAAGACAATATACGTGGGATCAGTGTGGCCGATACAAATACGGAAATTTCTGGACTGGGTCAGTGAGCATGTGTACATGTCAAACTTCTTGATGACTAGGGCGGTTCATTCTGAGGCGGTCCCAACTATGTAAATGACAGTAGCCCTACAAAAACCCTTGGGTTGATTCAACTAATGCTAGTCCCTTGGGTCGTATTTACAGAAAAGTTCTCTGCAGACTCGTTCGAAGAAAAGAAGGGTGTGAAGATTAAGTAGCATCAGAATTTTGCCAGACGTCGTCCCGCAAAATCCTTCCTGACTTGTAAATCGCGTCCCAACATCTGAAATCTGAAAACAGATCGAGGTTTACAAGAAATCAACCATGAGTGATACCGAGGTATCAAGCAGTAAGTCGTCCTCTCGGATGGAAACTTCATCCACCAGTTACGGTCCTGCATCGGGCTCAAGCTCGCTCTACAAGTCCGTCAAATCGTTCTCGAGCAAGGCTGGTGGACATAGTGCGGCTGACATTTCACTTCAGCAAATAGCCGAAGCCAAAGAAGTCTTCGGTGATATGGAAGCTGCTTACAGACGGTTCAAATATGAAATCGAAGAACTGAAGAAAGACCATAGCGTTGAGGTAAGCGTAATTTTCGATTTTAAATACAAGATGGATTTTATTTTTCCGGCGATTATATTTATCTGTGTACGCGATTTATTTATGCGTTGAATCCGACCAGTTGTCCTGAAGTAATATGATAGTTTGTTGTAAGATGGTAGCCGGGTACTACAGAGCGTTCACGCCCATGTTGTATGTTGTCTGCTTAATAGTAACATAACTCCACGGAGTCACTAACTGCTCGCGCTCCAAGGCATGCATACATCGTTCGTAGATTGCTTAGGCCAATCAAATTATTGTCCATAATATGACAAGATTGTTTATTTTTCTCCAACTTCATAAAAATCCACACCTTCGATTGTAGATATTTCACAATTACAGAGGTACATTTTTGAAATGATCCAAAGGCAGCAAAATAGAAATCTCCCCCAAAAATTAAACATCAAATCGACATCTGTCTGGTAAAGTGTAAATTTCGAGTCAATTAGCATTTTCGCCGAAGTTTAAAGTTGGTATTAATAGCTCATTTAATACGTTTAAACACTGCCTGCGGATTGGACAAATCATGCAAGTACTTTATAGCTTATGTTACCACTCAGGTCAGCGAGAGACCAAATTTTTTGGGCAAGAATTCCACTTATAGGAATCTCTTAGAGTTTCTTTTCCCACGGTACTAATCAAATCCCGTATGATATTATGGTAGAACAAACACCAAGAAACGAAAGGCAATTAAAGTCTATGACCAGGATTAAGCCCTGATTTCGTTTTCTTTATTCACTTGGGTACAAGGCAAATTTTCTTGCCTAATTTCTTTGAAATTATGGCTCCCTCGTTGCCTCGAATAATAAGAGAGAATTATTTTTGGGGGTGCATTATCGGCTAAGCGATCCGGAACCAAGAGTGAAGCGTCGGGTAAGATTTGCATACTACAATGGACTTAATCCTAGGAGGTCATGAGGCCAATTTCGACGAATAATTTTTGTTTACGTTGGAATTAATTTTTGTCGCGAATTTTTCCATAGTCCTTGATCAAACATTCTAGAAGATCTACACATGAATACGGTCACCAGAAGCGGAAATACAATAGCTAAATAGGAAATGTTGGCTTGCACTTGCTTGATATAGATGCTCTGACATGAAGAATAATATTACACAGAAATTCTGTGTGACAATTCTTTGCGATTTTATAGTGGGTTGGTACCGTTTAAGGTGTCTTATTTTTGGATGACTCCAATGATATTATGATTACAAAACTGTGCTCCATTGTGGACCATATTGTTGGTACCATTTGCTAAAAATGTACAGTACTGAACATGGTTCTTTCTAAGGATGGCTTAGTAATTTTTTGAATTTCAGCATTTCTGTTTTATCTTTTACGGCCAGCGACAGATGTCGGTGGCGTACACACGTAGTTATCAATTTGAATTTTTCACTGTTCGAAAAGATACATTTTTTAGCGCAGGCGCACAGTGACGTCGCAGAGCGTCTAACATATTAGTAAACTAATGTGGATAAATTAAAGAATTTTTTTCGTTTTCGCCATCCACAATGAAACGGCGTTATCTCAACCAAAAGCAAAAGCGCTGTTTTAATGTGGATAAGAAAGGCCTAACCGAGGAAAAGATGCCTTTCTGAATTTATCCGGATTACTAGCATATATTAATATGCACGGAACCCAAATCGTTCACGCGAATCCATTTGATTTCACAATCGGATGAATTAAACACAGAATGTTGAAGATCGCAGACATTTTGTCGCCGCCTAAACCCGAGATCTTCAACCTCAGAAAAAAAATTTTCTGGACCTCAAAAATGTAGTGGTTTCTGAAATACAATCGTATGTGGACTCTTTCTTTAATTAATACCAACCATTTTACAACATTTCAAGTCGATATGGATAACGAGACACCAGGATTTTTAGTTTTCTACATAATCATTTGACGGTATTCTTATTTTGTCTAAACTGAAAAGACTGAAGGAAAATATAATTATTTGAAGAAAAAAAATCATTTTGTTATATGAAAATATTTATATTTTGAAAGACTTTTTTTCCTCGACTTGATGTAAATTTCACGAAAGGTCAAGTCTGGCCGCGATTTTTATCAATGAAGGGAAAAAAATAATTCTTTGTTAGAAAAATAAAATATACAGCCAGTCAAAACAACTGAGTCTTAAATATGTTTATCTTGCTCGTATGTTCAAAAAGCTTTATCGGAAAAGGTCATAAGTATGGTTTTATGAGCTTCTTGATTGATGCCTAAGTGCTTTTCTAGAAGGTTTATGGCAAAATGAAGGAGCGTTTCGAAAATATCGAGTATTTTTACTTCATGAAAACAGTTTAGTTCAGACCTTGACGTAACTCACGCTGTTTTGTTCATTTTATTTCAGTGATAGCCAGAACATCACAATTAATCATTCATTTCTCCCGCTGGGGTTTTCTTTTTTTACTGAAACAATTGAAGAGCCTTTCTACTGAATCTAGCTTCACATGCCGCAGAATTTGATATCTGTCAAATTCAAGAGAATTAAGGAAATCCTTGGTTTATACATTATAAGTCTCCTTGAGTACAGCCAATATGGAACGAAATTAATCGACAGCAAAGAGCAAGGCCTTTTATAGGCAATATTGTTAAGCTCTCTAAACCAGGCATAGGTACCATCTTGAAAACAAAAGGTTCCAAGATTTTTATCGTGTTATATTTATTCCAAAAGTGAAGGAGGGCAGTATCATTCAGTTCTCAATTTGATTATGAATAACTGGACTGCTAAACGATTTTTCTTGTTGTTTCGGGCTTTTTGGCATCTGTACAATCTTGTGAAGATACAGAACTAATGACCTACTGGTACTCAATTAGTCAAATTTACTTAAATGTCAGCAATATGGGGAAGAATACTCCAAATTCAAGTGGGTATCAGTCCACGGTAGCAATTTCTACCAATGAACGCACTTAATAAAGTTTGTAACAATAGACTTGTATTAGTATCGTGAGCATAACACACCTCTCTTTGGCGGTGCGCACTGTCGTTAGTGAGACACCTTTCTCATTACCGAGATGTGCCATTTAACGATTTTTAAACGATAGGTCACCATTGGTACCTGAGCTGCCGAGTGACATTTCGAATTCCGAATAAATTCTAAAGAATATTTCACAACGAGCGGGCAAAAAGCTAGACATAAAACCTACTTGTTATTATTTCACCATGAACAGGTGCGCAAGCTACAGATGGAGATCGAAAATCTCAAAAGGCAAAAGCGTGCTATTGAAGAGCAGTTGCAGACCAGTAAGGGAGACAACCGTAAGCTCACCGACGAACTCGCTCTGATACGCCGCAGGCTTATGGACAAAGAGACTGAGAATGAAATGCTAAAACGAGAAATAAGCAAGAAGAACAACGAAATTTGCAGTCTCCGTGCCGACAAACTTGATCTTCAGAAACGGATCGAAAGCATGAGCCAGGAAATGGTTGTCAGCTCCGATGTAACTCATATCGTCGAGTCTGCTCCAGAAGACGACCTTTTCATAGCTCAGCAGGAGATCTCCACGTATGAAACAACCATCAAGAGCTCTATGGATGAGAAGGAAGCCCTGCGTGACGAAATTGCAGTGCTCCAAGCCAAGTTGGCCAGAGTCCAGGGAGATTACGACAAAGCCGTCAGAGATCTTGAAGCATCCAAGAGAGACTGCGACTTGAAGGTACGAAAGTATGAAGCGTCTCTGGCGAATTCCCAGAAACAACGCGACGACTTGAAAGACAAGCTGGAGAGGCTGCGAGATGAGCTAAGAAGAACCAAGGAGACCATTAGTGGATGTCGAGCCGAAGCTCTCAACAACAAGAAGGTGGCCGACAGACTTCGCGACGAGGTTGGAATGAAAGACAAGCAGATTCGAGCCCTCGAGAAAAAGAATTCAGACCTTGAAGATCGACTTGAGCAGGTCCGTCAAGAACTCTCCCAAGCTGAGCTCAAGGCTGAGTTGGAAAGTAAGCAAAGGCAGAATCTCGAACGCGATCTTCGCGACTCTCAAAAGAAGGTATCAGAACTAGAGGCTTCCGTGGAAAGCTTGAGGTTGGAGAACGGAGATTTGCAGCGTGAGCTCTCTGTCACCTTGAAGAAGTTACAAGCAGCAGAAGAGGAGCTTGCCAAAGCAAATTGCAGGGTCAAACAACTCGAAAATGAAGTGTCTCGTTATCGTTCACGCATTCGAGAGTTGGAATCTGAGATCGAGAACATCTCTTCTTCCCATACACAGCTTCAGTCAACCTATGAATCGTCTATCTCTGAAGTTGACGGACTTCGTCTAAGGCTCGGTGGCGCCTCCGGAAAAGTCAGCGATCTCGAGTCAGTGTATGAAGTAACTGCCAAGGAGAGAGACGAGTTGAAAGCAAATCTGGCACCTTTGGAAAAGAGGATACAAGAGTTAAAGATCTCTCTGGAAAGAAGCGAGAACTCAAGAGATGATTTGGAAAGACAAGTTGATGCCTTACGAAGCAAGAACGCCAACCTTGAGGCACAACTTGACGCTGCTCAAAAAGCCAAAGTTGCATTGAAATCTGATCTCGATGCTGAAAAGGACAGAGTTGCACAACTGAGAAAACAGATTGCTGCTTTGCAGACAGATCTTGCAGATTCACAAAGAAACCTGGAAAAATATAAGAATGATAACAACCGTAAGCAGAAGACCATTGACGACCTCAAGAACACAATCCGTCAACTGGAAGACAAAATCAACGCTCTTGAGAACGACGTCGGTGAGCTCAACACCAAGAACGATATTTTAGAAGATCAAGCTAAGGAGATGCAAGAAGATCTCAATGATGCTAACAAGAGAGCGACCATGGTGGAAGACGAGAACAAGCAATTGGAAGCTGAAATTGACCGTCTCAACCGAGAGCTCCAGAACAAAGATGCGCGCATTTCAGAACTAGAGTCTGCCTACGAAAGCTCAGAGAAGGAAAAGCGAGACTTCGAACAACAGGTTCTTGCTCTGACCCAGAAAATTGCTCGATTAGAGAAGGAACTTCAGGATGCGCTTAACCGAAGTATAGTCCTCGAGGAAGACTCCAAGAACCATAAAGCCATTGTAGAGAAGTTGCAAGATGAGATTGATCGCTTGAAGAACAGCTTGAAGGATGCACAGCGTTTAGCTGATGAAGCCCAGAAAGACGCCTTCGAGAAAGATGCTACCATCGAGGCCTTGAAGAATCAAATATCTAAACTAGAGAAAGAAGTCGACGAACTGAAGGCTGATCTGGTGCATATCAAATCATTGTATCAATCAAGCGAGGACGAAAAGCGCAAGTTGTTAATACAACTTAAATCCAAAGAAGACGAAGTCAATCGACTGATCACAGAGATTGAACAGCACTCGCAACAAAATGCTGCCCTTCAGAATGAATGTGTTATTGTGCAAGACAAGGTCACCAACGTTGAGAGTAGCTACCAAGATTTCATGGATGCTGCCAATGAATCTAGTAACCTTTTGGAAAGCGAACGAGAGAAGGTAGCGCGCTTGGAGAAGGAGAATCTCACTCTCAGGAACAAAAATAAAACTTTCGAGGATCGTGATGCTCTGAAACAAAAGGAAATCGATAGACTCAAAGTTGAACTCGAAGCTGCTGAAGAGAAAGTCGACGATCTTTCAAAAGAAGTACAAAGACTAGAAGGCGAAAAGGATGACATCAACAGGAGATTGATTGTTGCTGAAAGCAAAATCAACGAGCTTGAAAGTGACCTTGACAGTGCTCAAGCAGACAGAAAGAAGGCCGAGGACGATCTTTATGATCTCCAAGGAAGAATTGCTCGATTGGAAAATCAAATAGACTCCCTAAAGAAACAAAATCAACAGCTCAAAGACCAACTTAAAGACGCTAATGGTAAGATAGTACCATTGAAAGAACGCATTGCACAGTTAGAAGCTTCTAATCTACAGCAGCAGAAAATGGTTGACGGCTTGAACCAGATTGTTGCCAAGAAAGACAAGGTAATCAAAGAGCTAAATGACAAGATCAAGAAGCTTCAAAAAGACTTAGAAGACGCTAAACGTGACGTATTAGCCGCCAACGTTGCTGCCGACACTGCGAGAGAGGAAAAGAAAGACTTGGAGCGCAAGAACAAGATTCTAACCAATCGCATCGAACAGCTTGAAAAGGAACTCAAGGACATGAAAGAGCAAAGAAATGCCCTCGAGAACGATCTGAGTAGCAAGAACCATCGTCTTGCACTTCTAGAAGGACAATTGGCAAGCATTAAGAAAGAACGTGATAACCTCAAGACCGAGCTGGAGAACCTCAACATTACGCACAGAAAGTTGAAGGAAGAATATCTTGTCATCTTGAGTGACCTTAAACAAAGGGAGAGAGAGCTGGAGGTAAAGGACAAAGAACTCGCCGAAAAGGATGCTGTCATTGACAGACTTAGAAATGCCAAAGCAGCTGTTGATGAAGAGCTTGCTAAAGTCAGGAAAGAACTCATGGAGACCAAGAACCAACTGGAAACCACTATTAACAAGCTTAAGACATTAGAAGAGACATACAAGAATACTAATGTTAATCTCAGCAAACTGGAGGTGACGATTGGTAACTTGAATAAAGAGAGGGAAGAGAGGGACAGTGCCAGCTCTACTCACGACACACGCTACTACGAGATCGAAACTCTCTACAAAGCCAGTCAAGACCGCGAGAACAGATTCAAGCAGGAATTGCAGTCGTATAAGAATCGCTATGAGAAGTTGGAGGCCGACTATCGTAAACTGCAGCAAGAGAATGTGGATCTTAGAGCAATGGTTAATTCTCTCAACAAGAAAATACGTGACCTGGAAGCCCTGAGAGATCGATTGGAGAAAGAAAAACAAGCCCTCAAGAGCGATCTTGTCGCCGTCAACAACGAGCTTGCTGACAAAGAGGTTGAGTGGGACAATGCCCTTAAGGAAAATGAGTCACTCAAGAAGCAGCTCGAGGCAGCAAAGGAACGCTACGATCAAGCCCGTAACGAAATACTTGAGCTCCAGCAGAAGAATGTTGAGCTGAAGATGGAAGTAGAGAACTTGGAAAGAGAGGCGACTGAGAAAGACAACACCATCAAAAGTCTCATGGCCAGCAAGGAATACATTGAAGGACAACTTGATAGTCTGAAAAAGCAGTTGGCTGCCATGAAGGAGGAAAATGATAACCTTCGTGAAGACAACGCAAGGCATCAGCAAGAAATTCTTGACTTGACCAACAAAATCAACGAACTGGAGAACCTTCTTGCTAGAGTTACTAGTGAACGCGATCGTGTACTGGAGGATCTAAGGACCAGCTCCAACAAAATTGCGATCTTGGAACAACAGATCCGCGACATTACAAAAGAGAAGGAGCAACTGAACGACAAGATTGACGAGCTTCGACGACAGCTCAATACCTTGAGAGAAGAAAAGAACCAAATCGAACGCGAGCTAAATGATCTCAAGAGCAAGATCGACTACTACATCAAAGAAATTGACGGCAAAGATAAACAAATACAGGATCTAAAGAATAAGATTGAAGAGCTGGAAAGAGAAAATGACTCCTTGAAAAAGAACATGCGCCGTCTAGAAGCCGACTATGAAGCAGCCCAGCAAAAGATTAAAGATCTCGAGAAATCGTTAACCTCTATGACTGACCGCCTGACAGTTATTGAGAATTCAGGAGAGGGACATCGCGACAAGGCAAGACGTCTGGAAGAAGAGAATGTCAATCTCAAGAAACGTGTTGCTGAGATGGACATCGCATTCAAGATCAACAGCGAAAACGAACTTGACCTTCAATCGAAACTCAGCCAGGCAAACGAACAAATCATTAACCTCGAGAACCAAAGACCAGTTGAATCTGGAATCACAATGGAATCTATGGAAGTCGTTGAATCTGCTCCAGACTGGGAATCCCAAGAGCTGAGGAATGAACTGGAAGGCCTCAAAACCAAATACGGTAAACTAGAGAGGACAAATAAGAGCTTACAAGACACCAACAACAAGCTTCAAATAGAGATCCAAAACCGAGACAAGAAGATCAAGGACCTTGAGGACGAGATCATGGACCTCCAGCGAACAATCACAGATCTCAAGACTAAGCTGAGTGCCATGGGAGATCAAACTGATGCTCCTGGGATCATTGCGTCACTTAGAGCTCAGAAAAACAACCTCGAACGTGATAACAACATGCTTATTCAAGAGCTTAACGCTTTGCGAAAACAATTAGCTGACTCCAAAAAGCGAAAAGAGGAGCTGGAGGCCGAAGTGTACAAATTGAAGAGAGATAAAAGTGATCTCACGTTGAAAAATCAAATGTTGGCCACCGAAAACGACAACCTCAATGCTGAGCTTATCAATGCGCAGAAGAAGTACGCGAGCTTGGAAGAAGACTATAACAGGGCCCAACAAGAAATTGCCAAGCTTCGAGGCGATGTTGATGAGACCCGCGCACAGCTAACCAGAGCCAAAGAAGATATGTTCGAAGCCCAGAGAGCTGCAAGTGAGCTGTCAATGCAAGTTGACGGATTAAGGAGAGAGATAGCTGACAAAGACAACCAGATCCTTTGGCACGAAAATAACCAAAAGCAGTTAGAAAACGAAATCTACGCCTTGAAACAGAAGAATTGCAAGCTTCAAGAGATTGTTGACGAATATGCTGATCAAATTGCCAACCTTAATCGCACAATCCATGACAAGGATGCCAGGATCACCGAATTGGAGCACTTCTTAAATCTTGCAAGAGATGAGAATGACCGCCTTAGGAAAGAATTGGCAACCGCAAATGCTAACGCAACAGACTTTAAGAACAAGTATTTGAATGCACTCAAGGATGTCGAGAGATTACAGAGCGAGCTTGCAGCCAAGAACCAGAAGATCTTCTACTGGGAAAATCGCGCTAAAGCCCTCGAAGCTGACAAGAATCGCCTCAAAGTTGAAATTGCTTCTTTAAAGAAAACCATCTCACAACTCAAGATTGAGATTGAAACTCAACGCCAAGAGAAGAATAAGATCCAGAGTGACTTGGTTGTCGTACAGCAAGCAAGTGATGTGCAATCAGCTCCACCATCAGCCCTCTTCTCCACGGAAATCAACATTACAAACAACAAGAGATACAAAGACTTAGATGCTGCTTACAGGAAAATAAAAGCTGACAAGGAGAACTTGGAAAACGATATGGCAAATCTACGACAAAGGCTTGTCAAAACTGAGAACGATCTTTCAAACGCTGTCCGTGATAAGAACATCCTTGAAGGCCAGTCCGCTTGGAAAGACAAGAGAATCAAAGAGATGGAGGATGCCCTGAATGACCTTCAAGCTAAAAACAGGGTAAGGATCTTGACCGTTTTTTGTACTTTTAAAAGACAAATCACTTCCCATACAGTAACGGCGAAGGAAAATTATAACATCAAAGTTATCAAAGATTAACATGTTACCTCAACAATCTATTCATTCCTTCGTTTATCCGTTTGTTTTTTCGTTTATTCATTCATTCATTCATTCATTTATTTATTTATTTATTCATTCATTTATTTATGTATTTATTTGTTTGTTTGTTTGCTTGTTTGTTTGTATATTTATATATTTATTTATTTTAACAGATTGATCCTGACGACGCTTTAGCATGGAAGAAGAAGAATGCTGAATTGGAACAAGAAATCTGTAACCTCAGGAACAAAGTCACGCGTCTGGAGACCTACAACGTGACTTACGACAAGAAGATCAAAGACTTGACTGACGAACTGGTCAACGCACGGCACAAGATCGCTCAGGTCGAAGCTCAAAATGAGGAAGCTCAACAGAACATCGAAGCCCAACAGAAAGAGGTGAATATTTTTTCCAATATTTTCATGCCTAGAGGAAAAAATGGTAAAACGGTGGGAACTTATTGATACTTAGAGTAGTTACTTATGGAGATTCTTTAACCTGTCCACAGCTTTTGGATGCATACAAAAAGATAGCTGAACTTGAAGCTGCCTTACAGAGTGCACTCAATGCCAAGGGAGAACTTCAACGCGACAAGCAAAATCTGCAAAACAAGATCAATGCTCTTGAAGATGAGCTCCAAAATGAAGCCAAGACTCAAGCTCAGTTGCGTGGAATCATTGATCAGAACAAGACTAGAAATGAAACTCTTAAGGCCGAAATTGCCAAACTCCAGCAGAAACTTCGTGACCTGCAACAAAACTTTGATGCTCAAGTCGCTGAACACGCTGAGAGGAAATACACTGTAGATCGTCTGGAAGACGAAATCAAAAGCCTATTAGGTGACAACGATAAACTGAGGAAAGAAATAGCCGTTCTAAGAAGTGAGTTGGAAAATGTAATGTCAGAAAAACGTGACTTACAGGGTGATTTGTTGAGAGCCGAGCCACAGTTAGCAGAGCTTACCAGCCAACTTCAGAACTCTCGTGAAGAAAACTCAAGATTGAATATCGAGTTAGAGTCACTGAAAAACCAACTGCAAGAAGCAAGAAGCCGCTACGAAAAAGTTGAAACCGAGACTGTCATCCGCGAAGCTGCCGGGGGACAGCTTGAAGCAGGAGTCGATATGTTCGCAAGTATGGGCGATGATGTTGATGGACTACGTGCAGAGAAAGATCGTCTCGCATCTGATGCAACTTCTTGGCAGAACAAGTACAACGTTCTCCAGAAGAACTTCGAAGGCATTAGCTTGGAGAAACAGAAACTAGAAGACAGAATCGCAAGCATGCAGAAGACTATCAACCACCTGGAAAACACTAACCAAGGTCTTTCTAATGACAAGAACAAGTTGTTCCATGACTTCGAAAGTGCAAAGAGGAAGATTCACGATTTACAGAACGACCTTGATAATTGCCGACTTGGCAAGGATAACCTTCAGGCCGAAAACGACGTTCTCCTGAAGCGTGTAGCACAACTGGAGGCAGAAATCGACATTCAATCCAAATCAAACATCGAAGACTACGATGATTCTTCATCGTATGCCGTTTTGCAAGCCGCCTACAAGCGCTCTCAAGAACGAGAGAACGAGCTCCAAGCGGAACTCTTGAATGCTTACAAGATAAACGCTAGACTAGACAACGAAAACAAGACGCTGAATGAGAAGATTGCTGCATTTGAGATCAAAAACAAGAATTTGATCTTGAAGAGCGATGCTCTCAAAGATGACATCATCACTCTGCAAAAGAAACTCTCTGAAATGGAAGAGAAGTGTGATCTTACTCGTGAGAGAAACGAGGAATTGGAGGACGAGTTGACTGTTCTACAACATCGCATCAGTGAAGTGGACAGCGACAACAAGTTCAACCAACAAGGCAAAGCAGAATACCAAGTCGAAATCACAAAACTACAAAACAAGTAAGAAATACTATCCTTTTATTTATCTCAAATGAATACTAAAATCCCATTCTGATACTTCTCTTGAAGGTAATGCGCTCGCGCATTCGTGCGCATAACGTTTGCGCATGTTTTGTACGCGCGCGCTGATAGTCGAATTTGATCGGGCTTCCTGTGTTGTAAAATATTTCAATATATAGCAGACGCCACGTAGCAGTATTCAACGCCTTATAACTGAAAATCTAGCACCTGCGACCTATCCTAATTTTTTACTTATTCGGCGTATTTTTATCAAAACTAAAACATAAAAATGTAAAGAAATTCGTGGAAGGTTTTTGAGAAAATCGCAAAAAACCGTCAAAATGAGTGTCCGATTCGCGCGTAAGTACAACTGATTTTCATCTTTCAAATTCGAATACTTAGCTTTACCTACAATTAAGTGACGGTATATTACTTTTCATGATATATTGTTCACTTGAGCATGTCTAAAAGCCTTTAGTTTGTATATTTGCAAACACTTACAGGTGCTAGAGGTCAAACTCTGAAATCTGTTATTTGCGTTCGAAATGGCGAGATTTCACTCTTTTCGAGCTATCATAGCACCAAAACTAGCACCGTGAGCCCCCATTTTCTTTATTGATTTCATGTTCCCATCTCAGAAACAATCTATATGATGATTTATAGAAAAATTCGTCGATAAAAACTCGCGCGAGCCCATTACCCTTAAAATAAAACTTATATATGACGGTCGCTGACTAATTATAACCTATGACGACTTTCACGCAACGAGCCATAAAGGCTCCTTATTATACACAGCCCGACCACTATGGTATCTTTGTCAGATTGTCCAAATCTTCACCGAGTGCTCGTATAATTTACACAGAAGATGGCATAGACCCTTCGCATTTAGCTACTAATATTATGCAGATACACCCTTCACCTCGCTTTGGCTCAGTAAAACAAAAGAATCACCTAACAATGCCATTGTTTAGCTGCACCAAAGTGAGGCGAGAAGTGTATCTGCATATGATTAGCAGTATTATGCAAAGGGTTTATTAATGGAAAAAAACTCTAAACGCACCTCATGGTGGTAGGGTGAATACTCATTAGCCTTAATGGCCTCGTTTGCATGAAACTCGTCACCAGGCCTGAATTGTCAGATGTCATTATAAAAATCTGTTAATCAAACAGTACTCATTGATTATTAAAATCTACTTCAAAACAGATTGTCCCGTTTAGAAACAGCCCTTCATTATAAAAGTCTGTTAATCAAACAGTATTCATTGATTATTAAAATCTACTTCAAAACAGATTGGCCCGTTTAGAAACAGCCCTTGATGACTGTAATCGCGACAAGGAAAGCCAGCGTATACAGATCAGCAACATGAGGACTAAATCCGACATGCAAATAGAAGATCTTACATCACAACTGAAGGACTGTATGAGTCAGCGCGAAAACCTTCGTTACCAAGTGGACAACCTTCAAAGGCAATTAACTATGACCAGCATCACCGCCAGTACCGTCAGCTCCCAAATGAGCTCCCCTGGCATCTCCATCGTAAGAAAGACCTATTCGACTACCGATGCAAGAGGTGGCTCACCTGGCTCAAGCACAGTCACAAGAACAGAAACATCAAGATCAGCCGGCGGCGGAGTCAGCTCCTCAACGGAAAGATCTCTTCAAGACATCTTCAGCGGGGGAGACAGCCCAAGAGGTCAATCCACTGGATTGGAATTCGACGATGACGACGACGACGAGCCTGAAATCACCACAAAGCGAGTCGTTGTCAAATCAGCCAGGTCAACCAAGAAGTAAACCAACGCTAAGTCAACGAAGTATATAATTTGAAGAACTTTTTTGTTTTAGTTTTTATTAAATTCCATAAATGCACCTTAAGTCAAGCCACAGAAAGAACTTTATTTAGTTCCATCATTTTTAAGTACTTAAAAGAAGCCATTTTAAGGTAAAAGCTGCATTGGTGATATGTGTTGTCATGGTGATATTGTTCAACGTAACAGCACATACTGTGTCGTTGAATTTATCCCTATTTTTTAAGACGTTGAAACAAAATTCTATCCCTAAAACATTGACAGATAATCCGCTCCTTTAATAAAGTTCTTAAAAATTAGATCGTTTTTTGTCATGGCGGGCTACATAAAAATATCAGCACTAAAATTGAAAAGCACTTGATAAAAACTATCTTGCAATTTTTGGTTTTATCTAAATTAATCGTTAGTTAGTTATTTATAGTTTAATAATTTCATGGCGTGTTCGAGATGCGTAAATTCGTTTCTATTTTTGTAAGTTAATTTGAGGAGCGAGCACTTCTTAATCGAAAATAAGCAGCGCCCGAGAGACGCTGTTTAAAGCCAGCAGGCTTTGCATGCCCAATAGGATCCACGAGTTAACTTATGGGTTACAATCCACTAGTTCTCTAAAATCATGCAAATGACAGCGTCTCTCAAGGCAAATTAAGATCTAAATAGTATTACGATCCAATTAGGTACTGCACGGAATGGCGATAAAACAGTTGATGGTTATAATATTGCACATCTTAAGTATGTCGTCCCTATACATCAACAAAAACCAAGGGACTCGTATGAAAATAGACAAGGGGCACATATTAAAGATGATTGTAGGTTTTGTCACAAGCGTCCATTCCTAATAAAGATCTTTAGGATTACCATCTTGTTGTTTGGCCTATATTCAATAGTTTAGCAGTAATCAGACGCTCATTTGAGCGTTTACTCGGGATACCAATACACCGTTTGATACATAAGACAGTTGAAACACTGTGTGAAAACAGCATAACGAACAGTATGAAACTTTTGATGATAGAAGTCTGAAATTCTTCAGGATTGATACCTCGGGCTATCTTTGGTATCCCGAGTATATAGGGGCCTGTTTCTGACGCGCACGGTTTTTATCGTGCCCTTTAATTTACGAAGAGCAAAACGGAAGCACGCGAGGACCCGCAACTTACCCGTGAACTAAATACCAAATCAGAGAGATTCTACAAAATTCTACAGGATTGATACCTCTGTCTACCTTTGGTATCCCGAGTATATAGGGGCCTGTTTCTGACGCGCACGGTTTTTATCGTGCCCCGTTAATTTACGAAGAGTGTAACGGAAGCAGGCGAGGACCCGCAACTTACCCGTGAACTAATACACAGAGAGAGAAAATTGAGGGCTTCTTGAAACACCTGGAAACTTTAAAACTTTGGGCAACAAACGAGGACACAAAATTAGGTATTTTCGATTTATTGGAGCTAGCCAGCTAGTCAGTTCTTAAATGGTACATGTCACTTCTTAGGATTACCAAGTTCCTAGCATTAGCTGGAACCAGTACTAAGAAACGTACCATTTTATGAACTGGCGTTCTGACTGTTCTGGCTGCCTGGTCCCTCTAAATGGAAGATACCCTAAATTCCCTATGAAGGAAATTATTTTGTTGAAAATCAAATCTTTTAGGGAGCATAGTGAAAATCTACGATATTTTCTGATTTGACTCCATATTTCCCAAGATATTGAAGTTTCAAATTTCAAAATGCAAATGAGATGACGTTAAACAAGACAATTGCGCTAACTTCTTCGTGGCTTTCACAAAAAATACTCTCCAATCAGATAAACACATTTTTCGCTAAATTACAGGTTTTATCTACGGTAATGATTTACAAATGGGAAAATTCGAGTATTTTAGATTGGCTCGTTTTTGTATAATAAATGATGCCCTGTTTTACGTTATCTCATTGGCATTATGAGATTTGAAATGTTTATATCTTGGGAAATATGAAGTCAAATCCGAAATAAGAAAAAAAAATTCATATTGCTCTCTAAAAAGATTTAATTTTCAAAATTAAAAACAAATCCTTCATAGGGACTGTATGACTTCGGCTCCGCACATGCGCACTAAAAAATCGGCAAGTAGGGGGGGGGGGGGGGTGTTTCCATGGCATTAGGATCATCCTAGCAGGCGAATCATCCTACCTTCTATACATCTACTGCATTGTAAAAAATGTAAAGATACTTCGCCAACTAGGATTAGGAAACGCTAATGCTGGGGCCCCTTTTGTAGTTCGGGTGACCTTCATTTCTTTGAACTCTGCTTCGTGTTGCTTCGGGTGACGGAAAATTGTCATGCAAACTAAACGTTAAGTTGGTTCGCCTGCTAGGATGATCCTAGTGCCATGTAAACACCCCCTACATGTGGCGTGTTGGCTCGAATTTGGGCTATGTGTAACTCGTTCTGATCTCCGGTAACTGTGAACGTTTTCAGCTCACGCCAGTAACCAAAGCTTTGAGATACCAGTATTCGTAATTTTCGAGAGCATTGATTTTTAAGCAATATAAAACCCGCGTCCATGTGTCTCTCTCTCTGTACTGTGATTTAAACACACCAGGAGATGTAGAGCACGAGAAAAGCGAGCTTAGGAACACGAGTAGTCGAGTGTTTCTATTGCTTTTTTCGTGCTCTACATCTCCCAGAGTGTTTATAATATCACAGTACAGAGACATAATCGATCGTTCTATATAAAATGTTTTTATAAAATGTTTTGCGCTGTTTTAGCGCGAGCGTTTCCCTGTCCTCTGATATAAACATGGTGGCCAGCAAATCAGCGCGCGCGTTATATCTCAAATATTTTATAATACTTAATATCGATTTGAAGATACTTGTAATACAAATATTACTTTGCTTAGCCACTAAGGGGGTGTTTTCATGACACTAGGATCATCCTAGCAGAATGCAGTAAATGTATAGCAGGTAGGATGATTCGCCTGCTAGGATGATCCTAGTGCTAGGATGATCCTAGTGTTATGTAGACACCCCCTAAGTAGCAAAGTGGCATCTAGCTGAGTTTCTGAGCTAGAATCACCAAACAGCACACAAGCTAATGCCGTGTTTAGACTTGAGTGTTTGAATGAGGTTCAACCTCAGTTAGGGCCTCTGCACACTAGGGCATAGTTGTCGATAACCAGTTGTGATTGATTACTATAGAAACAGGGAGTCGATTGATCATAATAATGAAAACTATACAATCGATATACAATTTTTGACATTCTTTTTACACAAATTAGCAAAATCGAAGACAATAGCGGAGCTGTTTGATCAGTTGGTCTTAGAATATCAGTATGAAATTCTGAGTCTTGCTTTACGAGTGGGCTCACTTTTGTCCGGACGAATCGACCGTAATTGTACTCTTACCAATCGTAATTGCACAATGGTAATATCCCCGTAACTCCGCCTGAGTTGAGTTTACAGTCGTTAGCTAATTATTCTTGTGTGAAGTTGAGTGATTAGCATGTTATCCTGAACACAACACATCATTAGCTACTCGAAAACACAATGGAAAAATACTCAAGAACTAGTTTTAAAAAAACTTACAAATTGCAGGAAAAAAGTCTAAAAGCGAATCTTCGGATTCAGAAGATCTGCTGATGGCAGATATAAAGAAATTTGCGTTGTTTAATTGTGTAAATACAACGAAACCAGTAATTTAGCAAGCATTATGTGCCATTGAAGCATGAAGTAATAAAATTAGTGCAATTGTCTTGATGGTAATTAAAGGCTCATTGACAGTGAAGTAGTTCTAACAAACAATTCAGTGGAGTTTGCTCGCTAAAGTTCAGAAGGAACAAGTCTTGAGATTTCGTTTGTCTTTACTCAACATGGCGGACAAGGAAACCGTGAATCAGGAAGACAAACATCGCATAAGAAAGACTATCGAACGCGTGAAGGGAACTTTACAAGAAATAAGGGCAAACAAAACCAAGCAGGCAGAACAAGCACAAGAAACAGAAGAAACTGAGTCGAACGAAGTCAGTTCCGACGACGATAGTGATAGTGGCTGGGATACAGACCTCGAGTGTCCTTCAGACCTCGAGAAAAAGCAGTCTTCAAGGAGACAGAGTTTTGATTTGGCAGGAAAAGCGGCATATCTACGAGCATGCCGACAGATCGGAGTCACACCAATAACGTCATTGCTACAAAATATAGAGAACAAAGAAATCTCTCTCGCTCATCATGGTATAGGAATGCAAGGGGCAAAAGCTTTGGCTAAAGCACTAGTGAAAAGTACCACCGTAGAAATGGTCGATTTAGAAGAAAATGGCGTCCAGGATGAAGGAGCGGAAAGTTTTGCAAAAATGCTGAAAGACAATTGTTACATCACGGGGTTAAATTTAGCGGGAAATTCATTGAGCACACGTGGCGCTGTTGCTATGGGTAACGCTATGGCTGACAGCAGTTATCTGAAAAGTCTGGATTTGTCTTTTAACAATTTCAGTGATAAAGACGCAGCACCTTTGGCTCACGGATTGAAGAAGAGTGTAACCTTAAAACATTTCAGTCTCAGTCATAATGCTTTCTGTGAACTCGGGGGAGAACTTTTGGCGCCTGGAATCGAAGCAAATGATACAGTGGAATCGCTGGACTTAAGCTGGAATCACTTGAGACTCAAGGGAGCGATAGCAATATGTAAGGCAATGGGAGAAAACATCTCTATCAAAACTCTTGATTTGTCGTGGAACGGGTTTGCCGATGAAGGCGCTGCAGCGATGGGCGAGGCGTTGAAATCGAACAACACCCTCATTGAGCTCGATCTCAGCCATAATCGAATCACTGAGAAAGGAGCCATTGCGCTTGCCAAGGGGTTAGAAAAGAACAAAACATTAAGAGTTCTCAAGATAGGGTTTAACCCCCTAGAACGGGCTGGATCGTTCGCTTTGATCAATGCCATGAGAAACAATGCGGATTCTGAAATTGAAGAACTCCATCTCAACAATGTTAGAGTAGGAAAGGACTTCACTGACATGGTAGACGAGTACATTGGCCAATGCAACCCTAACTTTAAGATAACACTCGGTTCCACTCCAGTGGACCAAGGAACCGTTGATGCCAACAAGCGGAATAAGAGAGCCAAAGACGATCTCCTTCTCATTGTCAAGAATTTTCTCATCGAGAAGCGCTTACGAGCTGTGGATTTGTTCAACTGCTTAGACAAGGACAAGTCCAATTCGCTAAATCCTGACGAGATGTATAAAGGACTAAAGCAAATTAAAGTTCCTCTCAGCGATGCACAGATTAACAGACTCATTCTCTTGCTCGATAAGGACTGCAATGGCGAAGTTGATTATGCCGAGTTTGCAGTGGTCAACTTTTGAGTATACACTCTAAATTTTAGATGATGATTTGTGTTGTTTTATAATGTTACATGTAAATCAAATTTTGCTAGTTAGCGGAGACTTTTAAGGCAGGCGGACAGGAGACCTGCCGGCCTCAGAGATATCTATGCGGTATTACAAAAATTTAGTGTACAGAACAAAAATGTGCCGACTCGTTTGACCGCTACAAAGTTTCGCCTTAAAAGCTCATCGTGTTGTTGGATTTCTTTATTTCTATTTTCTTAAATTTATTAGCAATTTTAAATATACTTTTAGAAGGCCCGTCCCATACGCCGCCGCTGCCATGAGTGGTACCTAAATGACCGACCAAATTCGGCAAAAGAACGGCGTCCGAATCAATTCGGGACTGCTACTTTTATTTGGTGCGACAACTTTCGTTGGTTTGAAAGAGTCTGTAGAATTATTCGGAAGAGCAGTGGTTCGACACCAATACGCCGTCTGAATCACCTGCTGCTTCAAAGTCGTACGGTAAATGACTGGAGCGGCGTATAGAACGAGTGGCTGACTTTGAAAAAATACTACAAAACATTTTAGATACATCTATATCATGTAACAAATTTCTTAATAACAGTTATTTAAATAAAATTTTGGCACAACTTAACACTTCTTCAAAATTCTTTTTCACGCAAAAGGAGTGAGTTTGTCTTGGTGTAGATTGCGTAGCCGCCGTAGTCTTGGCGCAACTACACAAGTTTGTGCTACTGAGTGAAAGGGCACTACGGAAATACAGGGGTCGCTGTCATGCAGGTGTCAGTAATGTGCCCTATTCTGTCCCGTTACCGTAACTTGGCTTTTCAGCAAAAAGAAGCTTTTCACTCTGAGTGATGTGAGGGTTACTCCTTACCGAGGCAGAGAGAGAACTGGTTCCGGTTTTTGGAAGGGGGATTAGTAGTGTCAATTGTGAATTTAACTGATATAATGTTTTATTGTGCTTCCTGTGATAGAACGAGTCTATACAATCAATATTATTTGTTTTCTATATTTGGGCTCCCTGTGGTAGAACGAGTCTACAATCATCTACGATGAAGATGTGTCACCCGTGTACCCTTCCTCTAGTTCAATGTTGGTCTGTAATAGTGGCAACTCTCTGAAGCCATGCGTTGAAGTTTCGAGCCCAAACACCAATATGGAGATGGGGAAGGGGGTAAGCCTTGGGAAGTTAGGCGGCATGTTTTTATTTTGCATGGCGTTGTGGATCTGTGTTGCGGTCGTCAAATGAGCAAGTTATGTGCAAAATTACCCAAATGGCCTTTACAAGCAAGCTTTGTTACTCTGGTTTTCTTGCAGCCCTAGTGAACGCTATTATAGCGTCTTGTCTTAAGATTTAATCCCACAAAGTTAATGCTTATCGTCTTTCGAAAAACTGATCCCAAAGTAATCTTGTACGGAAAATTGCAAAGTCCGTCAAAACACATCATTGAACGTCACAGAAAAAGTAAAAGACAACTTTTCTCCTCACTACCCCTATGAGGATGTCAATCACATCCGAACGGAAGTCAAAATATTTCCCCTATGAAGTCTTTCATACCCGGAAACGCAAAGACCTGGCGACGAATCGTCTGACATTTTATCAAACTCATTAAATTCTCCGTTAATTTACTTTGACTGTTGACCATCCCCGTTACTATCAGCACACCATGATCCAAGGATTACTAGACATCACTACAAGCTCTTTAGTTTTATTTACATTACAGACCATCTACTCACTAAATCCGACCCGTTTCCATGACAACATTAAGTATTAGTCAGTCTTGCGTACTGGTTTGTGTGAATAAGCATCTTGAGGTCGTGTGTGTTTATATTTCTCTGGCATTCATGTTATATCTCTCGTGTTCAATACTCCAAGGGAATCAACTAACTCAAGTCTCAAGGTTAGTATATGCAATTGTTCGAGGATATTTGAAGTCTAATAGGCTTGTAGAAGCATTCTAGTAGATTTTATAGGTTATTCGTCGATCGGCGATGACATGATTTCACTCGACAATTATGATTCAAGATCGATTTCTGAATTACTCTTGCAACACTTTGGTGGTAAATAATAAGACTAAAATGAACGTCTATTTTAGAAAATATAGAGTTAAAATCTGTCCAAGCAGACTAAATAATTTTTAAATCTGATTGAAATCGTTATTTGCATTCCCCATGTTTATATTTCATAAGATCGTGACAAAGCTAAATCATAACGAGGATTTGTGCACAATTTTTACTTCATTTTCGCAACCAATTTCAACCCCCTGATGATAAGCATGTCCAATTCATTACTAATGAATAGGTTCTTTTGTATTTCGTACAAAACCGTGATTAATTCAACTCCAAATTAAATTTCATGAGGTCACGGAATACATTTCAAGGTGACATTATTTCCTTAGAAACGAAGATGTTTAAGCAACTTGTCGATTTCGTAGCTTCCTTGAAAGAAATAACTTCTCATAGATACACTGAACTTTCTAATAACATGCAGGATACCTCGCCACAATGAACACGGTTTGCCGTTTCCTATCACAAATCCGTCGTTTCACTAAACTTTCTATAAGACGGACACTTCACTAAAAAGGACAGTTGGTCGGTTACCAGAGGGTGTCTGTCTTCAAAAGAGATGCATCTGAAGATCAAAACCATCGGTTAGGCATCAGGAGTATTTTCTCGAGGACATCACAGCCGCGAGCCGCGAGCCGCTTTGCGCAATCATCTCAATTGCTTGGGGACGGTGTACCAAGTTTTTACTGCGTCTAAATTCAGAGAAATCAGTCTGGGTACAGTGGAAACAAAATCTTGTAGTACATATAATGTATTCTGACAGGCTTAAAAATTCCCTGCTAACAGAGGCTCACACAGACGTTAAATCACTCGAAAAGTGAGCCTCTGCCGAGCGAGGCCGTTTTCTTTGTTGTGCCGCCGTCCACAATCGTGGACGAAGAAAACTGGGTTTATCCGGTTTAAACCGGAAATTAGATGATGCACATGAGCAAATTGGAAACTCCGCTTATTTTTTCGAGCCCACGAGACACGAAACGTCATAATGACGTCAGGGGTTGCTTAGTTACCTAACGCATGCGCAACAAAGAAAACGGCCTCGCTCGGCAGAGGCTCACTTTTCGAGTGATTTAACGTCTGTGTGAGCCTCTGTTAGCAGGGAAGCTTAAAAACTGCAAGGTAAAACATCTGTCTGCAAACCAATGTTTGTTCAAGCGAGTTTTACCAAAGTTAATATTTACTAGGCAATTAGAATGGCGCTTCCAGAGTCTTAGAAAGTTAGTTTTATGAGTCGAAATTAAAGCCAATCTTAACAGTATTAAACGACTTTGTCCGTAATGGAGAGTGGATTTTTGAGAGGAACATATACACTAGGACCTCGCTAACTCGTACCATTTAACTCGAAAACCTCACTATCTCGAACACAAACCCATTTCCCTTAAGTCATTTTTTCAGTCAATTACTATCGGTTATCTCGAACCCCCACTATCTCGAACACAAACCCATTTCCCTTGAGTCATTTTTTTCAGTCAATTTCTATCGGTTATCTCGAACCCCCGCTATCTCGAACAATATTAAGCTTCTCCTGGGAGTTCGAGTTAGCGGGGTGCTGCTGATCTTATTCCTTCATTATTTCATTACTGATGGAGATAGGGGGAAATGCGCACCTCAAAGATTATCAGATACGGTCATTTACATTTATAAATGTTTCAACTATGAGCACTCTAAGGCACCAAATGAAGCTCCTTAATCACTTCTATAACCAACTGATTTAACTTCTCGTTTTAAAATATCGCGTCCCTCTTTTCTTGGTTAGAGTTCTATGTAGTGCAGCGTATTGTTTTGTTTCGTGTTCGTTTTTGGCTATTATTTTGTCTTTATGCCTCAGGTGCCCTGCAACACCAAGAAATAGCCGAAATATATTCAGTACACCAAAACTATAGACATAGCACATGGCACTAAGTACAACCAACGGTTCCCGTGGCAGATCTCAAACCATTAAACGTGTTGATAAGACTTTACGGGTTCTGAACTCTGGAGGACTGCGCGGACATCTTGGACGACAGTCACGTGATGCTAACGTCACATCACGTGATTCAGATAGTGATAGCAGTGATGATGGGGAGTATGATACAGACTTGGAGTGCGAAGGGGTAAGTATATGTACCCCTTTATGGCCACACCCATGCTTAGGAGCTACCCCTTTAGGGCTACATGGAACAAAAATAAATGATGAGGACAAACTCGCAGTCGATTTACCGTGCAGTCCCTGGCTTCAAACAGTTATTCCAGAAAACTCGGTATCTCGTCCGTAAGCCCATTTCTCTTGTATTTTGTCGAATAAATGTCAACCACTACAACGCCAACTAATATTCTCTTGTATTTTGTCGAATAAATGTCAACCACTACAACGCCAACTAATATCTTTAATTTTAGCGTCTATTTTCCTCTTTCTCTGCAGCCTAAAAATGACTACGACTCGACAGGACGAACAATGTACTTGAGAGCCTGCGATAAATTGGGAATTGTGCCAGCGTCTTACTTCGTGCGTCACATGACCAAACCTAATATGACCATGATGCACCACGGCCTAGGTCCCGCAGGGGTCGAGGCGATTTCTCTTGCTTTGGTGTTCAATACAACTATCACGTGCCTCAATATAAGGGACAACGGTATAGAGGAAGCAGGCGGAGAAACGATCGCTAAGTTACTAAGAGAAAACTATTACATCACAGAGTTAGATATATCAGAGAATCAGATTGGTTCGAGGAGTTGTTTAGAGATGGCAGAGACACTTAGGATTAACGATACATTATCAAAGTTAAGCATGGCTGGCAATGAGCTACAGGACAAGGACGCGGAGATTTTGGTGGGAGCTTTGCAGATGAACTCCACCATAACGTACCTCGATTTTAGTAACAATAAATTTTCCAATAAGGCGTGTGAATGCTTTGGTGGACTTCTTGATGAGAATTGCACAATAACACACTTGGACCTGAGCTGGAATCACATCCAAGCATCCGGGGCTCAGCATCTTGCGCGGGGTTTGGCAGGAAATATGATGCTTAAGACCTTGAAATTAGCATGGAATGGAATAACCGACGAAGGTGCTATCGCCGTGTCAAAAGCATTGTCCGAAAACAGAGTACTAACTGAGATAGATTTGAGCAGTAATAGAATAAGTGATCATGGAGTTTTACATCTCGCGCGAACTTTAACTATGAACAACACCCTTGAAATTCTACAACTTGCTAAAAATAACATTCATGAAGATGGCGCATGCGCGGTACTTCGTGCTTTACTTAAAAATCCAGTTTCCCGGATTACAAAAATAGATCTTTCGAGTGCATTGGTGAAAGAGGAATTTCTAACATTATACGAAGAAGTTCAAGAACAAAGACCCAACGTTACCATAGTAACGGACCATGCACCGGAAACCCGGCCTCGAGCCGAGACCCCCGATCCAGGAGTGCTCCTGAGGAATTACCTTGCAAAAGAACACGTGCGAATAGTGGATTTGTTTCGTAAATTAGACCGTGATCAAAGCATGCAAGTTAGTGTGCGAGAGTTTGTCGAGGGTCTGAGGAACTCGGATGTCGGTTTAACGACGTTTGAAGTCGAGAAGATGATCGAGTGTCTAGACGCCGACGATGATGGTGAGATTGACTACAGCGAATTTGTGTCTATACAGAATATGTGGAAAACCCCTGACGCCAATAGGCATAAAAACCGTAGAATGTCTAAAAGAGTGTGATATGCAAAGCAGTCACTGATTTTACAAAACTTAATAACCTAGGAGAGCTCGTCGACCTAAAGTCATTATGTTTTTGGGCATCCTGGGAGACCAAGATTCTAAATAGAATGGTGAACGAAGGCTATCGCCTCCCGCTCTCCTTTTGCGGGTCCTTGGTCTTCGAGGATATTTGTCCACGTTTTCCTCATTATTATTCGTTGAGTGTACCAGAATGCATGTACATTATGAACAGTGCGACAGAGGGGGATCAGATGAGATTAAAGAAGGCTTTTGCTGTGAAACGTTTTATTCAGTATTAAATACAAGTATATTCTTTACAGAGAGTTATCATGTCGTATCCAATTTTTTTTCTTTTTTTTTCATTTTTAACAAGAACGGCTTCGTTGATAACACTCAAGCAGTATCGAAATTCTTTCAACGAATTTCGCTTCATTTGATAGTGAAGTTACATTTATGCAGGTAAACTATTGCAAAATCCACAACAGTTTCACCGCTTATATCACACATTTCCGTAGTTGGTACGTACAAGTATACCATCGTATTGATGTTATTCCATTTCTTGTCATCATTTGTAAAGATCTCTTTGTAATGTCGATATTTCAAGTCGGCTCATTTACCATTTTCAACACAGGTAACCCGAAATAGTTTATTCGCTCTCCTTTGTTGTTTGGACAACAGAGGTGATTTCTCTTATTAGTGGTCCTCTGTTAGTTCCATAACACAGGTAGCCCATGATATTCGGTCCTCTGTTAGTTTGGTAACACAGGTAGCCCATGACATTTGGTCCTCTGTTATTTGATAACACAGGTAGCCCAAGATATTTGGTCCTCTGTTGGTTCGACAACACAGGTGTTTTCCTAATGTATCATTGTAGGGTTACCTTCCATTATCCAATGAATGACGTCTTGTAATAGGGTGAACTGGTAGTGCCTATAGGAACAATAGATGAGATTCTTAGAGTGCGTCTAATAGTTGTACATCTCGGAAAAGAGAGAATAGCCGTAGAAGAGAAGAGAAAAGTCAAATATCAGAGAAATGGAAAGAAAGGAGAAAGCGGTTTTGATAGTCTTATACTCACTTTGCAATATTCCTAAAAGTTCTCATTTTCTCTGCAAACTCTGTTGTTGGTGAGGTGAGAATGAAGCTGCTTCCACACTTACAGTACTTGGACATATTGGTGTCTTTTATCTGTATCACAAACAACATGTTACGAAAGAAAACAGCATGCTCGTCAATCAAGATAACAGTTTTATCATTTAACTGTTTTCTTTAAAAGAAATAGATCGTTTTCTCAAGGCTGCGCACGCAGCTCTGAGCCTCGCTTTGAGCCCAGTTTTCAAACTTAATTGCCCTATTTCACTATGACGTCACATCAAAACATTCTATTGTTTAAACGCAAAACATCATGGTCGCGGGAGGGGGACAAAACAGCAACAACACTAATAAACGAAAATAGATAGATAGACCAAAGAAAAGCGGTAACAGCCATCAGTGCAATAAATATTGTTTATTAAACATTGATACATCTCGTATTTGGATAGCAGGCCATTTGAGTTAAAACGTTTCTTAGCAGACCGAATTTTATTCAAATTTCTATTGTGAGACGATTCTGTCCCCCTCATAAACAAGCCGTGACGTCATAATGAAATAGGGCAATTCAGTGGGCTACAAATCCAGAATTTAAAAAAAAATCATTTTTCATAGTAGACGACAAAACTCGCTATTTAAATTGTTTTAGTTATAATAGCTTTTAAAATTTTAACAAAGTTGAAAATAATTTCTCTTGGCCTGTCAACGGCCAACTGTGTTCACAACCTTAAAAAACAATCTATTAAATTCCCTACTTGCTCGGTACCTCTAAAACTCTTCTGGCGACATAAAAATAAGAACAAGAACATTTACACCTACCCCTCCACACTTAGAGCACTTCAGGTCTTGCAATACATGAGCCATCGATCTCTTTTGTACAGCGGTTATAAGCTGGTGTTCAATGGCGTCCATGTCGTACTGATTTTGACAATTTGGACAGTAGCACGATGACCTGGTGGAATAACAAATGAACTCAAAATGAAGGAGCAAGGATGGCACTAAGGAGCAAGGATTGTACAGTTTGTTAGTGCGCGGCTTTCGGTCCGAGAGGTCCCGAGGTCGGTCCTCTGTTACCTCACATCCTTGTTTCAACTTCTTTCCTTTCCGTGTAGCTTTAAGTAACTTTAAATACTCGTAAAACGGAACACTGATGGAGAGAGGGGGTATAGAATGAGCGCAACCGTCGGCTTCCTGGGAGACCAGCTTCTAGTTTTGCTTCTAGCTGAAGGAACTTCCGATACTTTACCTTTTTAACTAAACGCGGTATCTTAACTGTATAGAGTAAAAACTTCAATGTGGTTCTAGAGTTGTAGCAAGCCAATGCATTGGCACAGTAATAAATACAACAGCATACACACACAAAGCAGCAACAAGAGGATAAAGCAGAACAAGAACCGACAAAAACAAACAAAATGAATAAAACCAAAAAGGTCAAGTTGCTTGAAGGATGGATAGCGCTACTCGCCCTTCGTGCAACCGGAGCCAAATCAAAAACAAATTGTAACAAAATGCGAAATGAAAACACGATATATAGTAAAACGGAAATTAGTGAAGTGAATGCATGACTTTAAATATCATTATCAACTGTTACTGAATACTTACGAGTTATTCCCTTCTGCTGGTACTATGTAAGGGTCTCTACAAAGATCCAAGTCACGACAAGCATTACAGAACTGACAGATAACCTGCAAAATAAATGTACATGATTTTGTCATGTGCATACTTTCAAAGTTTACAGATGATCTAGGGAATAGTTGACGAGGTGCTAGTGGGCTTTACTCTCTAGGGTACAAGAACCTGTAACAAGGTGGTGGGATACCTTTAATAATACACTAGGGTCGAGTGGATATTTTTTGGTTTGGTTTGTTTGTTTGTTTGTTTATTTTTCTGTTTGTTTGTCTGTCTGTCTGTCTGTCTATTTGTTTGTTTGTTTTTGTCTGTGTGTCTGTTTGACTGTTTGTTGGTTGGTTGGTTTGATTGTCTGTTTTGTTTGTTTGTTTGTTTGTTTGTTTGTTTTCTCTAAAGGCACTTGAAATTCTCTGGCTTAACGTCCCCCAATGCAGGATTAATGTGTAGCAGTTTTTGGAGAGACGTAACCTATAGTTTCTTATCCTCATCCGTGAAAACATGAAGTTCTAACAACCATTTGCAGGTTTAATTACAAAGGCAACAGCATCTTACTTATTCAAAGACCCTGAGTGTTGGTCCAGCCGGGAATCGAACCCCGACCACCCACTCGAAAGATCGACGCCCAACCAACCAGAGTGTTGCCTGTCCAACTGTACTATCGAGCCTACAATAATTGGCGAAGATTGTATGGGTGTCCCTGCTTTAGTTAAATAAACTCGACCCTAGTATTAGGAAGGTAAAGATATTATAGTATTAGGAAGGTAAAGATACCCCCTTTTTTCTTTTCGAGTGAAAAGATTGTCTTAACTTATAAAACAGAACAAAAGCGGTTTTTTTCTGGGGGGGGGGGGGGGGGGGGGGAATGAAAAATCATGAGCCTGTCAAATCAATATAAGATGTGCACTGGATAAAAGAGAAAGTGGGAAAGATGGTTGGAATCGAGTTTTTCTGTTCTACAATTAAAAAATATTGATACGTATGAAATTAAAATTGGAGATGTCATAATTTTAACCACCAAACAAGGTTTGTCTCCTGCCAGTTGAGATCTGTAATTAAGGGTCATAATGAAAAGTACTGATTTACCGGTAATGTATGTCATCCTCATTAAAAAAGGGGGCTTTTTATGACAAGGCTCGACTTTGAAATTAAATTAATAAGAAAGACAAACGCAAATGTTGTACAACGTTTCGACATCTTCCGATGTCATTATCAAGTAATGGTCTTTATTGAGCAAGGATGAATATATATCTCAATGATTGATATGCTAATTTACAATTATGTTTGTTTTCAATTTTCATGAGCAGGATATATCGATAGCACAAAGAAACTACACAATACTGACAGAGAGCACATTTTTAAAAATGACATTTTAAAAAAGTAAACAAGTAGTGTATCTACCAACTGAATGTGAACACTTCAACCAAAGATCGTAATTATACAGTATTTTCCGTGACAATTTTGACGTTTTGAAGTTTCAAAAAATCTAATCCGCTTATTTACCTTATGGTGTGGCAACTACAAAACCTTTCTTCCGCGATGTTAGATAATTTAATCTTTATTCATTAAAATTGTTGTTTGTTGCAACTACAAAAGCAACATAACGTTTAAATATTATAAAATAGCGAAAAACGAAGTGTTCTTGGGTGGTGTATCCTATCGAGTCTCCTTTCTTACACGTTTTCAAATTGTAGAGTAATCATCATCATCATCATCATCATCATCATCATCATCTTTAATGAGATCAACTTCACAAGAGTTACTTACAGAAGAATCCTCAAAATAAAACAAAAAATTGGTATACATGTCTAGATAAATATAATTCTAAGAATAAAAAAAGCTAGTAAAAAATATAAATAATTGATGTATAAGCTCATATAGATAAGATTCAGTAGGCTCTACATTATTAATACGTCTTAAGCCCTGCTTAAAACTCTGTAATGATTTTGCCTGTCTTAAAGATAAATCTGATTTATTCCACATATCACTAGCACTATCAATGGTAGTCCAATAGCCACACTTTCTATCAATGGATTTTCTAAAGGCTGATTTACACGGTGCAACTTTTTCCTACAACTGTTGCATGCCACCTGCTTACGACATATTTTAGCGGTTATTTACACGCACGCAACTTTGCATGCAATAGTTGCAGGCGAGTCGTTACAGGCTTGATTTACACGACGCAATTCGTGTGGTATGTATGCCGTAAGCAAGTTGCATGCAACAACTGTAGGCAAAAGTTGCACCGTGTAAATGCCGTAAGCAAGTTGCATGCAACAACTGTAGGCAAAAGTTGCACCGTGTAAATCGGTGATTTAGATTGCTCTTATATCTGGTGTTATAATTATGAAAATCTGCATTAAGATTCAAATCTATTTTATGATCCATTCACTAGGAATTTAAGCTGGAAAACAAATTTTACAGACACGAAATTTGATTCGCCATTTTCCCCTGAATCTGGGTAACGAATCATGTGGTGATTGTTATCAAATCTTCCTGCAACCAGACTTTGTGGTGTAGTTTTTGTCGTGCGCTTTCAAAATCTGTCTTTCCTGAGGTTTAAGTGAACTCACCGACAAAACCATGAACTCAATGTGGAGTATAAAACTGAACTCCGACATAAGTTATTCTCACTACTATTTGATTCCTTTTTTGATTCCTTTTTTAGAATCGGAGAAATCGAGGAATTAAATAATTGGAAATGTCAACGAAAGAGACGCCATTTCCGCTGGCACAGCAAAATTGAAGCCTCATGTTTATATTAGTACGCGAAAGGCATTATGTAATGTCTATAAGGAACAGTTTACTATTGAGAAAATAGCACAAAGGTGTGAAAATAGATAAGATTTGTATAACTTTGGGTGAAAGCAAAGCAAACGAGAAAGAAACGGCCAATTAAAAAAACCGGGATGATGAGAGAAAAAGCGGTTAAGAACGAACGAACGAAAGAACGAACAAACGAATGAATGAAAGAATGAATGAATGAAAGAAAGAAAGAAAGATAGAAAGATAGAAAGAAAAAAAGAAAGAAAGAAAGAAAGAAAGAACGAACGAACGAACGAACGAAAGGAAAGAAAGAAAGAAAGAAAGAAAGAAAGAAAGACAGAAAGAAAGACAGAAAGAAAGACAGAAAGAAAGAAAGAAAGAAAGAAAGAAAGAAAGAAAGAAAGAAAGAAAGAAAGAAAGAAAGAAAGAAAGAAAGAAAGAAAGAAAGAAAGAAAGAAAGAAAGAAAGAAAGAAAGAAAGAAAGAAAGAAAGAAAGAAAGAAAGAAAGAAAGAAAGAAAGAAAGAAAGAAAGAAAGAAAGAAAGAAAGAAAGAAAGAAAGAAAGAAAGAAAGAAAGAAAGAAAGAAAGAAAGAAAGAAAGAAAGAAAGAAAGAAAGAAAGAAAGACTAACTTTAAGGATGGATGGATAAATGAAGAAAAAATAAATAAAAAAACAGCTGAACACGAAAGATATAATGTAAAAATATTCTGACAATAAAGAATGCTAACAAAATGGCATCCTAACAAATTAGTGTAAAGTTAATAAACGAAAGATCAGAACTTAAGATATCTTTCACAACATGATAATTGGCACATTGTTTCAGCTGCTTTACTCGCGTCATAAGTAAAGATCGTTTTACTTTTCCACGACAGAGAAAAGTTCAACTACCGTAAAAGAAGAAAGTAATTCTATTAACTTCTCAGGCATACAAAAGAGATAAACATCAATGGGGATCTAGAAAAGTTACACCTGTCAACGTTGCCAAACAACAGAAAGCAAAAAAGTTGCACAAGGATCACTTTTTGGAATACTGAAAAACTGTGAGTGAGATCAAATATAGCACGGAATCAATCGGATACAAAGCGCCATAGAGTGCTCGGATTACAATAATCGGAGAAAGCAAGGTTGAAGATAAGCGCACCATTATAAAGTGAGTACAACACATTTCATCGAACTGGCGTTAATAATACTTAAGGTTTGTGTTAGCAAGCGAGAGGAAATGTAAAGAAGAGAATCGAGAACAGCGCGCCTCAAGTTTGGTCAAATCGACGGGAACATACTCCCACAGAAAAGAAAACAAAAGACAGTCAAACTGAGAGGCAAAACTTTACCTACGACTTATATTGGCAAAGTCCAGAATCTTACGTACGTAAAGGACTTGAGAAATCCGCATCAAGAACTCCTTCATCTTAAGTTACAATCGACCGCGATAGAGAAAGGCGAAATTGTTAATCATAACGAAATGTTGTATTTGTAAATATAACATCAAGATTTTTACGATAAAACCTCGAGGAATTTTGGTCTCAAACATGGCGGATACCAACAACACTTTATCAGAAAACTTGACAACACTAGTAAACATTTCAACCATCAAAATATGGCCAGGACTTGAACGCGCGTGCTACACTCCACCGCTAGAAGGTTACGTATTGGTCACCGTAAGTGCGTTACTAGGACTAGTAGGCTCGATATTAAACGCTCTAGTGTGCATCACTATCATTGGTAGCCCGAGTTTACGCAAGATCCAGAACTATTTGATAGTAAACCTATCTATCGGGGACTTTACTTTGACTGCAATTGCCCTTCCGCTATATGCCGTATACATCGTAGGGGAGACTACCGGGTCGTGTATGCACATCGTCTCGAATATCCGAGGGTTTGTACTGAATACATCGGTGGTTGTTTCCCTAGCAACGCTAAGCGCCATTAGCGTGGAACGCCTGGTTGTAATTGTCTATCCTTTAAAGTACAGATCTATAATCACGACCCGAAAAATGGTGGTGGTCATAGCAACGGGGTGGCTGGTTTCGTGTACGTACGGCGTCGTCATAGCAACCGATCTACACGTTTATTCCCGTATGGCTAACTCGATTTTTGGTCTGTTGTCTCTGGGTGGTATGGGACTATGTTATGTCACAATTGTTGTCTGCTACATTCTCATCTTTATCAAATCTCTGCGAATGACTAACATTAGAAAAGCTATGGCACCTAACCAAAGTGACAGCTTACACAGGAGAGTCGCCGTTACAGTTGCTTTAATCATCGCTGCGTTCACAATAACCTGGGCTCCCTTTGTATTCTTTCGTTTTTTCGCAACCGGTTCCATGAGTGGTTTTCTTCGTAAAGCGGTGGAGCTACTGGCGCAGTCCAACGCAGTTATCAATACGTTAATCTACTTTTATCGTACCAAGGAATTCCGCCTTGAGCTCTATCGTTTGATATGTGGGTCGCAACGTGTAGACGTATCATCGCGAGAGTAATCTTAGAAATCTTACGTTACGTAACGTAAATACGAACAAACTTTCAAGCTGAAGTCAAACGTATTATGGACGATGAAAGCAGCCTTGGAACTCTCACGGTACGCAATGAAACGTAAGAGGAGCAATGAAACGTATGACAGGAAAAGTAACCTTAGAATGTACTTGTTGTGTAACGCAAAACGCCTTCGAATATTATTTTACTTTACGTAGTGTAAATAGAAGAAAGCTTGTAAATAAAAGGCAAGAAATACGTTTGACGCAAGACGTATGACCAAGACAAACACAAAAAGAGAAACGTTTAACGTAAGGACCACGTAGGTGGGTTAGTAAACGATAAGCATATTTAAAAAGATAAAAGAGAAAGTAAAATGGGGAGGGAGTACAAGGGAGAGCAAACATTACAAAGAGAAAAAGGGAAAACATTACCTCAGGAAGTACAAATGATAAACATGGATCCTGGAATGTAGCTTCAGCAGAGAATTCCCCGACACCAATGAGCTTAAGAAGATCACGCCTACAAATGCACATGGAGGAAATATAGACATAAACACAAGAAAAGAAATGTCATATTATAGTTATATGTGCTTAACACTACAAAACTTTATCAAGTGCATTACGTTCTCAGGGTTCGTACGCCCAGAAAAATGAACAAATCCAGGAGTTTCAAGGAGGATTTTCAGATTATTTCCAGGAGTTTTCTAGGAGTTTTTCACTGATTTACTCAAGCAAAATACATTTGCATAACCTTTTTTACTGGCTGAGTTAGGGAATGTAAACGGAGCTTTTAGCGAATATATATGCAGAGTAAACATACACTGATTGGTTTCTGTTTTCCAGGAGTTCTCCAGGAATTTACTAAAAAATCAGGACTTTCAAGGACTTTCCAGGAAGAAAATAAAAATCCAGGATTTTCCAGGATTTCGAGGATTTCCAGGAGGCATACGAACCTGCGTTCTGAGACCAGTTGGATAAAACTTAACGTTGGACGTAACTGTTTACGTCGGACGTTCACCCCAGTAAAACCACTGTTAGTAACGTTTGACTTTAGCAGTTATGTCCGACGTTGCGTTTTACGCAACAGGCCCCAACAGACAACAGTTCAGTGTAAGGGCTGCTTGCGAGTTACAAGAGGGAGAGAGAGAAAGAATAGTTAGTTGCTGTAATCTTACCTTAGTTTGTTTACTTGATGTTGTGTGTTGGAGTCTAGTGAAAGTACCTGAAAAAATCAAACATTCGCTCATTCATTCGTCTGTCTGTCCGTCCGTTCATTCATTTATCTATTTATTCATTCATTCATTTTTGTGTTCGATATTTCATATCGTATTTATTCATTCGCTAGTGTGTGCAATGATCGTTCCACATACCTTACAAATATACTTGACGAACTCTAGTGCGGGGTTATTGAGTGGCAGGAAAGACCCAGGTAAGATGGGAAACTCAGAGCTTGGGTCTTTGTTTGATGATCTATCACCTGATAGGGTGTGCTGAATTTTTTGTGTGATTCTAAACATCAACAAAACCAACAGACATTTGGTTATTTCTAACATAAGCAAGCGTAAGGTAAAAATAAAGGATTGTAGGGAGGGAGGAAGGGAGGGAGGGAGGGAGGGAGGAAGGGAGGAGGGAAGGGAGGAAGGGAGAAAGGAAGGGAGGAAGGGAGGAAGGGAGGAAGGGAGGAAGGGAGGAAGGGAGGAAGGGAGGAAGGGAGGAAGGGAGGAAGGGAGGAAGGGAGGAAGGGAGGAAGGGAGGAAAGAAGGAAGGGAGGAAAGAAGGGAGGGAGAGGAAAACACGAAAAGAACAAAGAATCCAAAATACACTTACGAGAAAAGTTGTTGCGTTAGTTCTCCTTGGATTCGTTCTTGTGCGAATGTAACGAGACTGGGTGTGGCCGACGACTGCACAGGCTTCTGGGATTGACTACTTCCTCCTCTTCGCCGTATGGGTGTAGTGCCAGGCTGAATGATTCGACGTTCTTCTACTGAGTGCTTGTACATAGCATGGATGTGACCAGCAACAACGATCTTGGACAAAAAATACAAAACACATTATAAACGATAAATTACATTATTTGCACCTTATAATATTGTAATATTTACAGTAAGGCAGTGTTTGGAATACAACTTTATATTACGATACTTCGACACTTCAACATTGGAGTGACATTTTTCACTATTTTTGTCGGTGGCAGCTTTGAACTCCCTTTTCGGCCACCTTTTTATGTGGTTGATAGACAATACGTCAACACTTAATGGTTTTTTTAACTTTGAATTGTCGCATTTGATTGGTTTCTGGGACACTTAAATGGTTATTCTCTGCTATTTTTAAATACTAATTAAACACACCTGAAAGAAATTCTGGCAAGATGCACCAGATGGAAGGTATTTTCCAATGTTCCAGTTCATTTCTATTTGAGGCTAAAACAAATTCAACAATTGTCAATTACTTCAAAAGTGAAAAAATAGAACAAATAATCAAAAAAAGAACTAATCAAAATTACAATTTATTAACTAGAACAAATAATCACTATTCCATGAATTACCTCTTCGTCTACATTGTTGTTTTCAGGCGTAGAGGTTATCTCTTCTTCACTGTCGTCGCTAGTCTGTCCATTTTCTACTGCAGCCTCGGGAAGCTTGCCACGCACCCCACCATGGTTAGCCTACGATACATGAACATACATCAACTACGTCATCATAGTGATGAGTAACTACGTCATTAGTAGCAAACTACGTCATCACACTTTTTACTACGTCATCCGCGATCGTCACGCGGGTAGCTACGTCATTAACATTAAATCACGACAATATTTACGTCATGAATGCTTATCACGTGGGTAATTACATCATCAACGACCGTGAAGAGGATTGACGTCATTAACATCCATGACGTGGTAGGTATGGCACGAGTGCGTCACGTGTGTAGCTACGTCATTAAACATGGTTAAACGTTCAATTCAGTTTGAGAATTTGTAGACATTCCCCGATTCAGCTTGTCAAGCATCTTGTATAGATTCCAACGACAAAGCTCAAATCAGACAACTAAAATAGACAAATACTTCATATTTTGTACATTGTCTACAAACCTGATCAAGCCACATAAGATATTCCCAGCAAGCCGTGGGTACAATATCAATGCTGTGAAACAAATCCTTGGACTGGATGCTTTTCAAGATGAATTCAACGTACGCTAAGGCATCGGTGACACTAAAAAATAACGAGAAAACTAATTATGGTCAATTATCAAACAACGCAGCCGGCTAAGCCGAGAAATAAGAAGCTAGGGTAGGTTTGTTGGCTTGGTCGTTGTTTCTCGATTCAAATCCTCGTCTGCGACCTGAGAACATTGTTTTAAGCCCTTGTAGCTGAGTGCAACTCTAAATTATTCTGGAACGAAGCATCCATCCCTTAACTTTTAAGAAAACTTATCGATTAATACACAAACATATCAATTTAGCAAGAGTAATATTTGGTTAGTGTATTACCTCCTTTTCTTGGTGCAGATAATTATCTTACTAAAACTAGCGTAAACCATTGTGGATCCAAGTCGTTTGAACTCTCCAACGAGCTAAAAAAACAAAACTTCCATGAGCAACAGCCTTAACTCATTAAACCACTTTGAATGTGCCAACGGTTGTTCTAGAGTAGTTATTGACTAGCGTTGAATTCTTCACATTCACGACATGTGTACAAATAAATGAGGATGAACTGTGATGATATTTTATCTTACTTTTTTGCCATGCTTTAAAGCATTTTTGGGGCGATTGTTTCAAAATATATCTAATTAGCATATTACCAGCGCGCGCGTCCATAAGTTTGAAAAGTGGCGGGAAAACTTAATCTCTTGATTTTCAAAAGCCAGTTTTCACTAAACCCAAAATGTCAAAAATTAAATGTTTGCTTATTTAGAAGCCATTTTCAACCTACTGTCCTTGATATCGTAGGATAACAAGACATTTTCCTGATAGAATAGATTCGTATGATTATGAAAATGTCCACCCCGTGCCGTGTAATGCCATGTCTAAGCATTCTGAGTGACTAAGACAACAGCGTTACCACGGATTAATTTATAGTCATAAGAAATTTATCTATCGTGGGACATCAAGGCAGCAGATCGCGCTTCTGATTGGCTAACTAACTTTATTGGGATAATAATATAGGATACCTGCAGGAAGAGTTTCTTCATCATACGCTGCACCATTCTGCACAGAGCAGGGTCGTAGAGAAGAGCGTTAGGAGATGACAGCCATCTGATGAAAAATTAAATTATCATTGAATTATACTTAAAAACATTAAACAGCTTAGTTGCTAGTTGATCATGATGAACTTGAGTATCAAACCAGTCATCAGGTACATCCCATTGTCAACATTTAGTATCAATATAAAAATGTTCAGAATAGTGACTGAAAATTATGATACAACAAGAGACCATAATACTAGTATTATGGTCTCTTGGATACAATCAACAGTAGTTGCACGAGACATTGATCTTCTATCAATAGGCTTGTGAATACCATTTTCAATAGTGTAGATTATTTGCATTCATAGGGCACGCTTTAATTGGAGCCTAGCTCTGTTGCGTGCCCCTCACCATTATAGTTTATTTCCTTTATTATTATTATTTTTTTAATTCAATTATTATGTATTTTAAGGTGGAAGTTTTGTAAATAAATATATAAATAGATAGATATCAATACCATTGTCCTTTACCTGTAGAAATGCATGAGTTGTGCATCAGCATATTGGTTACGGTAGGCAGATACTTCGTGTAACCAACTGTGAATCATACCTTTCAAAATCCTGGAAATAAAAGAACAAACCTTATAAGCTGACTACCCTCTATAGAGGGATTTCGTGACAGCCATATTAGTGGGCAAGTACAAGAAAAAGTTTTTGAATGACAAAAGATTTCATTTCTCTTGAGTGAAAAGCTCTATTATTTTTACCATAAAGATGGCTGCCTTGAAATCCCTCTACTGAACGACCACTTTGTAATGTACCTTTACAGTGTAACCTCTATTACCGATCACCCTCTCTACAACGACCACTTTGTAATTTACCTTCAGTGCAACCTCTATTAGTGGTCACCCTCTCTAAAACGACCACTTTGTAATTTACCTTTACAGTGTATCCTCTATTAGTGGTCAACCTCTCTAAAACGACCGCTTTGTAATTTACCTTTACAGTGTAACCTCTATTAGTGGTCACCCTCTCTAAAACGACCACGTTGACGGTTGTAATATACCGTCATTGGTTAATCCGATTTTCATTAAATCGCTTTTAAATAATTTCTCTATTAAGCGACCACCTCCATTAATTGACCACTTTTTTATGCTTCAAAGGCAAACGATTTCTGGACGTTTTACTGTACCTAAACGTATCCAAAATGCTAGAGACATAAACAGCAAAGCAACTGTTACCTAAAGGCTGAGGAACACAAAGCAGCTTCATCATAGGTAGTAAGACCAGAAGCCGTTTGACCACCCTGAACCATTTCCTCTAGTGAGGCCTATTGAAAGAATACATATATTAGATACTATGTTTATATAGAAGGATTTTATGGCAGCCGTGTTTGTGGGCAAGTACAATAGAAAGTTTTTAAATGACAAAAGATTTTACTTCTCTTGGGAGAAAATTACTATTGTTTTGACCACAAACATGTCTGCCGTGAAATCCCTCTATTGAAGAGGGGCAAATATAGGGGTGCGGTAATCGGTACGACGAATTTTGTGGTGTGACACAGAATGAAGTACAAGCACTATGTACATAGTTGGTAGTTTACAGCTCATTAGCAGAGTGTGTTTTTTCTCACATACGAGATAATGCAACAGTTGAGCTGGATATGTTGCTTGTGCTTATATGTCACTAGTGAAACACTACGGTATTACAAATTCTTGGGTGAGTCTTGTAATGCAGCAGCCGTCAAAGATTCACAGTAAAGGGCCTACCTGTGGTATGTTATCGAAGCTAATCCCTGTACCAGAAGCTCCCTCGAAATCATTTATGTGCGCAGACTGAAAAAAAAGGAAAGGAAAGGAAAGGATAAGAAAAGAAAACATGAAAGAGAAAAACTGAAATATAGGGAATTTTCGAGATCCCCAAAGATATCACGGCACAATCAAGCAGTGACACGAAATATCTTTGCACTCTGTAAATCACAGAGAAATAGGGAAAATATAAGTGCCTAGGTGCACGATCGTAAAGAGCAAGAAAAAAAATCCCACTTAAGTGGGGCTCAAAATTGGTTAGGGCGTGTCCTAGGCACTACAGCTTTCCATACATCCATAAGTTAAATAGATAAATAGAAAAATATAACTAATCGTGAAATTGAGGAAACCGGGAATTGAATTCTAAATGAGCATCTGTTCCGTATGGTCAAAATCGCAACGGTTCCGTACGTACCGCAGGTTTCCCACTCGTACGAAATTTACTTCAGCTAACATAGATGTCATACCTGTAAAATGGTGTTCACGGCCAGACCATCAATAGAGAGTTCCACACAAACTGTAGGATAACAACCTGGACTGTTGAACTCCATGGAGCCTGCTTCGTCTGTCAGTAGACTTAATCTACAATGAAAATGGTAAGATCTAAACGAATATTTTTACAACAAGGTCTGGATTCGATTACAACTAGGGGACGATTTGCTTACAGCCGTGGCTACACGGACGATTTTTGCTTGCACAGGCGACACGATTTTTTGACACCACATTTGTTTATAAAAACCAGTTCTTCGTGTCACGTCACCTTTATCGCCAGCATTTGCTGCCATCATTTGTCGCTTGTGTAGCTACCACATTGGTGATTTCAAAAAATTGCGTCGCCTGAGCAAGCACAAAATCGCTCGTGTAGCCGCGACTTACAACAGGTTACGATTTCTTAACAACAAAGACCACTGATGTCCGGTGTAGTGTCAATTTTTTACAGAAGCTGCGGCGAAAGGAAATAGGAGTTGAATTTCCACTAGTCCAAAACTTTATTCAATTAAACTTTGCCAACCGGAAAGCAGGCGTTGAAAACGTTGGATTCGACATCTGACGACTGATTTTGAAAAAAACAAATGGAAGTTACAAGGACCAGTTTTCGAATTCAGTTTATTCGACGCAACTTTTGAAAGTTGTGTTGCATAGAATTTGGATCAATCCATAAACTGTTTCGCCTTATTTTCAAATTTTTCACAAAATATAAACTGTACCTGTTGTCGTCCTCTTCTTTACCACCCAAGTCAGGTCTATCAGTTGGTGACATCCATAACAAATGACTATGTTTTTGTAGATGACGAGAATAGAATAGATCTGCTGCAAACAACGTGGCATCCATTGGGATGTTACCAACTGGGACGTGGAAGTAACGAGCGTTCTCTAATTGCGCCTACAAAAATGGGAAGAAACAGGGATTAAATAGCTCGAAGACTGATTCCGTAAGTCCGTCTGTTCCCTCCTCAGATGGGTTCCCCGTCGTGGTAGTAACCAGTTAAGTCACTCAGGGAAAGAAAACAGGAGAAACGTAGCCGGGACAAGTCGCGTGCAATGTTGCAGTAAAAGGTACATGAAAAGATGTATCGACAAAATCATATGTGGCTGATAAATACTTTTCTATGGAAGTATTTTCTTTACCTGAAAGAACACATCGACTTCCAAATAATGTGAAATCATTCGTCTTGAGGCGTGACGTTGCCAATCTAGGAGATTATACTGGGCGTCACTGTGGAAACAAAACACATGGCAATAAGAAAGGAGGAAAGTAAAAAAGTAAGGAGGAGAGAGAACAGAACGCGAGAAGAAAAGGAAGAGAAGAGAAGAGCAGAGCAGAGCAGAGCAGAGAAGGGAAGGGAAGGGAAGGGAAGGGAAGGGAAGGGAAGGGAAGGGAAGGGAAGGGAAGGGAAGGGAAGGGAAGGGAAGGGAAGGGAAGGGAAGGGAAGGGAAGGGAAGGGAAGGGAAGGGAAGGGAAGGGAAGGGAAGGGAAGGGAAGGGAAGGGAAGGGAAGGGAAGGGAAGGGAAGGGAAGGGAAGGGAAGGGAAGGGAAGGGAAGGGAAGGGAAGGGAAGGGAAGGGAAGGGAAGGGAAGGGAAGGGAAGGGAAGGGAAGGGAAGGGAAGGGAAGGGAAGGGAAGGGAAGGGAAGGGAAGGGAAGGGAAGGGAAGGGAAGGGAAGGGAAGGGAAGGGAAGGGAAGGGAAGGGAAGGGAAGGGAAGGGAAGGGAAGGGAAGGGAAGGGAAGGGAAGGGAAGGGAAGGGAAGGGAAGGGAAGGGAAGGGAAGGGAAGGGAAGGGAAGGGAAGGGAAGGGAAGGGAGAGGAGAGGAGAGAAGAGGAGAGAAGAGAAGAAAACCCCCCCAAAAAAATAGAAAAGAGAAGAAAAGAGAAGAGTAACAATACCTGTCGCTGTATGGAAGAGGGACAAGTGGGAAATCATTCAATACTGATATAGATGATGTCAAATGACTCACGTCTACAAAACAAAACAAAATAAAACAATATTGTCACATAAGAATACAAAGATTATCAAAAACACAGTCACAAGCTCCAAGGCATTCCTACCCATGGATGACTGGACCAGAACCATTGTAGGACCATTCTTCTCTTCTTTGTAAGCCTGGAAAAACCTTTGCACGGCTCTGTATGCCTGGGGGATATTGTGAATAAAATATTTATGAGAGCGTGAATGAAAGCAAAGATTAAAATTGAGAATAAAACACATGATAAAAACAGAAGCCAAAAAGCGACAAGAGAAAACAATACAAGGGTAATCAGAATGGCAGTCAGACAAATAGACTGAGACAAAAAGACAGACAGACAAGCAGGCAGGCAGGCAGAGAGAGACAGTAAGAAGGGCAAGCAGGACTCAGGTTGAACTGGTAGACAGACAGACAGACATACCGACCGACAGACAGACAGATAGACAATTACCTGTCTAGGATTGGTGTCAACTCGTACTTCAAAAGTGTGATTCTCTGGTGGAAGAGACACAGGCTCGCCTTCCTCTGCGTTTTTGGCCCTAAATGAGTAAATCAAAACAACATAACTGGTAAATACGAACTGAATGGATAACAGAAATAACAATAATCTTAAAGTTCGGTACACCACAGGCAGCCCAAGCTCGATATTAGAGAATAGGTGATATTTGGTATACAAACATCACCAATTCTCTAAAATCGAGCTTGAGCTTCCTGTAGGTACACATGAAGGGTTTCGCTCCCGGCGCATCGTCCATGGGCCCGACCCCAGAAGCAAAGCTCCTTCGTGTGTATTTAAGATTTCATTATTATAATCCTTCTATGAGAGCAGAATTTTCACCCCACGAAATACTCCATGTCATTATACTAATAAACTTGCGGCTGACAGTGCGACGCCCAACCTTACCTATTTGCTCTTTCTACATTGTACATGGAAGTCAGGTTTGGCATTTGATTATTACGAACTGTGTCAAGAACAAATACAGCAACCTGCAAGACACATAAACCACGTCATTCTTTGACTAAATGTAACGTTAATAATAAAGTTATTGACTATGATGTAGCCTTCTTGTAGTGGCAGAAGATGAGATGTAGACCTTGTCCCCATCGATACTGAATGACATATGGAATATACCGTGTAACAGAGTTCGTACTACTAAGAAATTAAAAAATTCCAGGAGTTTTCCAGGGTATAAAATTAAAAACTCCAGGGCCCTTAAGGTTGTTGCAAAAAGTAGAAAATGGATTTCAAAAACTCGTAAATTTACGACCTAAAAATTGCCAATGTTCTTCGCAAAAACAAGTTAGCGATTTTTAAGTTTTCCAACTATTTGACCAAATATTCATAGAAAATTCAAGGAGTTTTCCAGAAGTTGGTCAGTGTCACAATTGAAATTTCCGAGTTTTCCTTAGAAGACAAGTTTTTCAGGAATTCCAGGAGCAGTGCGAACCTTGGTGTAAGTCGGTTCAACAGTAAGAAGAAGAATCAAGTAAACTACCTTTCGTGAGCTTGGTACAAATACTCCAATCATGGCACGATTATCTCTAAAAATAAAAAAAGATATTATTTATTATAATCGGAGCTACGGATAGGTTAAAATAAATCACTGGTATTTAGCGTCAGTAGTTCCTTTAGCACAAAGCTAATCTCTCAGGAAGCCGACGGTGCACTACACAAAATGAAAAAAAAAGGTGAAGCAAATGTGAGATAACGGTGAATCGAAGGTGAATTGAGACTTCCCACTCGCGCGGAAGACCGCGCACTAACCAACTACACTTGCTTATGATGATGATGGTTGCGATGATGACGATGAGAATGGTTGGGACTTCAAGTAGTTTTAGCTGGAATGAGAATTCTATGGTACAGCTTCTCTGTCTCTTAGATATACGGCTCTCGCTTCACCAAGGTAAGATGGTAACAATAGAGTGAAATACTCCATTGCTGTTAAAACAACCTCATTTTGGCCCGACTAGAGATCATACTAAATGTCTTGAAAATATACCCCTTCAATACGACCATACCGTTAATACGACCCGTTACTTTTTGTCCTGTAAGCAGTCTTATTAAAGGGGTTCCAACGTACAGTGTAACCCCCGCCTTACGACCTAACCCGCTAATACGACCATCCCCTGCGGTCATGACCCCTCACTTTGGCCAGACAAACTAAAGATCGCACTAAACGTCTTGCAAAAATACGACCACCCATATAGCGACCAGTCATTTTAGGACCGGTTGGTGGCCGTATTAACAGGAGTTCACTGCATAATAGGGATTTCAAGGCAGCCACTGTTTGTGGTCAAAATAATAGAGCTTTTTTCCCTAGAGAAATGACATTTTTTTGTCATTTAAAAACTTTCTATTATACTCGCCCACAAAAATGGCTGCCATGAATTCAGGAAACAAACTTACGACTGGCTGTGATAAAGGTAGATGGTCTTCAAGCTGTAGTTGTCCAGATAAGAAGCATTCTGCTAATGTCTTAAACTCTAGTTGGTCCAACTCAAACACATCTAAATCCTGAATAAACATAAAACATGCTTAATGAATGAGCTCCAAAGGGAAGCAGACAAATATTTGAAAAGCATCTAGGCAGCCTGATAACTAATTCGTCAACCAGGTCAGTCAACTTCCCAATAGTTTATGGGCGTTTGCTCAAAGCACGGGTCCTTTCCGTCATTCTCATTAGATTTTTTGCGTTAATTTAATGGTACTTTTACGTAAACGTTCGTAAACGGGCCCACCGCCTAGTGACTGTCAGTGCCGTAAAATTCCTACCGTAACTGTGCTGTGCTGTTTCTGTGTCGTCCAACTCTACGAATAAGTTTACAGGTGCTTGCGTGCTCTCATAAACGTACCCGTTACGTACCCCGAAATAAACGGATCTGATAAGTACCGCGCGCATCGAGCAACAATCCCCTGGATAACTGACGAGATATTTGCAACACAATTGACATACCCTTCCATTGCTAATCTTGGCGAACATCTTGTTGACAGAGGCAACACAACCAAGTTTTATCAAAGCCCTTGTTAGTAAAGGAACCTATAAAACAGTGCGCAACAGTTACTTTTGTGAAAACTGTCAAAACACACATTGCTTACTACATGGAACGTACTTGAGACTCGTAAACACCTTCGATATTTGGAGATGACAAATCAGTTGCCAGTTCACTGGAAAAGACAATAGTTACAATGATGATGTTGATGATCTAAGACTCATACACACAAAGCAATTTTTTCGGCAACTTATTCTGCAGCTTTACACGCAACAAAGTACTGTGTCCACTGTGTTCAATAGTTATGCGCAACGTTGAACGGAACAGCTTCAGGAGTTAAAATCAAATCCACTTCTGCAATGAACGTGCAAAAAGAAAAAAATTGCATCGTGCGAACGGGCCTTTAGAAATCGTGCAGGTCATGATTCCCAAATGGTGCATGGTGATGCTGACTGTATGCAATAATTGCAAACCAAATCATTGGTAACCATGACAACAAAAAGGTTTTAATAACCAAGGCGACAAAAAATTAGTAACCATGACGACAAAAAAATTGTCGACAAACAAATTGGTGGCCATGACGACAAAATTTGCAAAAATTCTTGTTACGGTATTTCTTTACCTGGAATGTTCTCTGTAAATATCCTCTGGTACTGAATACTCGTACAAATTAATAGCTGCATGTGATCGTGGAAGGGTCTTAGAAACAGGACGCCATGCTGTAACAGCAATTAGCACACCATCAGCATTGGAATGTTCTTTAGACATTTGGGGGGATATAACCAAGAATCCCAGAGAATTCCAGTTCAAATCGTTCAAACGCACGTAGAAAATAAACAAAGGCAAAAACAGAGGCAGAAACCCACACGCGCCAAACACTGGTCACACGGCGTGCCCGCTCGCTCTTCCCTTTTGCTCCCGCTGAAACATTAACACAGGCTACTCATCGGGTTGGATACTAGCGCACGCCCAAAAATAACCTAGGGAATCTTTGATTTGTAGGTTTATCACACGGCATGCCCGTTCCCTCTTCCCTTTTACTCCCGCTGAAAGATGTGAGAGTGAAGACGGCCCAATTGACTCCGTCTATAAATACAGGGATTTTTCCCTTTTTTGTTCTCGCACATTGTGCCGTCATCCGTGCTGTGTATCTACTAGAGTGCAAACGTAAGGAAAAATGATACTTTATATGGTACGTACTTGCTCCTTGACCCTCTCGAGGACTTCTACAGTTCACGTAAAATATTCTTGGTACATTAACTTTGACTGCGTGTAAATCTGAACCAATCAGAGCCCACACCTTGAACACACCCAGCCCACTTGTCTCTGCAATCTATAAAAACGTTTGAGTACCACAATGATTAAAGACTATTATTATACAATTCTCAAAAGAACGCACGTAATATGCACAAAAACGCGAAAAATATGAGACCGTATTAGGTTAGTAACATTTGAATGGCTTCCCGGTGCAAAGCCGCAAAGTCAAAAGTGGCAATAAAAACGACATCAGTTGTATTGGTTTTTGAAGAATTGTATAATAAATATGTTATTGATCGATTAACCAGGGAATACAGCTGTGAATTTTTACTTGCCACTTGTATTTTGGCTTGCCTAAAGGTTCACCAAAATACACCGTGACTCGTAAAAATACACAGCTGTATTAGCTGGTTAGTCGACCAATTACCTATATTTATTATCAGTACACATTTTAATTATCAAAATGTTACATCATAGTTATATAATTAAAATGTTAACAGTTCTTCAATTTAACGACCACTCACTCAACCTCCTGAAAACGTAACCACTAGCCAATAAGTGGCGAAGAAAAACAAGGCCGGCAATCATTTTAGTTTATTGTCGTCATCATCATCACAACAACAACAACAACAACAACACAACAACAACAACTACTACTACTACTACGACGACGACGACGACGACGACAATGACAACAAGTCCAGGTACAAAAGTACCATCCGATTCAGTATTAATTGATGTCATCTTTGTATCAACACTTCCACCTCTAAAATCATTGTCATCATCATCATCATCATCATCACCACCATCATCATCATCATACCTGTACAATTTGCCATGGTGTATTCAATAGTGATCTGGCCTGCTGCCTGATATATGATGCCATCCCTGTGTTAGCTCCCCCACGGGTAGACAATGTCACACCCATACTGCTGGCTTCTTTGCGCAGCCGCTTACGTTCAGCTCTTTGTTTTGCTTGGTATTCCCACTTCTTCTTTTGAAATGCGACCCAAGCCTCCTTCTCTTCCTGAAATTATAAAAAGATTTAGTGAGTAAGTAGCAAAGGATCATAAATTCAGCACTCTGTATTAAAGGATGGATAGCGCTATCTGCTTCAAATTCAACAGACAGTGCTTTCCACTCTTTTCAAAAACCAGAGCTGAAGCCAAGATATCATCCACTTTATCGAAAATGTATTTCCATCAGACGGCAAAATAGTTCGAAATCAAAATGAAGCTTTGAAACCTCTCTATTGTCAGATGATAACTGTTCACCTTTGATCGTCCCCAACTAGGAGGATTTCCAAGAACGTCTTTCCATGATTTAGTCAAGTCCACCTGATTACTTGATCGCTTACTAGAATTTACATTACTATGACTAGAATCCATTTGATCACGTTTTCTCTTTGTAGCCATTGGCCTCAAAGAACCATTGGGTCTTGTTCCAGATCCCATGTCCTCTATGTCACTAATCTGACTGCATCCTGGAGTAGGACCGTCTTCGTTATCTTGTACCTTGGAACAAAATGACAAAAAAGATCAGCATGGCATGCACTAGACTGAGAATGTAAAGAGAATTGAAGGGGTACCAAAAAAAAAAGGCATAAGTAACTTAATATGCAGAAATTAATAGGTGGCACAGAAACACCAATGGATCCCATTTTAGACCTCTTGAAGAAAACTCGGAAAAAAACATCAGAAACATCGTACAATTAGCCATTTTTGAGAGCACCTCTTCAATTTTTAAGAGTGAAAAGAGAAACGTTTGCTCCCAATATCTCAAACCTTAGCTTCAAGTAAAATAAAAAGGGTTCACGTTATCGGGAGTTCAAGTTGTCAACGTTAAGATTACAATAAATGCACGGCGCACATCCATGGGAAATCAGTCTTGGTTCGAGTTTTCATCACAAGCTTCAAGTTATGGAGGGTTGAAGTTACCGCAATTCAACTATAAAGGAAAGGTGAGGTGCCTGAGTACACGCCCTATGAGGCAGAGACAGGGTTGAAATAGACTTACCACAGGCTTAGGAACTTTAGAAAACATCTCACTGATCTTTTGTTGCTTGAAGACATCATTCTTTTCTAAAAGTCTCTTGTGAAGCCATGGTGGATGGATACAACGAGGGACAGGATTCGTGACCTGAAGAACAATAAATAATGCAAAGGTAAAAGTATAGATGCTGTCTAAAAAGGCTCAAATTCATAATGAAGTCCTTAGTCATGTTTTGTGAACACCTTATTTATTTATTTTACAAGCTAATTCCTTCAATGAAGGCAGGAACACTACAACAGCTTTGACAGCCAACTTCTGTGGGCCCTGTAGTGTTATAGGAGAGACTACACACATCGGCAACCTCATGGCCTACTCTCCCCGAATAGTGGTGTGGGTTCGTTAACGTCCCTCCAATGCAAGAGTATGTCTGATAGTGGTTTTGGAGAGACGGGGCCTACGGTTTAACGTCCTTATCTGAATATGTTAATATATGTTAATATGGTAGTATTGGCAACGCTTTAATACAGATACCATATTGTCATGGACACCAACCTGTTACAGACACCTACATATTATAATATGCTAAAGCAGACACCCACTAAACATCCCTAACATTATGAAAACTGAGACAACAAGGACACCCAGGTATTAATGGAAACAGCCATCTATATGGACACCATACCTAACATAGTATCATGATGAAAACCCGGTTGGCTCAGTTGGCTGAGCGTCGGTCTTTCGTGCGGGAGGTCGGTGTTCGAATCCCGGCCGGACCAACACTCAGGGTCTTAAAATAACTGAGGAGAAGGTGCTGCCTTTGTAACTACATCTGCAAATGGTTAGACCTTCAAGTCTTCTCGGATAAGGACGTTAAACCGTAGGTCCCGTCTCTCCACACTATCTAACCCAGCATTGGAGGGACGTAAAAGAACCACTGAGGACGTAATAAAACCCTGGCAGTGACCACCCTCAGTGTCTACTTCATACTGATCACCTCTTTCATATCATTGTAAAGCGCCTTTGAATATGTATATAGATAAAGTGCGCTATATAAACAATTCATCACACTTTTTCATTTTTTTTCAACCCACACATTATGGACACCCAGCCACTATGGACAGTCACCCAAACATTACAGACACCCAATCATTATGGATCTCACTTTCTTACCCCTTGCAAGGCAGCAGGAATGGTAATAATCTTCTGTATAGCACTATTCAATCTCTCAATGTAGTACTGCCAATCAAGGATTTCCCTGATGTCAAAGTTAACCATCGCAGCATCCTTGAGCCATCGCCGCAGATAATATTTCTTCACACCGTCTTCTGTTTGAAATATCGCTAATGGAATAGCTCGTTCTGTGACGGGAGATCCTTCAGGTTTTCTTGATATGATGAATTTACAGCTTAAACCCTTGTCTTTGACCATCTGATCTCCCAGGAACTCGGCCAGTCGTTTGGCTGTGCTGATGGATGTAGATTTCTGTGCACCGTATTCTTCAAGGGTTTTGGACATGCTGCGGTTTTCTGAGATTAAGGCAAAGAGCTCGCAGTCTGGCATATTGATGGCCTGAAAGAATCAAAAATGTTCTTCAAGGTCTTTAATGTTATCCAGAAGCAAAGAGAATTTTCCCTGACTACTGATGCTTTTCTAGCACCAGATACTTAAACAAAATACAAACTTCTGAGAAGTTTGTTTCATATTTGTACCTGCTAATATGATCACCACAATGTCAATGATCACCTGTCAGAACTGTTTTGTTTTTCTACCAAAATTGCCCTATCGCATATGACGTCACAATTTGTTTACATTGGGGATAGATGCTTAGAAACAGTGGAAATTGGGACCTATTAATATTCCTTTTCGAAGTAGAACTTCAATGTATCGAGTTTTGATATATATCATGTATCAGTGATTGCTCATCTGCATTTTATTTGATATGCAATCACTCTGATCCCCTCTGGTGACCATAATCCTTAGCGTCAAAACAATAGAATGTTTTGGTGTGACGTCATTATGCGATAGGGCAATTACAACCAAGAACATTGGTGCTTTTCATGTATCAGCCGGTCTAAATCAGTCAAACAGCACATCTTTATTACAATTTACCTTACTGTATAGGACATCCAACCAAAAGTTAGCAACCTTAGCCACAGCACAATACACCTCATCCAGGGTACCACCATTCAAGAACTGTTCAAATACAGAAGACTGGAAGTTCTTGATCAACTGTAGCTCTCCTCTACGCTTGACCTCAAAACCCTTCAGTTCAGCCAGGGATCCATCCTCATTGAATACTGCATATCTACAGACAATATAGAATACAATGATTGTAGAGGAGTTTATCATAACTTATTTCGTAGCAGGTTCATAGCCAAAGCAAAATGCTTCTGGGTCAGAAATTAAGAGAATAACTTGGAAATGTAGGATTGGTGGGATGAAAATGTGAACATGACAGGAAGGCAAGCGAGCCAGAGAGTGAGGAAATTTACCAAGACAACAGTCTTGGTTGAGTAGTTGTTGATGATACTGATAAAGATGATTTGTATAACTGATTGATGAGATGATGCTGGTTATGATAACCATGATGACAATGATGATAATATTAATAAAGATGATCAAGATGTTTGATTCACCTTTTCTTAAGCTTCTTCCCTTCTTCTTTTGATGCTGGTAAAATCATAGCTTTGTATGGTCCATCCACCTGAAAATATCACAGTACACCTTAACCTGATTCACTTGATCAGGGGTTATCTGCTTCCTTCCTCATCCCTCCCCTGAAAATCTGAAAATCAGCCTAAATACACTTTCAATGATCCTTTAAGGCCCAGTAACTACGAGCAACAAAATCGTGCAACTTGGCGGGCAACATTGCGATGCAAGTTGCAGAGCAAATGTTGCTCATATTACCACCCCACGTGCAACAAATTTTCTTTGTTACAAAAAGTAGGCAGTGCTTCTACTTTGTGCAATAAAGAAAATTTGTCGCACACAGGGTGGTAATATGAACAACATTTGCTCTGCAACTTGCAATGCAACAATATTGCGCAACAAGTTGCACGATTTTTTTGCTCGTTTTACCGGGCCTTTATTAATGACACTCTTGCTCAAAGACCTATTGTTTCTATATACTCTTTGACAGGTAAACAGACCTGGGCATGCTTCTTGAAACACCTGATAGTTTTACAGGCCCATCAACTCGCTCAATAAAGTTTATGGGTGTTTTTTCCAAGTGTGCATTATTTTCAATTTGTATAAGTTTGCAGCAAGATTATGGGGGCTCACACCCCACATAATTTCCCTGTAAATTGACGGACTTGAAAAGTTCTCAGGTAACTCGAGAAATAGACCCTGTTCCCACTGCCAGTTAAAAAGAACCAGAGTTGGATTTGAAGCTAGTAACACCATCTAATAAGAAGTTATACATACAGAAACCACCTTGATGATACTCTGTTGAAAATCATGCTACATACCTCAAAGAAAATAGAGTTCTCACTCCTGATGTCATAAGACAGATTTGCTGGGTCTGTCAATTCATGATATTGATCATTTGTAAAATGGGTCTGGAAAACAAACACAGTAATTATAATTTGCATGTCAACTTTACGCATCCTAAACTATTGCCTGGGAATCCTAAATCAAGAGGTAAATAGTCCAGTTCTGAGATGTGCTTCACCTACCACGTACAAAAGAATTCAAATGAGGCTACACCATAGGTGCAAAAAGCTCTGAAAACATTAGTCTCCTTTGCAGCCATTTTTTGTATCGTCGACGACCCAAAAAACGGCTGCAAAGGAGACTATGAAAATATTTGTCTTGCTACAAATCACTGAGCTTTATGAATAAAGCCTTATCTTAATTGATCCCTTAGTATGGGCAAGTGAAGTATATATCAGAAGTAAGCTATTGTTCTCATACTTTGACCATGATATTCAGCATAGCACCAGGATAGGATACTGTCACTTTGCTTTTCTTTGGATTGGTTGTTTTAATCTGTGGAAATACACAAGGAAAATATCATGACAGACTTTCAGAACCATTCATTGTGATCAACTGTGTCAAAATCTAAAAAAAAATTCATCTGTACCTGATAGTTCTCAGGAAAACTTGCAGGCAAGATACACCAAATGCCATCAGTATCCAACTCTAATGGACGACTAAAACAATATAACAGCATCAGTCACTAATAGTACTGCAAGTACCTTACAGAGAGCAGTTTACCATCTTAATATCAATCCAAAGTATAAACAGCCTCTATATTTTATTATCAAGCAGCCACTCTCAGGGTAGATTTACATGTAGGCAAGGGTTGCAGGGATGCACACCCCCTCCTGAGATGATTTTGGGCCTTCATCTTCTCCACACTTTTCCAAAAAGCTTAGCATTACATAAAGGTTCATTATTATTTAGTTCCTCTACTGACCCTATCTGTTCAACTATCTCTCTTGCTTGGGTAATGATATTAGCTCCAGTGTAACATACAATGCCAGCCATCTCCATAGAATACCACCGTGCACTAGATAAAATAAACAGTTACTATTAATAATATTGGTACCATTTACAAGTTAATAAATAATTGTTTTAAAAGTGCAAGCATACCCTTTTCTCATGACATAACCATAGAATGAGTTCAGAATACACTTGTGTGCAAGCTGAAGAGAGTCGTATAGGACTTCTTTGGCCTTGCAACTGTGGATCAAACACCATTAGGTTATTAGAATGTTGTTGATGATGATGATGATGATGATAATGATGGAAGATATACTTGCAAATCACTGTGATGACAATAAGGTTGGTGATAATGGCATTTGCCAAAAAAAAAATTGTTGATGATATTACATTAAAACAACAAATCAATAATAAAAATAAGCACTTAATGATGCCATTCATGTTGATGATGATAATCAGTGATGATAGAAATTAACACATATTCATGTATGTATGTAGAGTAGTATGTGTACAACTGTGAAGACAGAACAATCATGACACAACACATTTATGACTGGAATTTCAAATGTTTTTATAGACATCACATACATGGTCCATTTCACACTGGTAAAAGTGGCAAGACAACATCCTCCGAGAACAGATGGACTCACCTTTTGATTTCCTCTGCATCTCCACTCTGGGATGCTGCAGCAAGCTTTCGTTTCCAAACCTTGAACAAACAACAACACTGCATCATCACGAAATCATGGACTTCAAAATACAGTTTGCATTTTCATTGGGAACACAGTAAATAATAATTACACGGTATTCCAGAACTTTGTTAATTTCAAGTTACCTTCAGCAGCCCCTTGAACTCATAACGTCTGTCCCTGAATGCTCTGACCGTGTCTACATAGAAGGAATTCTCACGCTGACAAATTGTGGTTTGTCTTTCTTCTAATCTTGTGATGCGGACCTTTTTATAAGCTTTATGGCAGTAGTCTAGTGAAACAAATAATGTCAAAATGTTTTATATATTATAATCAATGGCTCTTCACTCTGTAAGAGACAACTCCAGAGAAGAATTTGCACAAAGCAAGTACCCATATTAGTAATCATCATATCAGTAAGTCCTAAAAATACTGCAGTGTATGGATCCTGAGTCACACATTCCTAAATAAATTATTACAGACTAAACTTACAATGTATGTATTTGCTGCAAGTATTTCTTTTTACTGATTCCATCCATATTTTGTCCTCTTTCTATTCTGTTCCTTTCACTTCCTTTCATCTTTATTTTCATCTCATTTCCCCTTTTATTTTCATTCTTTCCCTGACATTTACATGTATTTCTTTTTGTCTTCCAACACCGTCTATTGTCTTCTTTTCCCATCCTCTGTTTACACTTTCCCTTTTCTATTTTCTTTCATGTTATCTTTCTTCCCTTATCAGAGCACCAATTTTGACACACAAAGATTTAATGTCAGTCTAATTTTTACCTGCAAGTCGTTTCTTCTCTAGCTGTGCTTGTTCAGCAGGAGGCAAGGAATGAAATGTTCTTGGAGGGTCGCCTGGTTTTAGCCCTGGTATTTTCTCTACTTCTAACTGTTGTCTGATAGTTTGGAACTCATTTCGTGAAGCCGGCACTGGAATAAGAGACATGTATTTACCAATGTAGTAACTTAAGGCATAGATGCACAACAGCAACATTCCATGAAACACAGAGATGAACTGTGTGTCCACCCCAGCAACAGTTGGCTAAAACTACATGTATTATGGAGATCGATTTGGACACCCAGTCCAATTGCTATTGCATGCAACATTGCAAGTAAAGCTGCATCATAGGGCTAGGCTTTAAGGCCTGGCAATACAAGCAACAGAATTGTGCAACTTGTCGTGCAAGTTGCAGAACAAATGTTGCTTGTATTGCCACCCCGTACACAACAAATTTCCTTTGTTACACAAAGTAGAAGCACTGCCTACTTTTTGCAACAAAGAAAATTTGTTTCCAAGACAGACAGACAGACAGACAGGTAGACAGACAGACAAACACACAACCAACCAGCCAGCCAGACAAGCTCATGCACATTCTAGTCCATACTTGTAGTAGTATTAAAAACAGCTGATTGGAAGTGATTTCCTGACAACTTGTTCATTTTTTTAAATGGTCCAAAAGATATCAATAGACTTCCTATGCCAAATATAAATGTCTCTGCACAGTTGCCAAATAAGAAGTCACTTCTGCTGTTTTTATGGACACTCCTTCAATTACAATCTTACTGTATTCTCCTCTCCAGCACCATGTCATGCTTCTTTGACATCTTGCCCCTGGTTTGTTGAAATCACATGCAGCACAAGTTTCTTCATCCACCATGGCAGATGGCTACAAAATCAACACACATATTTCACTTTTAATATTCACAGTATTCAGCATGAAGAGCTGGTGGATAAAACAATACAGTGGATAGGAGATGAGGTTGGTAGGAAGGGAGAGAGATCAGAGCAATAAACAAAAAAAAAGATTTGCATTATTGGGATTCTCAGCAAAATTTTGAATTGGTAGTGCATATGCAACCTTCAGAAAAACTAGAGGTGGGTGCACAGTGAAGTTTCATAACCTGAGAACAAGCAGCTACTAAAGCGGGCTTCGTATGACTGTGAAAACAGCACCAGTTACAGCAGGTAACAGCAGCACGGTTACAGCAGGAATTTCGAACACGTTCACAGCACGATGCGATCTATTTCACACTCATACAAACTTTGCTCTATACTGTCACCACCAATGGATTTTCAACAGTTACTAGCTTGTACAATTATGGCTAGAGCAGAATTCAGGTGAGTGTGAAACTGATTGAGCCATGTCTATCAAAACATTTGAAATTCCTGCCATAACTGTGCCATTCCCATGCCACTCCATTTTCCCACTCATACGAAATCTGCTCTATGTGCACACTTATCTACTGGCAAAATAAACACATCTTTTTTGCTACAGTTAGGCCTAATCCACCCACATTAAAATTAAAGCTTTTTTCTTTGGTTTATAGTGTGATAACAGAGCAAAACATGCAATATGTTATTTCAAATTTATCTCGATTGGATGTTGCTTAAGAATCTGAGTTATATCAACATATGTAATTTTACCTGCAACCTGTTGGTAAGAATGATATTAGGATACATAGCACCAACATCAAGATGGTATATCATTGGGTTCTCAAGACGTGCTGGTGTGTCCCGTAATGTTGCTAATTTGGCTTTAATATCTTCACATATCTGGAAGTAAGAGACATTCATTCAATTAATTTGTCTTCAGTGTCTTCCTTTAAGAGAAGATTTACATTAAAATGAATTTCATATAACTGTGATAAATTTATGACAGTCACCACATGTATACTGTGCCGTGCTGTGCTGTACTGTACTGTCAGTGCTAGAGCAGTTTACGTTTGACTATGAAATGGGCCTCACAGTACTATGACTATGTCAGTGCTGTGATGTCTATAAAAACACACAAAACTCCTGCTGTAACTGTGTTGTCCTGACCATGCCATTTTCATTTGAAAACTTCTCTGTTACATTATAGGTCTCTGGTTCTCATCAAAACATTCAGCCCAGGCTGACTGGGTTCTGGGCAAGTGCGACCTAATTACAAATTGCCTCACGAACAAGTAAGCACCATTGCTGATTCACATTTGTTGTAATCAATATTGTACTCCCAATTGAAAGATAGGGGAATCAAATAAAACAAGTTTAAAACAGCTTACCCAAAGGGCAATTTTTTTATTTTTGTTCCACCCTGACATATGCCTTTTTTCATTGCCATATATCAAACTTGCTTGATCAAATTAATTTACGGGATCTAGACAATTAATGCCTTTATTAGGAGTGTCTTTCTGGAGAATGGCTTTATGTACCTCATCAAAGTTAGTGACAGTATCCATAGGGATATTCTCTTCTCCTTCAACAGTATGCTGCATAGTTTCTCTCTACATTGTCAATCAGCTTCTGAAATGCTTCAGGGACCTAAACAAAGTAGTCATGAGGGTCAAAGGTGAACTACAAAGTGTACATTATGAAAATCACTATCAGTGAAGGAATAATGAGATAAAGATAAAGATAAGATAAATAATAAGATAAAGATTATGATGGTGATGATGATCATGATGAAGGTAGTTCTAAAGAGTTGCAAGCCCTTCAAAAAAGTGATCTTCATGACGATAATCAGCTAGCCCATTATATTTTACTATTTCTCCAATTATTGCTTGGTCCCATGACATGGATACTGAAAGTAGTGAATGGCTTTAGGGATGGAAATTGGAACAAGGATGATCATTTTCAATAATAAGGCACAACTGCAAAACTTCTGCTCAGGTGGGTGCTCACTAAACAAGTTACATTGTACTTATATTCCTGTTGTTGTTGTTGTTGTTGATTATGATATAATAATTATGATGATGATAATGATGATGTTGACAATGATGAGTAATCAATGATTCATCAGGGATGCTGACTTCACCTACCAGTCGGAACCTACAAGGAATATCACTTCTGAAGACTCCTGACTCTATGGCTTCCACATGGCCACCAACATAAGTTTCTGAATCCAGCACGTGACCATCATTAGTCAGCTTATTAAACACCTAGGAATGAAACCAGTTGAAAAAAATTAAAAATTTGAGGCAGTTACAGCATAAATAATAAAACATTAAAATAACTCTTATATAACACGCGCTCTGATTGGCTGAAAACCTGTGTTTAATGAGAGTATCAAACACACTCATGTCAATTTGTTTTTTCACCGGTGTTTTCTTTTTCCTATTTTCATCTATTTGTGTGGTAGCTTAAAAATAATTATAGTGATAATTCATTTGTCTTAAAGCTTTATCATTTTACATGTATGTCTCAACCAGAGATGGGTTGGCTGTTTAAACAAAGCAGCTTGTGAAAAGTTATTGTGAAAATGGTTGGCACATTAGCATTACAATGTGAAGTATAATTGCTATTGGATAAAGGGAAATCAAATATTAGTCAAACCTCACTTCCTAACGGCCAACTCTCTACAACACCAATACTTTTTTTGCCCCCACTATCCATCTGATCAATACATTAATACTCTATACTTATGTATGCCCACCTTTCCATAATGGCTGCTTATTTGCCCCAAGGGTAACTGACAGGTCACTGACGCCTTATCAGCCACTGATACTTTACTATAAACCACTTTCTGACATCTTTCCAACCACTAACTTACTGACACTGCCAATCACCTATTAACAACTTAGCAACCACCTATTGACAACTTAGCTATCACCTACTAACAACCTAGCAACCACCTACTAACAACCTAGCAACCACTTACTAACAACTTAGCAACCACTTACTAACAACTTAGCAACCACTTACTAACAACTTAGCAACCACCTACTAACAACTTAGCAACCAGCTACAAACAACTTAGCAACCGCTTAATAACAACTTAGCAACCACTTACTAACAACTTAGCAACCACTCACTAATAACTTAGCAACCACTTACTGACACAGCTTAGCAACCTCTCACTAACAACATAGCAACTACTCACTAACAACTTAGCAACTACTTACTAACAACATAGCAACTACTCACTAACAACTTAGCAACCACTCACTAACAACTTAGCAACCACTTACTAACAACTTAGCAACCACTCACTAACAACTAAGCAACCACTCACTAACAACTACTTAGCAATCACTTACTAACAACTTAGCAATCACTTACTAACAACTTAGCAATCACTTACTAACAACTTAGCAATCACTTACTAACAACTTAGCAACCACTTACTAACAACTTAGCAACCACTTACTAACAACTTGGCAACCATTCACTAACAACTTAGCAACCACTTACTAACAACTCAGCAACCACTTACTAACAACTTGGCAACCACTCACTAACAACTTAGCAACCACTCACTAACAACTTAGCAACTACTTACTAACAACATAGCAACTACTCACTAACAACTTAGCAACCACTCACTAACAACTTAGCAACCACTTACTAACAACTTAGCAACCACTCACTAACAACTAAGCAACCACTCACTAACAACTACTTAGCAATCACTTACTAACAACTTAGCAATCACTTACTAACAACTTAGCAACCACTTACTAACAACTTAGCAATCACTTACTAACAACTTGGCAACCATTCACTAACAACTTAGCAACCACTTACTAACAACTCAGCAACCACTTACTAACAACTTAGCAACCACTTACTAACAACTTGGCAACCACTCACTAACAACTTGGCAACCACTCACTAACAACTTAGCAACTACTTACTAACAACATAGCAACTACTCACTAACAACTTAGCAACCACTCACTAACAACTTAGCAACCACTCACTAACAACTTAGCAACCACTCACTAACAACCACTTACTAACAACTTAGCAACCAGCTACTAACAACTTAGCAACCACTTACTAATAACTTAGCAACCACTTACTAACAACTTAGCAACCACTTACTAACAACTTGGCAACCAGCTACTAACAACTTAGCAACCACTTACTAATAACTTAGCAACCACTTACTAACAACTTAGCAACCACTTACTAACAACTTGGCAACCACTTACTAATAACTTAGCAACCACTTACTAACAACTTAGCAACCAGCTACAAACAACTTAGCAACCACTTACTAATAACTTAGCAACCACTTACTAACAACTTAGCAACCAGCTACAAACAACTTAGCAACCACTGACTGATGCTTTACTGACCACTTGCTGACACATTACCAACCAGTAAAGGCTCGCGCAAATGACTTCAACATTTGTTTCAACATCACTTCGATTTTGTTGAAAATCAATGTTGAAGTCGTTTGCCACCCCCTTTCAACAATGTTGAAGCGTGTTGAAACGTGTTGAAACGATGTTGAATGAAGTTTAAAAGAGTTTAAACTTTGCTTCAACATTGCTTCAACATTTCTTTTGTTCTCTGAATGTTGAATCAAAGTTGAAGTCGTTTGCCACCCTCTTTCAACATTGTTGGGTTTGCGCTTGCGCTCTAAGCCGTCTTGTAGTGTTTCAACACTGTTGAAAGGGGGTGGCAAACGACTTCAACTTTGCAATTCAACAAAATCGAACGGATGTTGAAACAAATGTTGAAATTGTTTGCCACCCCAGTGTTCAACATCGTTCAACATTGTTCAACAGCGTTCAACAAAATCGAAAGGATGTTGAAACAAATGTTGAAGTCGTTTGCGCGGGCCTTAAGCCAACCCTTTACCAGCCACTATCACCATATCCATTACCGATCTATTGAAAAAAATTGGCTGACGACTAAATTATAAAAATTATATTCTACCTGTTCTTGTTTATTTGGGAAGATAATATTCACATGAAATGCCTGCACCATCAATAATGCTTCACAAAGGGTTCCAGAACCCTTCCTAAGAACCTGAAAATGCACAAGTTGATCATTCAGTACTAAAGAAAATCAATAATACTGCAAAGATGAATCAACAAAAGGCATAATAGAATGATGGATAACATCACAAAGCCATACCTCATCAGGTTCAAGTGGGATAATTGTACACAATGCAAAAATAAAGGGATGGACATATTTCATGTAGAGATAATACGTAGCTACAGCATCAGAAACTGAGTAGTTGGCAAGTTCCTACAAGACAAACAAGAGAAAAATTGTTGAAATATGAATCTAAACATATTTGACTTTTTAGGAATATGAGAAGTAATTGACCAAATTGAAATATGGCAACAAATTTGAACTATAATTATATTGTTCTGGACTGACTAGCCTCGTGTTCACATGGAAACACAAAAGCATTTTCACATGAATGAGAGGCTAGTCACTATAAAACAATAGTTATTCAAATTTGCCACCATATTTCAATTCGGTGTATTGCTGTATTCTTGTTAGCTCTTGATTCTAATAAAATGTGTACTGTACCTGAGGCTGTTCACTTGCCATGCGACACATCTCTTCTGGATCCAACTCAATTGGATCGTATCTCAGCTTGGCCTACAAGACAATGGCAATGTAACCATGACAACAGTGCATGTCACTACATCAACAGTGTACAAGTAACCATGACAATAGTGTGCCACCTTGACAATAAGTGCATGTCATCATAACAGTGGCATCACCTTAACAACATTGACATGTGCATGTCACTATGACAACAGCAATGCCTCACAGTAGTGACAATACCAATAGTTTATAGGCCTCCATAACAACATCACCATAACAACTGTAACCATGTCAACAGTGTATAGGTTACCATAGCAACAGTGACCATAATAGCAGTGTATCAATACAACAGTGAGCATAAAAATAGTACATATGACTATAACAAGGGAGATATCACCATAATAACAGTAGTCATGACAACAGTGTATAGGTAACCATAACAACAGGACACATCACCATAATACCAGTTGCCATGACAACAGTGTATAGGTCATTATAACAACAACCATGGGATACCATGACAACAGTATACAAATGTTTCACCTTGACAACAGTAACTATGCAAACACTATAAGGCTTTGAGGGGGATTCCCACAATACCACACCCAGATATCACCATACTATTTACTCACCTTGGTTGTTGCCTTCAAGTTTTGACTTCCAACTGGTAGATAACTGTCTCTTTTCACCCATCTGCACATCAGAAAGAATATAAAGCAAGCTAGTTTACATACATTTAATGACTGTAGAGACCTAACAACGGCCTATGCCAGAAGAGTACATCTAAAGAACTTCTGTCATGATAATGCTGTGTGTCATGGTGTTTTGAAGTCATGTAAAATCTGCATCATTTGACAGATGGGCTTTATACAAGTTTGGATTGTACCTGAAAGCATCCATGTGAATTGAAGCTCTACATTTGTATTCTCCTTGTGAATCTTTACTAAACCCTAACAATAGAGATGAAAATAATGTAAGAAGTCTTGCTTTTCACTAAATACTGTATCAATTCATAGATGAATCTTTTTATTCAGCCATTTGCTTACCTATCTCTGCTAGCATGTCAATTCCATGATGAGTAGCACGAGCTTCAACAAATGGCCTTAAAATGAAATGTGTTCAGAACATGTGCTTAAATCCAAAAGTACGCTTATCAAAACAATGCAACTTAGCTTCAGCACAACAGTGGCTTCATTAATGGCTGGGCACCAGCAAAATTGACTGGTCATGAAGATGACTTTGCCTGGTTGTCTTGAGCAACTCAAACCTTTCAACCATAAAATTTATGGTTGAAGCTTTTTTGCAGATATTTAATATCATTCTGTAATCTTGACCATGTGCCACAGCCAGATGCCCTTCATTTAACAATCTTAATAACCCACTAGTAAGTATATGAGCTACGGTAAATTAAGTTCTTTTGCAAGATGCACACCAACAAGCCTATTTCTAAAGCATGTACATTTCCATATCTACACTGTCAGAAGACTTGTACTCACCAATCAAAGGAGTCACCATTGTAAGTCACAAAAATGTTGGGTTTGACTTCAATAATATGTTCAAAGAATCTTTGTAAAAGAGCAACCTTCAGAGGGGAGGAAAACAATTTAAAATAATATTTATTTAGTGATAACCCCAGGTACATGCTACATGTATATGAGAAACACACTGGCATTACCAGGAATTGTAGGCAGAGTATGGTAGGGGGATTTCAAAACAACCAACATGCATGACAGTTTGGCATAGTGCAAGATTGGACCATTTGTAATGACAAAGAAAGGCAAGGAACTAAGCAAAGCAGGACTGACCCAATATGATACATGGAAAACAAACTCAAGAAAATGTGATGGAAGAAAAGAAAGGTTACAGCATGCCAAAACAAGGTTGACCTTGTCAAGGGAAGAGCATGGAAAGGACAAGGAACAAGGCTGTGCCAGTGACTGAGGCAACTAACATTTTGCACTCAGTAGAGTGTAAATGAAGTATGAAGTATAAATGAAAAATGAAGTATATAGGACATGGTAATACAGTGATTTGAAGGGCAGGACAGGGCTATGGCTGTATAAGATCAGTTCTTACTTCATCAGGCTCATTGATCACTGTAAATTGTCCTTCATATTCAGGTTTAGGGGTGTACTCAAAATCTTCAATGTCCTCTGACACAATCTCTCTATTGATGATTAGAAAACCCTATAAAGAAACAAGGGTAAAGTTTTGTTCAGTAATTGACACATAAAACAATAATTATATACAAGTGACATTGCAAGCATAATTCATGGAAAGGGTCTTTTGGCAAAGCAACTGCAGTTGACAACAGACTTCTGCTGATCTTTGAAACCTCAAGTTAACAATGTTGTGAAATCATAACTAATATCAATCCAAAACTTGAAAAAAAGATTAGCAAGGCAAGCCAAAACATTCCTATTTACATTGACGATTTTATCTTTGCCTTACTGGAAAGTTAAATCATCTTTGAAATAAATCAATCTTGCCCTGTAAATGGTTTATAAATGACACATTTTCATTATTGTCATATTTTGTCAAATAATACAAAAAATTATAATAATTGTGGTCATAGTGATGGTGATGGTGATGATGATGATGATGATGATGATTACCTGTCCATCAATCATGTATGAAATCATCATGATGGAATCTGTAGCAGCATCAGGGAACTTCAAAGGTAGTTTTGTTGTCTCAATATCAAATGCCAATACCACAGGATCCTAAAATACACAGCAATCATTACTCCCACAATGATTACATCACATCACATTTATTTTCTACATTGTTTCTGTTCGAAATGGTGAGATTTTGCTCTTTTCGAGCTATCATAACTCCGAAACCAGCACTGTGACCCCCAATTTTCTTTATAGATTTGATATTCCCAACTCAAAAACAATCTATATGTTGATTTATAGAAAAAATTGTCTATAAAAACTTGTGTAAGCCCATTAATTACCTTAAGTTAAAGTATAGTAGAAATTACATAAGCTACTGACTTGAGATCATTTTTACTTCATAGAGTTATTCCCGGCAAAATCTATCATTCTATCATGGTTGACTGTCATCTGACCGGGGTGTTTATCTGCAGAAGGTTTCTCTATACAAAAATGCTAACTTACAGGTCGGTCTAGAAGGTCATCTCGTCTTTTCAATTCTGGATACAGGCCTCCTCTTACTTTGACATCATACCAATGACCCTACCAGTTAATCAAGATGATCATCATTATTATCAAGTCTCATTATGTTGTATGCAAATGCTCAAAAACAGTCACTCACCACATGGATTTTAAGGTCAATGGCAACCCTGACATGATAAGGAACATCATACTCCCTGCAGAAAGCAATGATAACTAAAGTTATTAATGGTGATAATGATGATGTTGCTGTTGTTGTTGTTGTTGTTGATGATGATGTTGATGTTGAAATTTATGATTTTGATGATGATGTTGTTGATGATTGATTGATGATGAATGATGATGATGTGATTTTGATGATGTTGATGATGTTGATGATGATGAGATGGAGATGATATGTTGATGATTGATGATGATGATGATGTGATGAGATGTGAGATGATGCTGATGATGATGTTATGATGATGATGCTTGATGATGTATGTTGTATGATGATGTTGGTTATGAGATGATGATGATGATGATGATGATGATGATGATGATGATGTTGATGATGATGTGATGATGATGATGATGATGATGATGATGATGATGATGATGATGATGATGATGATGATGATGATGATGATGATGATGTTGATGATGATGTTGATGATGATGTTGATGATGATGATGTTGTTGTTGTTGTTGTTGATGATGATGATGATGATGTTGATGATGTTGAAGAGGAGGAGGACCATGATGATGACAACGATGACAATGATGATGATGGTGATTTCAAGTAATACCCTGGAGAGTCCCTACAGGCAAACCTCCACTAATGGACACCTCTATTAAGTGTACACTTGCGACCCACAAACCGACAACTCCCTTATCCCTTCTCCTGACAAACTTTACATGTATAACCTCCTAGGCATAGATCCAATGGGAGTAGAGAGCATGGCACGAGACCGGTTACCGACCAAGTAAAGTGGAGAAGGCTTGTTGCCCTATGAGCAGAACAGTGTGGCAGGAACTAAGTCTAATAAAAAGACACCTATTGTAGGCTGACACCAAATTCTGGTACTCAGGGTGTCAGCTTACAGGAGAAAATCACCTGATCTAACTAGTTAACCATTAGTAGATGTAAGATATACAGGGCCAACAGCCTCTCTCAGTTACTTAAAGGCCACAATCACCATAAATTGTTCCTGTAAGCCAATGGGATTCATACATGTGGCTCATTATAACATACCTAATATCAATGATATTTTCTTTCTGGTCAGCTATCTTCATGTTTGACTCTGAGTCTCTGTCACTCATGGCAGACATGACATTGTAAGTAGCACTAGCTTTCTCCTGTTCTTTGTTTTTACGTACAGCTGGCATTATCTCTCTAAAATTAGAGGAAAATAATGGCTTCTTACAAAATATGTTTGTATTCAAGAACATGCAATGCAGAAGACTGTAAAGGAAAGTGAAGAAAACATGTACTATATGTACATGTATAGACAAAATAGCAGCTTCTATATATGCACATAGTAACTCCAACATTTTCATTTAATTCAAGAAGACTGATGAAAGTCTAAAGGCCCAAGCAAATGCTCCCAACAGTTGCTCAGCAACTCTCAACACTATTGGCTATACAACATGTTTGAATGCCACTTTGAGCCATCAATGTCCAGCATTTCTTCTGTTCTGTCTTCACCAAGGCACAACACAACAATGGGTCTGTTTGAACAGTACTAATGTGTTGGCTAACAATGTTGGATGTGTTAAGAACATTTGCATTGGCCTTGATGGTTTGAAGACAAATTATTTACAAAAGTGAAGCCTTCTCAATCCTGAAAGATCCTGCATGAGTGTTGGCCTGACCTCCTAAGAGAGCCAACCAAAGATGCTGGCATTAATGGTAGTTGTCCATAATAAATAGATATGCATACTTACCTCTTCACTTTCATTAAATCAGCAACAGTATTAAAGGACAGCTTGATGTAGTTTCTCTTTAGTCCAACAAGATGGTTTTGCTAAGTGTTGAAAATGATATGTTTAAAATAGTATACATGTACACATACATTTTGTACACTTGCACAGATAATACGAACCAAAAAGGTCAATATTTTCCCAACTCAAACAGTAGGAGCTTATCTTGAGAATGTTGATCTAAAGGTGCAGTAATACGAGCAACAAAATTGTGCAACTTGTCGTGCAACATTGTTGCATTGCAAGTTGCAGAGCAAATGTTGCTCGTATTACCACCCCGCGCACAACAAATTTTCTTTGTTACACGAAGTAGGAACACTGTCTACTTTTTGCAACAAAGAAAATTTGTTGCACGCGGGGTGGTAATACGGGCAACATTTGCTCTGCAACTCGCAATGCAACAATGTTGCGCGACAAGTTGCACGATTTTGTTGCTCGTATTACCGCACCTTAACTTAGTGCAGATTTCGTATGAGTGTGGAAAGGCCGCAGCATGGTTGCAGCATGGTTACGGCAGAATTTTCGAATGTTTTGATAGGAAACACGGCACTGACACAGTCACAGCATGGCGCGGTCTGTTTCACACTCATACGATATCTGCACTAGGGTGGTTTCAACATACAAAATAATGAAATAGAATATTAAATATTTTATTTTAAAACATCCAACTTTGATACCTGGACAAGAATACAGAATTTTATCATCAAAAGATGATTTTAGTTGTTAAGATGGCTGAGAATTTAGGAAGTATTCAGTATGTATAGCTTACCAAATCAAGATCTTCTTTTTGTACATTTTCTATCTTTGCTATGAGGCCTCCATGTTTTCTGTTAAGGTATGTAGCCACTTCTCTGTCTGTATCCTTTAAAAATTGGCATTGATGATAAAATAAATAATGCAAAATATAAAATAATAATGCAAAACTCAATGCAGTTTGCTGTAATATTGCAATGCACGAATCTTCAACTAAGAAGGAGGTGGGCTCTACCAGGAAGAAGAAACAAGATACATGTATGCAAAATGACATATACATTAAAAATGGAATGAAAGTGGATCAACAACCATGACAAACAATGTACCTTTTTAGCAAGAATGTAGAAATAAGGCTTAAAGGGAAGAGCAATCTGAAAATCAAACAAAAGCATTGTTTTATAATTCACAAATTTTTACAGTCATTTACACAAGCCAAAAGTAAATCTGAAGAAATTGGTACCAGATTTTGTATGTTTTGTTTGTATACCTTTTGAATGTAGCAATAGCTTGAGCCATGTCAATTTCACCTTTTAGAGGCCAAAATGAAAATTCACAGGATCATCCCCAATCGAAATATATGTCCCCTCCCCCCTCTCCCACCCCAGGCTAGCGCTTCTATCTTTATCTGAATACTTTTGCCTCATTGTACCAATGCTGTTTACAAAAAATCTTCAGCACATACTAATAGCTAGGTGGTCCAATATTTATGATCACTTCTAGACACTTAAAATGGCAGTCTTAGTTGACTGTTCACAATTTTAGAATCACTCATGTCGCTTTTGGGGGGGAGTCTTACCTTCCACAGTCTCCTGCTGACGAACCAGCTATGGTGGAAAACTTCGTACGCGTTTCGCCTTCTGGCCTCTTCAACGTTCTTGTTTTTGTTTTCGCGTGACCTCGTCTTCTGATTTTGATTTGCATACGGGGTCTCTCTTGGGAGTGCTTCATTTCGGAAAATTAAGAACGAAGTTTTCCACCATAGCTGGTTCGTCAGCAGGAGACTGTGGAAGGTAAGACTCCCCCCCAAAAGCGACATGAGTGTATCGAACTCCGCTATTGCCGAAATGAAGAACGTTTGTAGAAAGAATTTTAGAATCTATCAGAATGAAATATGCGAATGCCTTACAATGTAACATTATGGTAGTCTTACCCTGAATCTATCACCATCATCTTGGATGAAATACAAATCTACAGCACTAATAAGCTTTTTGTCATCATCAAGAATTTCAGTCTAAATGCAGAAAATAATTCAATCAACACACAGGAAAATTATGGATTAAAGGTGGTATCCATTTAAATGATGATCTCTGGGTGCTGACGGAACCAGTCAACTTTTGATGGCACTAATGATTGCCAAGATACTCTAGAACAAATTTTCCCACATAAATCATTATTGCCACAATCACTGAGGTCATTAAGATCAGTGCAATCACTAGGGAAACCAGTCTTAATACTTAAAACCCAAAAAATGGACAGTATAAACATAAAATCAATTTCCCAAAATTGCAGATGATAAAAATTTAACATGTAATATCATTGGTTATGGTTATCTCCTTTGCTGTTGGTTGTCATCTGGCTCAACCATTTTTGAGGAAGCTCAACTGTAAAGGCTGGTTCACACAGGGCATAATCATCAAGCATAAGCATAAGCAATTCTTTTTTACCACTTCATACAAGCAACATCATGACAAAAACATAAGCATTAGCATATGGAAATGGAACAGTTTTTATTTCTTACGCTTATCCTGATGTCATTATATTGCACATGTAAAAAATGCTTATGCTTATGTCTATGTTTATGCTTTTGTTGCCATGTGAACCAGCTCTAACCAGCTACAAAGGAGGCTGTGTTCACAGACAGAGGAGTTTAGAGTAGATTTCGTATGACTGTAAAAACAGCACCGCACTGTCATGGCATGGTTATGGCAGGAATTTCAAATGTTTTTATAAACACGCACAGACATGGACGTGGCACGGTGCGGTCCGTTTCACACTCATACGAAATCTGCTCTATGTATGACTGTGAAAATGACACTGTCACAACATCAATGTAATGACAGGAATTTCAAATTTTTTTATAGGCACCAAGATTGACATGGTTACAGCACAACATGGTCCATTTCACACTGAAATATTAAAACTCCTCTACCATGATAAACACTGACATACAGTGAGTACATTAAGATCCTGACAGTTTCACAGGCTATGAAGACTACTTTGACAAGCTGTCTTGAACAACTCAAGCCAGCTTTTGATATTAAATATCTGTGGCCACTACTTTGTCAAGCTGTCCTGGACAACTCAAGCCAGCTTTTGATATTTCAACTCAAGCCAGCTTTTGATATTTCAATATTTAAAAATATCTATAGTCATGCCCGGGAGTCACAGCTTCCTGATATCAGTCTTAATGAGCCCACTGGAGATGATTATATCATATCAAAGAATCCTTACTGGATGCATGTTTATAAGCCAGCCTAGACGTTCACTGGAATCTTTGTGTCTTTCAAATCCATATTTGTTGTCCATTGCTTCTTGAGTTTGAATGCGAAGCATCCTGGACTCAACTGATTGGCCCTCATCAAACCTTGTAAAAGAATAAGAAATTAAACTTGAAGATGGTGAATTCGAAAAACTCAAAGAAATAAACAGATTATTTTTTAAAGACGAAAATCAAGCAAGAAAACTAATCATATCAAAACAACTTTCAAAATTTCTCAAGATCGCTCCATCAAAGCTTTAATTACTTGACTTGATCACTCCAAATACGCCGACAAACGTCGATCCTTTTGATATTTAGAAATAATTATGCTTAAAAAGTTCTTTCTAGGTAGTAAGTTTTAAATAAGATCTTCAAAATTGTAGCAACAACGACTTCTCCTACCTCGAACTTTGTCCTTGATCTTTGCTGCTTTTTCCGCCATCTTCCTCCTTCCTTTTGCCCGTGTTTAGCAAAACCATTTCTGAATATTACAGTTGGTATAAGACTACATTTACTAGTAGAGCCTATCTCTTCATCAGTTGGCAAGTAGTATAATCTTATCGAATCTTGCTGCAACTGCGAAGATTTTTATTTTTGGCGGGAAATCAGTTGCGCTTGCACTTTTGATGTTGTCCGCTGAGTGCCACAGGAAGCCCAATAATAGTTTTCGATTACTGGGAAAAAGTTAAGAAAATCGTGCTAAATGGCATTTTTTTTTAAATTCCTCGTTACATAATGTTTGTTTTTGACTTTTTAATCATCTATATTTTCAACTCTTGGGGAGGCGGGGAGTGAGTGCAGTGTTCATTTCACTGCTCAGGTTCAGTGCGTTCAGTGGCTTTTTTTATTCGACTGCCGAAGTTTTAACTTCCAAGTTTTAACGAAGCGAACTCGAATTGAAACATCTTATGAAGCACTGCACACAGTTACACTCGTGTGATAGCTCAACAGCCAACAGACATGCATCATCATTTCACAGCGACAGGAAGCCCCTAGTAATTTCTGAAAATGTGAATGTTCTTTTTGCTTTTACTTTTCTTTCATTCTTTTTCTCGATTTGAAGCTTCCTTGCATACGCGATGATGTAACGCCCGCTTCACGATTTTCATATCGCCGCGAGTTGTGTATATTTGGCGCGCGCGCGCTTGGGATTCCTGTGGTATATTCGTCCCGATCCCGCGGGACAACGTGCAGGACACAACTAGTATTTGACAAAAAAATTAAAAAGATGATGATGACGACCCCTATAGGTACCAAAATTGGTAAGGTAAAACATTCAAATCTCAATCTGGTACCGATTTCTATACAACTACAGTGGAATCCGGCGGCCTTACGGACAACCGGTTAATACGTACGTACACCCGGCTATTACGGACATGTGATTCTCTGTCCCGGCCGGAAAAAAAATCCTATAAAATTACCAGTTAACAGTTAACACCACCGGTTAAAACTGACATACCGTCTTGTCCCTATGGTGTCCGTATTAACCGAATTTCGCTGTACTAGCGTCTGTCCATGAGAACCCTTAAGGTACCAATTCCAGTAATTTTGTCTCCTAAAAGGTGGGACCATCACCCCCATGCAAAATATATATACACCCCCTGCCCACCCCACCCCCACCACCATCTCCGAACATCGCCTTTCAGTATCCTATCTCAGCTACAAGAGAGAAAAATGTTTGAAATAAATTTGAATATCTTTATTATAAATATCATCAATATTCTAGCGCTAGGTAGCGTGTATTACATAAAATCCGCAGCACGCATTCTTCTTTTTTCTTTCAACAGTTGAATATTCTTTAACTTGCTTAAAATATCTTTATTCATAGCTTGAGTATCACTGGCTGTATCGCGATCCTCGCCCTTTGAAACTATAGTTTCTTTGATCCGAACTTCGTTCCCAACTTTTCTTTCACTGTGTTTTTCAATGTCTTTCTTATCTTCATTTATGTTACGCATTTGAATATTATCTGCAGTTCTTTCGACATAGTCATCCAAACTGAAGTCAGCATTACTACGATATTTTCCACCTTTTTCCTTATGCTTACTTTTGTGCTTTTTTCCTTCTTTGGGTTTTTTCTCTTTCTTCCTACGGTGTTTTTCACGTTTTCTTGACTCTGTTTCGCTGTCACTAGAGTCACTACCGGTGTCCCTCGGTCGAGTTTTCGTCCTACTTTTCAATCCTCTCCCATGGTCTTCCTCTGTATCAGAGCTTTCCGAAAAAGTTTCTCCTCTCTCTTTCTTCTTTTTATTCCTTTTGCGTCTTTCATAATCACTATCATTATCTACAAAAGAGTCTGTTTTCTTCGATTTTTTAGATTTTCGTTTCTTTTTCTTTTTCTGCTTTTGTCTAAACTCGTCTTCTTTCTTTTGACTGGTGGTGTCTTGAAAAGTGTGTCGATGATGACCAAATGAAGAAGAAGGGAGAGCTGGACCAAATACCTCGCTAGATGAAGCGATACTTTTTAACTTTGAAGGTAAAACACGTCCCTGAGGAGGTAAAACTTCTTCTGGCGGAACTTTCTCATTGGATTCTATTTTATCGTCTTGTACGACTTCAACATTCTGGGTTTCCTCGCTAACAGGAATATCATCTTTAGTCTTTTTTGACTCCTCCTCCTCGTCATCATCACTGCTGTCTTTGCTGTCACTCTCTGAGGAACTCTCGGCAAATACTGCCTTAAAGAGATCCATGGAAGCTAGTTTAATAGCATCAGTCTCGTTTTCTCCTCTCTGAGTTTTGTCTATTGAAACTTCAGCTGATGTAGACGGTTCTGTCGATTCTTGGGGCACAACAGGTGTTCTTGCTGACATAGCTTGAAACCCAGTTAGCAGTGCGGAGGTCTTGGCTTTATTTTCACTTTGTGTTTCACCATCAAACTCGCTTGTGGGTTTGTACTCAATAGATTTTAGTTGTCTGTCTGTCTGATCCATTGTACTCGTGTTCTTTTGACTAGAAGGTACGCCGGTGGATTTGGACCCAGGGTACGGGTCAGGAATATTGAATCTCTTGCACAACACTCTATCAGGGTGCCACTCAACTCTTTGTCGAGTCAAAGCACCAAATATTCTTATGGTAGATTTAGTTTTTGGGTCCTTGGATTCTTTGTCAATGGAATTCGAATCATCTGAGTCTTTTGCTGTTGTAAAGCGAGATGCCATTGCCTGGCTGAGAGGACGATATAGCATTGCTGCACGGGCAAACTCCTCTGCTTCACATTCTCGTTCCCATTCAGTCATTTTAATACTGAGAAAAAGAAAATGAATAAAAAAGGCAATGTTAGATATGATTTTCTGGAATATCTGAAGAAAAGCTGAAGCAAAATGGTCATTAAAATAGGAGAAAAGAATAAGTAATAATAATAATTAATAATAATTTATTATTTATATGGTGCAAAATTCATATGGATAAGCTCTGATGCGCCTAAGTACAGAAAGAAGGAAAATAAAGAACACAATAAATAAAGATATAGAATAAGAATGGAATGAAAAACGAAAGAAAATGGAATAAAGGAAGGGAGGGGGGGAGAAAGGAATGGAGGGTAGGAGGTAGGAGTGCTACCAAGATACTTGCCTGTCTGTCTTGGATGGCTGCACTTCAGTGTTCTTTCCACTCAAATATAGTTCATATCGAGCTTGCTTCTCAGGGTCTCTTGCAAATGGCTTGAATCCACCACCACCCAGTGATGAAATACTATGAGTATCACTTTTTCCTCTGTTGTCAGACCATCTACTCTGTTGCTTTGGTGTCTTTGCTTTCTCTCTCGATTCCTTTAAACGAGTTTTATCCTCATCAGCTATGTAATCAAAGACAGATTTTTTTGGTGCAGGTAGTGGCACTTCTCCTAAAGCCTCTCCTCTCTCTTTGGCCGTGAGTTTCACGTGCTTTTGTGTGTCTGTTGAGATTGGTTGAGTCAGTGATGCCTGCTGCTGTACTTCAGAATTGGTCTGTGTCTTGTGAAGTGGGTTGAAATCTCTAGGAACTATTGGAGGTGGATACGTTTTTCTTGCAGGTGGAGGCTTAGAGGACTTGGTGAAGACTGAAAGCAATCCCCCTGAATATCAAGAAATTTGAGTTACATTGTAGCTAAGAAACATCTCTAGCTTCTTATTAATATTGCTACAGGTTCATATTAATGTTAACCCACAAATAGCTAAAGCACATTCATGACCTTTGAATTTGCATACTTTCCTCTCTATTTCTTTTTTTTTTCTCTTCTCTCTCTCTCTCTCTCTCTCTCTTTTTTTGAAGGGGGGGGGGGGGGGTAGGGGGGAATTTCTTGATAAAGCATGTATTTACAGTGTTTATAGCTAAAGTATCATTATAGTATTAGTAGGTCTTCATATTAGTGATTTTTACTTTTAATTGCTTGCTCTTTTTTTTTGAGGGGGGGTAGGGGGGAATTTCTTGATAAAGCATGTATTTACAGTGTTTATAGCTAAAGTATCATTATAGTATTAGTAGGTCTTCATATTAGTGATTTTTACTTTTAATTGCTTGTAACAGTTGCACACTGATAAACCTGAGGCCAACAGTATGCTTGTTTTACCCCCTCTCTCCATCAGTGCTCCATTTTCAGGGTATTTAAAGCTAACTAAAACTACACAGAATGGAAAGAAGTTGAAACAAGGATGCAAGGTCAGGAATGGGGATCAAACTAGGGACCTCTCACACCAAAGGCCAGGCAATAACCAACTGTGCCATCCTTGTTCCTTGATTGACAAGCAAAAACACCAATTGGTGGTTGGTGTTTGAGTGTCAGAGTTTGCAGAAAATCAAAAACTGCAGTAATATTTATTGAAGAAAAAGTTCACCTTGCTCTGAAGTTTGTGGAGGACCAGTCCAACCATGAAGATCATTTCTTCGCTTTGATGTGGATTTATTAAGGTCTATGTCATAATTTGAAAGATTGTCTTGTACATAGATGTCCTCATCTTCTTCTTCAAGGGCTCCAACTCCAAATGCCTAAAACAAAATCAATCAATCATCAAACAAGAATGAATAAATTATAAACAAACAAATAGATGAATGAACAACCAAATGACTGACTGAATGACCAACCAACCAGCCCACTGAATGTCTGCTGGCTAAATCTTTCTACATGTAAGAATACACTCACCTGTCCTCTTATTCCAATGGTATTTGTGCTTGGAGCTAGTCCAAGCCAGTCTCTCTGATTTAATAAAGCTGTCTTGGGATTTATACCACTGTATCCAATACCATGCAAATTATCTTTAGAAGTAAATTCAATGGAATTAACATCCTTAGGGGCAAAGAATAATCCTGAAGCATAGATATCTTCTTCCTCTTCTTCATCTGGGCGTGGTGCACAACCATATGTCTGAAATATAAATTAGAACATAATAAATGTGGTTACATGTAAATGTAATTTAGGCAGTGTTAAAATTAAGGTTACTGGTCAGTGGTTCACCTACTGCTGCTATAGGCTGCCCTCCCCCTTGCTGATGAAAGGTTGGCACATATGTGGCTTAATTGTTGCAGATCAAGGCAATCCCTGTGGCTCAAGTTCTATGGTGTTAAAATTGAGGCTACTGGTCAGTAGTTCAGCTTGCTGCTATAGGGTGCCCTCCCCCTTGCTGAAAGGTTGATATGTATGTGGATTAATAGTCCCCTTCACAGTTCCCTGTGCCATCTTGAAAGGTAGCCGTGCCTTTGCATCGAAGCGAGACGAACAGTGAGTGTGCATTAATAGATACCTTTTTAACACCTAGGACAATTGTTCACAGGTCTCTATCAATGCAAGCTCACCGTTCATCTTGCTTCAATGCAAAGGCATGGCTACCTTTCAAGATGGCGCAGAGACCTGTGAAGGGGACTATTGTTGCAGATCAAGGCAATCTTTGTGGCTCAAGTTCTGTGGCGTAAAAATCGAGGCTACCGGTCAGTAGTTCAGCTTGCTACAGCAAGGTACCCTCCCCCTTGCTGCAAGGCTGGCACGTGGCTTGTTGCAGAGCAATGCGATTCTTGCTGCTGAAGTGCTACTGTTTTGCTCCCACCCTCCTCTCCCTGGTGACAAGTATGAAACTCCACTGACTGCTGTCATCATGACTGGTGCTAGATGGCGGACTGTTGATGGTTACCATGGTTACCTCCTAGCAGATAGGTGTATCCCTTATAGTGGTATGAATTCGGTTGCATTAGAGCACTGAAGCCCAACCTCATCATCGGCGATGAGTTTAATTAACATTAATGTTTAATATGTGACACTAAAGAGAATGGGCTATTGATTAAAAGGTGCAATAATTGAAGGGAGGACACTTGTTCAAGACCTACCCTTGGGTTTTTAGTGGAATTTTGGAGACAACACAAATACAAAAAGGCAACTGAATGTCAATTATCAGTACCAGTAAGTTGACAATTTAAATAAAACTTCATGGGCAATGGTGGATAAAGAGAATCAACACTATTCAAAATGTGAAAAGAAATCCACCCACAAACACAGAGTTGGACAAGCACCAGTACACAAGTGTCTGTCTCACAAATTATGTACGTCTAGCCACTATAAACAGTACTATAGTACAGTCGTAGTACCTTTTTAGCCACACGTCTGACCCTTGGCCCAACACCTTGTCCTTCCTTCCAACCCATCTGTGTAAGTAACTTCACCCCAACAGACATCTTGACAGGAACAATAAGATCTCGAAGAACTTCAGCAACACCACTTTGCTGGCGCACGACACCAACACTTCTCTTTCTAGCCTTGTCGTCCTCGTCCTTGGATAAAAATTTCTCTGTAGTAACAATCCGTTTAGGAGCAATCCCGAATTCTCCAAGGTCTTCCTCGTCCATAAAGTCTTCTGGTTTTTGAACTGATCGTTCTGCTGCCTTCTTTGATCGAGAAGACACAAACGTTTTTGGTGTCCATCCTTCTTTCGTGTCAACAGTGTTAAAATATCCGGCTGAAAATCCACCAGTAAAAGCGCCATGGAAACGCCTTCTGCCACGTTCGTCTGTTACGATCTGGTCATAAATTGGAACGGGCTTTTTTCTCGGAGCGTCATCTTCTAGTTGCTCAAATGGAGTTCCAAGTGCAACAAAATCTTCTTCATCACTGTCCGCCATCTTGAATTTGACAAGGATGACACGCGCATCAATTTATGAAAAGTGCTGCTGACCAAATAAAAGATATTTCGGCGCACAACACAGGAAGCCCAAATAGAAGCTAAAAGTTCTATGTGAAAAAGGGCAACAGGATAACATTTCAACATCTTTTCAGTAAATTGAATAGTTCTGAACATTTGTCTTCAATTAATAGCAGGTCGACACCAGAATGAGCGTTTTGCAAGAGTTTTGCAAGTTTTTCGTGGTTGTGGTTTTCCTGTGGAAAATTTGATTCGCAATGTATTGTGGTCCGTATCGACGTAAACAGACAAGCCATGACAACAGAAGAGAGTTCATGATGAACTGAAAAGTTCGTCGAAAAAACCTTCAAATTCAGCTTATTTTAAAATAGACTTGAAGAAAATTTTAACGTAAGGTAAGCTAAAAGGTCTATCTTTCGTGTTTTGTGACATTTTGACTATTTTGAGGTATGATTTTGCTTCTACGATGAACTGATCGAACAAAGATGTGCAGAAAACTAAAGGGCTGGTTCGAAATTGTATAAATTGGTGTTTTCCTTTTCTATATCACTTACAAAGAAATACTGTTACTCATATAAATGGACTTTAAGTCAGTAAAATTCTTCACTCGTTTGTGACAGACACACATTTTATGAAATGTGCGCACGGCTGAAATTGTGTTTATATTTTGCAGGAACATAATGTTGTCAAACCTTGATTCCATCCACATCTCTGCAGTGCTTGAAGACTGCGCTGATCAACTGGCAATTTTAGGGCATATTATGCCTTCTTCTTTGGAGGGAAGACCTGATGCTAGCCAGGTAATAGAGGGAGGAATGGAAAATGACCCCTAAAAAGTAGAGAGAATGGGAAAGTGACACAGAAAAATTGGCTTGGGAGGATGATCAAATTGGATCAAAAATTATACAGAGGGTAGCTTTATTCCATATTTCTCTCTGCTCTAATTGTTATTTAACAAATATTACAGCACAGTTGTGAGATTTTTTGGCTGTTATCAAAAGTTCTAATCTTTCTTTACTCTTAGATTGTAGATGAAGAACTAGGAGAGATTTTACAAGGACAAAAAGAACTAGAGCTCCGCTATGAATCTGTAAGTACTGTATTTACATTTTGACCATTAAATTTCACATTACGAAGTCCAAGGTAAGGGGATGTTGTCTTTACAATGTACTATACAGGGAGGTTCTTGCCCAAATACTGTACAGTCAAAAAAGTTGAACCTGTACCAACAGATGCATACAATAAGCAGACAGCAACTCTTGATCCATGTTACTGTCTGCAAATGGAGCAACTCAATTAAATAGACACCAATTACTTGCCCTAAGGGTATCTACTTACTGGAGGTTATAAACTATACCCCTTTCAAGCTGAAAGTACCTGAAAGGGTAGGATTTCAGAAATTGAGGTACATCACAAATGGAGCTGCATAAATGGACATGCCTAACATCTAACCTGTTTATGTGTACCGCACATATAACACTTCAAGTACCCACCAGAATTGGATTAAAAGAATGTGATTGCTGTACAGCTGTAGAAGTTAGATTTTTGAATATACTTAATAACATATTTATTTCACAGCTAGTAAGTCAAAGGGAAGACATCAAAGGTCAATTCAACAACAACCAGTCCAAGCTACTGGAGAGTGATGACAGAGTTACATCAGCTGCTAGATCTCTCAGGGATGGAACACAAGGTACAGTAAACACCATAACTTTGTGGGTAAACAAGAATCGTGATGTTAATTTTGTCTGAAGTCAGACTCCAAGAAATTTTTCAGTTTACTAGAGGTATAGCTTTTTCATTTCCTTTATTTCAAAACTTTAGACTCCAAGATGTACGTCTTTAAAAAATAACAAAGTTAACAAGACCTTGATCGAGATCATTGGAATTTTTGCACTCTATTATTGACACTCTATTATATGCATTTAATATACCCCATTAGGGAGTTTATTGCAGTATAATTTAGATTTAGATTACTATATGTAGTAGTACCCCAGCTATATCAAAGTTTATAATATACTCAACAAAATATTTGCATTCTGATTGGTCCAGAGCAAATGCATATTAAATAGACCTGTATAATATAGATTGCTATTTGATTCCAAATAGCATATAGCACTCTGTGAAGTTTATAGACACATACTTTTTAGACATATATTTACAGGAGCCCATGATTATGTATTAACATTTTAACAATTTTTTTCCTGTACTATTTTTATTATTTGAATATTAATATAATTTGAAAAACTGACAGAGACAGGAAGCCATTCAAATGTTTATAGTTTTGTCTTGTATTTGGTGCATGCACATATTTTTGATACTTTGTTGAGTATATTATAAATAAAAATAGGTATGAATTTACTCATTTACTCATGATGATTTGAAAGTTCTCAAATTGCACTCACTGTACAGCTCATGCAATTTTGCTCTTTCAAAGCATCATTCATGCCCATAAATTCTAAATTGCACTCATGTTTATGCAATTTCCTTAATATACAAACAAAATTGATATAATATTAGTTTATTTGTCTCCATGTATGTACATACAGTGCAGGTCAATTTGTTGAGATAATTTAAACTTTTTTTAGCTCTAAACATGAGTTTCAAGCAAAACCCATTAACAAGTGACAACTTGATGAAAATTCAGGATGACAGGTATACTATAAGTACTGTTGTTAGACCCTTTCCTGTTTTATGAGTAGGTTTTGTATGGCTTCATGATCAGGACTGGTACTAAAAATATAATAGCCAATAAGTATCTAAAGTTGTGGTCAGGGTACACAGCTGTAGAGCTATGCAGACAAAATATTTACATCCTACTTATATGAAATCTATACTCTCACTAGTAATAACATTATTTAGCAGTGAGTCGTTAATTTAGTGTCTGAATCAGTGGGACTTAATACTCATCCCCAGCACTGCAAATAAGACCCAACCAGCCAGGGACAACTATCTGATAAACACCCACAAACTTCCCTGCCAAATGATTTGCCTGATAATTAAGATATTTGACCCAAACACATTTCACTACGTCCTTGCAGATGCAAGTTATTGACATTTAATAAATTATTGTCACTTTTTAGACCTTGACTTTGACTGGTCAAATTTGCCTCTTGACTTGCATTAATTGTCTATAACTATATAATATGACCTGCATATCAAAAAATACCTATTTCCAGCCTTGAATTCCCTTTATATTGAATAAATTTATTATTGTATATTTGTACAGGAGATTTTTACAGGATGTCGTAGAAGAAACCTTAACAGAGGTGATTAGTAGGAATACGTTTGATTCATTGGTTAATGCAGTAACTATGGAAAAAGAAAAGAAAGCTGCATTACAACAGACAATACTCAAGTAAGTCAACTGAAAATAATGCATTAAAGCAAAAATTGTTGCATGCAACCCATATTTTACCCTAACGTTGATTAATTAGATTTTCATGTTATTCCTGATATGTCAATCTTATTCAAATCAGCCAGTGATTTGCACAAATTCTCATAAGCTTCCTCCCAAGTAGTGGTTGATTGATGGATCCAAAAAATGAAACTTTCAACTGAAGTTGGAAAAATACAGGAGCATGCAATGATATTTGCTGTGATACTGTAAATATCAGTAAGATACTGCATGGAAACAGCATTTTACAATGCACTGAGTGTGTCACAATGTATAAAGTGTATGTTTGCAGACCAAAGTTGCTGGCAACAGGTTGTAATGATTAAACTACATATTCCTGGCCTTTAATTCCAAAGACATTTGTCCCTTATTAAAGTGCCTAGAATAAAAATGTATGTGCATGATTAGCAACTACATGTAGTCAATGTATATGTTTTTAAATAAATAAAAATATTTGAGTCATTACACATGCGATGATTGGCTGGCTACCCTGTTTATATCAGAGGACAGAGACATGGCTCGCTCAAAAAACGTCGAAAATATTTTATAAAAGCAAATAATATAAAACGATCGCTTATGTCTGTGTACTGTGATATAAACACTCTGAAAGATTAAGAGCACTCGAAAAGCAAGAGAAACACTTGGCTACGCCTTGTGTCCTCCTGAGCTTGCTTTTCTCTTGCTATACATCTTCCATCATGTTTATATCACAATACAGAGACATGTGCGCATGTTTTATATTGCTTAATTATAAAATAAGGAAATTTAAATTAAATGGAGTTCCAGAAAGTATCCAAATTATTACCCCACCACAGGGAATTCTAAAAGCTCGAACTACCATCTGCAACTTCCAATTTTCTTCCATGTAATTACATCTAGTTTACATGGAAGAAAATTGGAAGTTATTGTGTATTCTCCGACTCCCCTTCCCTCCAGAATTTTCAATTCCCTCCATGTTAATTAGGATGTTGATGTTTTCTGGGACTACACAAATTATCTGTAATATTGCATTGATAAAATTGCCGTTCTGTCACCATATAGGGAAGAAGAAAGCCGTAAGTTGGTGAAGAGTTTGCAAAAACAGTTAATAGAAGTAAACAAAGAGAAAGAAAGTGAAATTCAGGTTTGCTACATGTACATAATTATATAGTTACCGTAAAAGGAAAATAAATTTAAGTACTTAGTATATCTAATCCAAAAATCTAATAAATTGTATTGTATCACTGCAGGAGTTATTCCCAATATAATTTTGGACAGGGTTGATTATTATCAGACATACCTTTTAGGAGTCAAAATGCAAGGATTTTTTAAGAGCACTAATGGTCAGACACTGAAGGCTCAAAAAAGTCAGTCTCACAAAATTTCAGTCACGCAGTCTCAAATTTTTAAAAACATAAAAAATAGTGAAAACAATCTTTAAGGTTCACAAAAAAATGCTTGTCTCACAATCTTGCAAAGTTTCATTTAATAACAAGTTGCAACTTCCCTCTTTCTTTTTTTTACCATTTCCCTTTTCTTTTCAAAATTGAAGACATAATGTCCATGAAAATACCTTGAGTGAAGCTCTTTGGTTATTTGTTTTACAAAGTCTAGATGTTTCAAATGTATCACTTAGGCCATTTCCAAGGGTAGCCCTTCAAATTGAGACTCTGGGATCTCTATTATACATTCAATTTTTGACCTGATAATCTAATTTCTTTTTGCCTTTGTAACAATTAGCAACGAAATGAAATGATAGCTCATCTTAAAGACCAACTCCAAGAAATGAAAGCAAAGACAAGCATGGAAGGAAAGTACATTAAAAAGGATGCAGAGGTATAACTAACAATTTTTCATTCATTCGTTTGTTCATTCATTCGTCCATTCGTTTGTTCATTCATTCACGTCATACCCTTTACAACTAATTGAACTAATGTTGTTGTAATCAGGTTCGTGTTTCGTGTACCATGAAAAGATGTCAGCAGTCTGAGAATGGTCTGAAGGAAGAGCTTGAGGTAAAGTTTAGAGTATAAGGAACAGTGTATGCGATCTGTTCACACTTGTCTGTGGTGCATTTGTTCATGAAGTGTTCTAAATTTGTTTGCACATTTGGTGAAAATTTTGCAAATATCATAAGTGTTTGTACCTGTAGGAAATTCTAATAAACATCAGTGACATTGGAGGTATCAAATGGTTACCTCAAAAGGTCAGAGTCTTGCAAATTGTGGTCAAATTTTATGGGTCTTTGAGTCTCGTTTTTGGCACAAATTCATCTCAGAGATTCTTATTTTTAAAACAAAGGAAATCAGTAAAAGTCTCTTGGAAGTTCTTGCAAAAAAATAACACCTTAACTTGCAAACTCTCACCTTAACTATTCAACACCATCACATTTGCTCGAATGTTTATCAACATCAGCAATTGTGTACTATTAATAACTGATTTCCAGGTAGTTGGTAGTAAGAAGACTAGGTTTATTAAGAGTTTACCAATGAATTGTCTCTTTTTCCTCTAGACACTCAAGTACAAGATTGATGAAGAAGCAAGAGTTAATGCTGAGATAGAAGCATACCTCAAACAACATCATCAGGTATTAATAATTTTTTATTTAGAACTATTAATATTATCATTTGGTGTTAATCTCAAATGTTTATTGGTAGCTTCTTGAGGAAAAAGTTGAGTACTGGATGGAGAAATACGATCATGATGTTGAGCAAAAACAGCATGAACTGGATGTTCTAAAGGTACTAATACTATGAATAATGAAGGATTCCATGTGAAAACGGCCTAAGTGACTTTTTGATATTTTTTCAATGGTATAAAATGGTATAATTAACTTTCCTATGCTGGAAAAATTAATCTCAGGACATCCATCGAAAAGTCACTTAGGTCACTTGCACAGCGAACCCTTCAATTTGTTTGTTTGTGAGTGTCTTTTGTTTCTTGTTTTGATTGTTTTGTTTTGTTTCATTGTTATAGTTTTTGGCATATTTCCTTGTACTGAAGCGTACGATAATTCTTGATTTTGCTATAATTACAGTACTTAATTGACAAGGTTAAGACTGTGATGACGTGTGCATTGTCAACTATCTAATTTGATCTTCCAATGTAACTTTCTAGGCATCAAAAGCCAATGACCTAGCCAGACTTCAAGAGTTGACACAGAAAGTGAGTATGGAATGTGTTTATATACACAAAAAGAATTTATGAAAAAAGAAATATTGAAGAGTAGATGAGATACTTTTCTGATTTCTATGTGTTGTTTTCCTCAGTACTCTGAGTATGAAAAAGTGGTGATAGAAGACAGAGTTGAAAAAGAAAAGGCTCGTAGAAAAGCTGAGCAAGAAGCTGAAGAGTTGAAAGCTACAATTAAGGTAAACTTACATTATTATAAGGTGTAAAATATTTAAGATATAATGTTCACTGATTGGCTGGTGACTGTGAGGATAGAGGCATAGCCCGCACAAAAACTTTGAAAATAATCAATATAAAATTATTAATTACATGCATGTACTGTACTGTTATATAAACACACTGGACTCCTCTGACAATGAGCAAGAGAAACAATCAACAATACCTCATGTTCCCAGGCTTGCTTACCTTGTGCTCTTCATATTATGCCAGCAACCTTGAAAAGTCAGGGAATTTATAAAATTTCAATTTCAATTTCAATTCAAGGTCAGGGAACTATCAGAGAATTTTGAATTTGGTTAGGGAAATTGCCAAAATGTTACAAACATCAGTGAAAAGTCTGGGAATTTTGTATTGGAAAGGTCAAACTTTGGCTGTGGAACTCCACAAACCTAATTAATTGCTTAATTCCACAGACTGATATTGGTGGAATAGAAATTGTCTTAAATTTGTGTTCACTAAAAAGTCAGTGAAAAATGGGATTTCGACAGTGAAAAGTCAGGGAATTTTGTTTGACTAGGAGAGTTGGAACCCTGGTGTTTATATCACAGTACAAAGACATGTGCCAGATGTCATTTTATATTCTTTATAAGTATAAGATTTGCTGTACAAGTATGCTGTAATAAAGAAAAGAGGCAGCATTCCTGTCAATATTCATGTTTATTATAAGAGGAAGGGAAAATATTTCACATTTCATTGTTCTAACTTCTTTTTCTACTTATTACAGATTCAGTCTTGGTGGCGTGGAGTGATGGTCAGACGGCAGCTTGGCCCATACAGTAAAAAGAAAAAGAAGAAGGGAAAGAAAGGGAAAAAATCTGGGAAGAAAGGAAAGAAGGGAAAAAAGTAGACAATATGATTGGATGGAATTTTGTGTGTGTGTACTTGTATATATAACAATTTGTGAATAAATATCGTTTGGTGAGAAAACTGACTCTAGTTAATGCTTGAAAATAGTATACTGCAGTAGCAGTAAACATTCATTGAAAATCTGATTTTTTGAGAGGGGAGAACCACCAAAATGTATGACCAAATTGTTCTGTCAACAATTCCCAGGATTCCATGGAAAATGGACATGGAAGCATAATATATAAAAGATACCTAGCGTCTTTGGAAACTCTATCAGTTTAAACATGAATTAAAATGTCTCACAACATACAGTTTCACTATTCTTCCCAAGAATATATACAAAGGTTTCAAGTGTCCTTGAATCTTGACAAGTTTTGAACTCCATCGTTCTCTGCCATCGCAACCAATTAAGAGAAGAAACTTTCCTTGATTGAATAAATTATTGCTGATTTATTCTCGGTGATGTGTTGTAAAAATATTTGCTCGTGTTGAGTGTTCCATCGAATGACAAATGCTAAACTCTCTTCTGTAGTCAAATCTAATTTAGATAATTCTTATTTAATGCGATTTAAAATACAGCGGAAGAACCTGTGGGACATGACAGGGAGTGAAAAAGTATCAAATTTCGAAATAAACTTTCCCAAATTTTCCAGTCAAATACCATTAAGGTGAGCTAAACAAAGAAATCTATTTTTGAGAGTGATGATATTGGTATTGGTATAAATTCGAAGAGCAAATAGCGAGAAAATAATAGAAGAAAAATGACAAATTGTGTTAAAAGTCAAGTGTACCTTACAAAAATAATGACCAACAATTTTCATCAAGAATCTATAAGAAATCACTAACTCTCGCCCAGTCCTTCACATTCATCGAACACTTGGTTCCAGTTTTTCTTAAATGTACAAGTAACGCCTAGGGGAAACTAGCCTCTCGAAACAACACAAAATCGCACTTTTCAAAGTGTTCTAGCTTTCTCCCTTGTTGAGTAAAGCAGCTATAAGGGAGTTGGATGTCTTATTTGACATCTCACTTGGGGTCGTATGGAGATATTTTTCTAATTCGAAGATTTGGTTCAGTTGTTTTCGCACAATTGCACAAGTGAATTTGCGCTGGTGGGCGGTTCGATGACGAGTTGCTCAACTTGCAAAAATATATTCATGGTACTTTCCCGTTCACCTGCGCTTAACTTTTCGCCGTGAATTGCTAAGATGGCATATTTCAAATACCCCTATATATGATTTTATAAAAGGGCCAACAAAAATGTGTAAAAATTCCCCGTATTTATCATACCCAAAACAAAACAAAAGAAATACCGAGTGTGACATTTTCAAGCACAAGTGCTCTTTAATTAGTTCTTTTAGTTACGTCTCTAGGAGAAATCTATCCTGCTAAGAAAAATGCTAAAGGGCTGTAAGCAGATAAGCAGACCCTTTCGTAAATTGTTCGTTTTCAAATATTTGACAACAGATTTTAAACAAAAAATAATATTTTAATTAGCACTAGACTGACTGTAAGAATCAATGACATCTGATTTTATAGTGAAATTGTCGCATCGTCTGGCGTGAAACAAAAATCATGTAGAATGTTCTGAAAAACCGTGTTTACTGCATATAGTTCGTTTTCAAATATTTAATAAAAGATTTACAGTGAATAATATTTCAACCGAGTGAGTGTATATATAAGAATCGAAAATTTCTATTCTATGCTAATTATGTCACATCGTCTTAGTAACCCAGCGTGATGCGAAAAACATGAAGAATGTTTACAAGTACTAAACAAACTACAATATTCAAATTCGCTTCTAGAAAAATCATGGAAATTATTATTTGTAAATTGAAAATAAATTGACAGTGTATTTCTGGTTGAATGAACACAAGACATACAGAATAATTAAAAGATGGCATATTTCACTCTCGATTTTCTGATATAATGAATTTCTTAAATAATAAAGACGACTCTATCAGTTTAAACATGAATTAAAATGTCTCACAACATACAGTTTCACTATTCTTCCCAAGAATATACAAAGTTTTCAAGTGTCCTTGAGTCTTGACAAAATTTGAACTCCATCGTTCTCTGCCATCACAACCAAGAGAAGGGTTTCATGGATGACGATGAAACTCTTTCCTTGATTGAAATGGCTCATTCAATCAAGGAAAGACATCTACTCTTTGGCTCAATGTGGAGTATTTAGAATGGAATCACTGCTTTGCGTCCTTTTCAATCGAGGAAAGAGTTTCACTGGGCTTCTTTGATTCTGTCGTTGGAACTGTCTCAGTAATGTCTTGCTTCTCTTCTGACTCAATTGACGCCTTTGAATTGAGATCTAGAGATAAATTAAGGATTATTAGATTGGTGAACTGTAGAAGAATTTCACTTGCAAAATACTAAAGACGAGTGTAGATTAACTGAATTTAAACCATTGAACATAAAGACACTGTACTTACACTCGTCGCTCGGTGAGTCATGCTCGTCACATTGATAAGGCGCAGGAAAAGTCAACTGGCATGCCCATGCGTAAGCAGCAGCGACAAAGAAGTCTTCTGGTGGCAATTTCTTCAGTTCTTCCATCTTTACCTTCTTCGATACAACGGACTTAGTGAATGATTAGAGTGATTTAGACTTAGACTTGTACAGCTTTATAGCAAGCGCAGAGGGAAAATACCGTGATGTTATCACTTGTTATGTATGAGTCAGGTCTTTCAATTTCTAAAGACGCGCTGGCTTGCAAATTCCTCCGCCAATAGCCGTCCAATCACATGTAGCCAATCAACGCAAACAGCAGGGATACATCCGAGGGAAATTTCCCTTCTATTGAACTATTGAGACAGCATCAATATCAATCCAAAGGGAAAATTACCTTGCAACGTGATTGGCTACAAAATGACAGGTTTATACCGCAACGCAGCATGGTTGTCATGCGCTAGTTATTTTAAGTGGTCAAAAAATCCCTTGTTTACAAGAATGATAAATTACTGCACGTATAGAACCAGATGTCTGAAAATTTAAATATGAATGCGCCGCAAAACTTGTACAATTTGTTATGTACAACTTATAAACTGACGTACAAACGTGAAAGCAACTACATTATGTTCAATTCTAGGGAGGAAAATCGACAGCAATGAAATAAACTAGTGTTGTTTGTAAAGTGAAGGTTACCCAATGTCAAATCTGCCCTTAGCCAATGTCAATGTGCTCATTTAGTATGCGATTCGAAAGTGCGCTTTGGCAGGTTTGACGTGTCTCGTGAGGTAGGATGATAAAGGAGAACTTATGCTCTGATCATCAGCGCAGCAAATGTGGCTATACGCGTTATTTACCTCGCGTTAATATACATTAAAAACTACTAGACGATAGAAGCATCTGCGACGAATTCGAATTCAGCCTTGAATCGTGAAATCAAAGTCTGGTGCTAGTGTGAGAGCCATCTTTACTGACACACCTTAATTTTTGGTTACTATAGTTACCACCTGAGCATGAGATCCGTCACGCGACCGAAATTATTGCAGAGTCATCTTACCGCTGCTACGGCCAAAACAAACATGATTTACCAAGAAATCAAAGAGAAAATAAAAGACGAAAGTAGGAAATAGAGCAAGAAAATAGACATGAAACCATGGATTGATGTGCGTTCATCTATCAAATAAAGCAACCAACAGAGTACACATAATGTACACGATGAAAAGAGACAGAGATGAGCAATGAAGGTAAGCTATTGGATGTATGTTTCTACAATTCACTCAAAGATACCTCTTTTAAAACTAGACATTAGTGTGTAAACTACTGTTTACATAGAGATATGGGAAGGGTCCGTGAGGGAGATATGTGAATTCCCCTAAAATCTAGCTCAGCATAATTATATGAATGTTAAACGGTCGGGTTGGTGACGCTTTCACGAATGCGCAAGCGGTCCCATCGTTGACTTCCATAAAACACCTCCAAAATGTATCAGGTAGATGAATACTGGACACCAAAAAGATGTTGTGAAGAATGCCCTCGTCTTTGCACATTCATAACCATACTCATAGTATTGATTGTCGTGAGTGCTATAGTTTTAATAGCTCTTGGGGTTGAAGGTAACGTTGCTTTCGATTCGATAGCTTTTCAGTACCCATTACTTCTTACTATCACAGTCAAATAAAATGTCTATTTTTTTCCTGTAGGGAAGCTTTAAAAGACCAAAAGGATAACAGCATATTCAAGGTATGTAATAAAAAACACAAAGCGCATCTAAAAAAGGGATAATTTTAAGGCCACTCAAGTGCGCAAAGTTAAAAAGGAAATATAAGAGTGCAGTACAAACCATGTTCGTTCATATAGCCGTGGTATACATCAATGTACTTACTAGGTCGCTACGTACTGAGGGGCTTTTTTTCTAAACGGGCGCCTTTCCATCACATGGCTCTATAAGCCATCATCAGTACTCAACACAAATGCGGAACTAAAAGACGCGCACCGCGCTGAACGGATTCGAGAGCCATTCAATCTCAAGGCAAGGATGCCAGATAAATACCAAAATTGAGAGCGTGCCCCATCGAGCGATAACTCTAATAACGTCGGTATAAATGCGTTCGCAGTGACAACTTTTGTAGGGATAACTGCAACAGCGTGTTATGTCACTGTTTTCTTTTTTAGAAGGCAATGAAGGGTATTGCTACAGTTGCACAATCTCGTATAGACAATAAAATTACTCCGAATTCCATCATGTTTATCATACTGTTATCTATTCGGCTTTCAACAGGCCACAAGTGAGTGTCAAAGTCTAGCAAAAGATACCCCAAACATTTTGCTACTAGAATTCCCTAGAATCAGTCAATTCATAAGTTTCTATTATATTTCAGGATAAGAAAATTCCCCCTAATAATTAAGGTAAGTTGATTGCGTCAATATGACGCGGTAAATTTATCATTCGTTTAATTGCAACTAGGCACATTTTAGTCGTGTGAGATAATGATAGTTTTATTCCAACATATGCACACACTCACTCATTTCTAATTGAACCTCGCGTCTAATAACATGGCTCCACCAAGAATCTCAAGCGAAAACTTTGAAGAACGGATAGGAGGAATCATGTCCTTAGTATTTGGTGTGGTGTTGCTAATAGTTGTTTGGGCTGTTCACTTATACCAAAATCCCGAAAGAGGAGGCAGAAAAAAGTGGAAAAAAACTAAAATCTTCGGCGTTTTGATTGGGATTGTCGCCGTGATTATAGGAATCATCCTTATAGTAGTTTACGCAAGGTAAAGCAGTGGAACTAATGTAATTAGATCTATCTCTGTATAATATAATGACGCATGTATTATCTCATTGCAGTTAGTAAGATATATGTATTCACCCACAAGAAGCAGCGACTAGAAAGAGTACAAAGTATATAGACACCATCATCTGCAGTCGAAGACATGATCAAGAAGTTTTATTTACAAGGACACGACAACAGCAAGTAGACTGATGTAACAAATGTAGATCAAATTAGAACATATTAGATCAATATGTAGGACTAAAAACTAACAAGGACACTTCTCCCTCTTGGAAATACATAGACAGAGTTCCTGTAAAAAGATTATGATCTTTGATTTATATTGTAAGCACAATAGCAAACAAAACGAATAGATATAAAGAATGTATTGATTCAGAAAATGTTTAAGTGGAGTTAATTTAGGGTCGTACGATTTCTGTACTAATAAAAATGATGTGGATGAATTCAGTTGTCATAATTTTTGTTTTCTCGTGCGTGTCTTCAAGTGAAACTCATAGATAACTAGATTTTTTTTCCCAAAGCGCTAGACCAAAGAACACTACAAGCTTACTCCTGAGATATGGATAATTCTAATATCAATAAGTTTGTTTATGCGCGCAAAATTCTTCAAACCATGGTTTGTTTTGATTTAACATTTATGGAAGCGCATAATCATAACATTACAACGTATTGCTCTAGGAAACCGGTGTATTTGAGCGCGCAAAGATCTGTAAGACATTGAGGGTGTATATTACTTTGATTATTGCGATTTTCAAGTCCTTCAAAACCGCGGCTTAAATACGACGGATGTCTCAGAAAGCATGGCGCACAGTCGCTTTAGTTAAGGGCATTTCAAATTCTCCCTACTCTTGCTAAAATAGCAACGATGCACATTTTTCATCATGGAAATAAACATAGAATGATAAACATAGAGATGGCATTATACGAGAAATGTAATTAAAAATCCCCCTTGATTTCGTGCACAATATTTTCTTGCAGCTCAGCACATTTTTATTGCATAACGTTATAAGCAGCCTTTAATAAACGAATTTGAGCACAATCGTTCATCCATTTCAATGCGCTGAAGACATAGGTGAAACTTAAAGAAAGTTCTTATAAACACATCAAATTCACTAGTATGAATGACAAAGGAATAGTAGGAATTGTGCTTGCGGTGATAAGTTTTTTGTTGAGTTCATTCGCCGAAGCTGCTAGTTTATACCAAAATGACGAGCACGAACCAAACAGTGGAAGCTGCCTCAGCGCTTTCTTGCGTATAGTTGGATTTTCGACAGTTGTAACATTAGTGGTCGTTACAATTATGTTCGGTTGAAAACTCAATATGTGCTCAGTTATTTGTGAGTATGTTTCCATTTAATCAGATGCATTCAAAATACTTCTATTTCTACTCAAGTTGTGTGTTAAGCACTATTCTATCTGCTATTTCAGTTTTATCTAAGTATTTCACTGCGGCAAATATCTAAGGACGTGTGTACATCACCAGCAGCAAAGAGAAGACCATGGACGTTAGCTATAGGCGCACAAGGACAAGATGAAAGAGAGCACAAGACTACACAACAGCACATGTTTGACCTTATATACGAGTAATACTTTACGAGACACTCTTTGTTTTCTCGCAGCACTATATCCTAGTTTTGTATTTATCTCATATTATTTAAGATAAGTTTGAAGTTATATTAAGATAAGTTTGAAGTTATAACTTTAATCTCATTTACTTTAGATTCCACATCGTACATGCATATATTTTTCTATGCCAATAAAATTTTTTAAATCGATTAATTGTTGGGAATTATCACTTTTAAGTTTTCCGTGTCTTCAGACAAAAGAAAAGCAAAAATTGCCTTAAGCGTTCCATGATATTCATATACTAATTCTTGAAGTAGAGAGCTTTTCTGTGCGCGCAAATTTCTGCGAGTCAGTGATGATTCTGTTTTGCTTTGGTTTGACTTTTGAAGGGCGTTGAGATATTTTCTCAATCGAGACTCTAAAGAACTTACTTATTTCCATGAATCTTAAAACTCTTTACAAGCACTGAAAAGTCATTCCAAGCATTAAGTGCGGCGTTAAGAGTGTAATATAAACAATGTTCGTTAGAATGACATGTGGAATACATCAATATACTTTTATTGTGCCCCTGCAGATGGGACATCATTCTGTGGGGGCGCCCTTCAATAACAATGTCCAATAAGTCATCAGTACCTGTCAAAAATGCGGAACTAAAAGACGGACGACGAGTTGAACTGCTTCGACGGTCATTCAGTATTGCAGTTTGTTTCTGAAGCAAAGGATGCCAGATAGTTACCAAAATCCAGACCGTCCGCCGCCGGGTGATACAGGTTCAGGCATAACTGGAGTTGGAATGGTAGTATCAGGTGCTGTGACGGTGGGAGCTGTATTTACAGGAGCTTGGATGGTGGGAGCTGTAGCGGCCGGAGCTACGGCGGTATTTGCCGCGGTCCGTTACTCTTCTTGAAATTAAAAGGTAGTGCTACGATTGAAAAATTCCTCGTTGACAATACTATTACTTAGAATCCTATAAGACTGTCTTTAAGACTCTAATCTTTCGGTCTCTGGACCTGTCACCGAACACTTTGAAGCCACAAACCGATCACAAGCGAATGTCAGAGTGCCTCAAAAAATATACCACAAACTTTTCGCTATTAGAAATCCCCTTAAATTTACTGGTTGGGCATTTATGTTTTGTCTGTTTTATTGCAGGATGACGAAAGTTCCTCACAGAATTAAGGTGAGTTATTGCTCTGTGTTGAAATGACGACGCATTAATTTTATGCACACTAAGCACTTTTTGATCGTATGAGTTTCAATCAAATTTTTGCGCACGAACATTCATTTTGGATGAAGTCTTCTGGCTCCTTACTAGCATCCTACCGAAAGTTCAAGTCTATACTGGGCTGAAGCGAGAATTATTGAAGTTGTAGTCGAGGTCTTAGTGGCGGCGTTATTTGTCTACGGTGGGGTAGAAGTGTATTATCGCAACTCTAGCAACACTCATTGCTGTGCCAGTTTGTATTTTAACTGGTAAATAACTCAAGCAAAAAAATCGTTCAATTTCAGCTCATGTACTGAGCCTTATATTCTTTTATTTCAGATCCACCAATGTGTAGCACTTAGTTAAGGTGAGTTTGCATTGAATCACTTTTAACAATTCATTTCTCAATCCGCACACTGAGCAGTGCAGTATCTACTATTTCAGATTGTAGTCATGTATTTGACACCGCCATCAGACGACAAGAAAATCACCCTGAATGTTAGTTACACAGACACAGAGCCACTGCACAGACAAAGAATGACAAAGACTGGACCAAACTACTAACGATTTAACCACAAGCGAAGGAAAAGCATACTGAACTAGATTTTTTAGTAATCAAAAACTTTTCTAGACCATATTTTACATCAGACGAGCAAACATGATGTTTCATTCGATTGAACATAGAATAATAGAATATTTAGATTCACGTTACAATATAAATTGATTTCTAAGCAACGAAACATTTTCTGTACGCTGAAACTATAATTCACAAGCAAGACAAGCACTTGATTTCCTTTTCACAAGGAGTCCAATCCATATCAACAGAGACTAGGACATTTAGGTCTCGTTCACACTACAGTTCTAGATCGATCTGAGTTCGATCCAGCTTGAAGCGATGTACTAGACTGGATCGATCTCAGATTGATCTAATGCTGTAGTGTGAACAGGGCCTTAAAGTATTAGATTCACTCTAAACAAAAAGCCAGGGTTTTCTTCTCGTTTAGATAAAGTTATTTATGATTAGATTGTACTTTGTATGAGTAGTATTTGTTATGCATCAAATAAAATGTTGTGGATACATTCACTTGTTATAAATGCTGAATTTCTGTTTGCGCGACGCATATTTAACGCACAGATTTTTTCCAGTGCGCTTGGAGTCAAAGGAAAGCAAATACTATCTAATTCAAATGATATTTTTAACTCTAAAAGATATCTGTGGATTTATTCGTGCGAGAAAAAAATATGCAAGTCATTGTTTACAGCGTATTCATGGTATCGACCGCGCGTAATCAAATCATCTCAGCGCCAAATCTTTAGGGAAGTCAAAGTTTATTTGAGCACGCAATAATCTATTCATTAATGATTATATTTTACTTTGCTTTACCCGTTAAATCGACGCGCATTTGATAATATTACCATTCCTGAATCCTTCAAAACTGCAGCTAAACTACGACGTATTTCTAAGACAAGATGACGCACAGCCGTTTCAGTTAGGAATATTTCAAATTCTCCCTACTCTGACTAAAATAGCAACGATGCACATTTTTCATCAAAGAAAGTCATGAATGAATAATCATAGAGATGCCATCATACGAGAAATGTAATTCAAAATTTCCCCTTAAATATTTCCTTGCACAATATTTTCTTGCAGCCCAGCACATTTTTATTGCATAGCGTTATGAGTAGCCTTCATTAAAAGAATTTGCGCACGATCGTTAATCCATTTAATTGCGCTGAAGACAAAGGTAAAACTTAAAGAACGTTCTTATAAACACATTAAATTCATATACTTTTGTTGTGTCGCTACTGATGGGGCATCTTTCTGTGGGGGCGCCCGTCAAACACATTGACCAAAAAGTCACTCGTCACAAATGCGGAACTAAAAGACGCGCGACCAGTTGAACAGCTTCGACAGTTATTCAACATTACAGTCTCTATCTGAGGGAAAAGATGCCAGAGAATTACCAAATTATCGAACATTCGCCACCAAGTGTCATGAGAGCTGCTGTGGCGGCTGTGAGAAGTGCAACAGCGAGAGGAGCTAGAGCGGTAGCGAGGAAAGCTAGAGCGGCATTTTCCTGGGTCCGTTCCATTTTTTCCTAGAAAATATAAGGTAGTGCTACAGTTCAACAATCCCTCATGGACAATACTGTTACTTAGAACTGTCTTCCAGGCTCTAATCTTTCGGTCTCTAGACTTTTCACCCGAACAATCTTGACCCCGGCCACAAACCGATCACAAGTGAGTGTCAGTGCCTCAAAAACATACCACAAACTTTTCGCTATTAGAAATCCCCTTAAATTTACTGGTTGGGCATTTATGTTTTGTCTGTTTTATTGCAGGATGACACAATTTTACCTCCAGAATCAAGGTGAATTATTAATACTATCTAATTTAAATTATATTTTTAACTCTAAGAGACAACTATGTATTTATTCGTGCGCGAAAACAATATGCAAGTCATTGTTTACAGTGTGTTTATGGTATCGACCGCGCGTAATCAAATCATCTCAACGCCAAATCTTTAGGGAAGTCAAAGTTTATGTGAGCGCGCAATAACCTATTCATTAATGATTATATTTTACTTTGCTATACCCGTTCAATCGACGCGTATTCTATTTTATTATCATCTCTGAATCCCTCAAAACGCAGCTAAACTACGACGGATTTCCAAGAAAAGATGGCACACAGTCGCTTCAGTCAAACACGTTTCAAATTCTCCCTACTCTGTCTAAAATAGCAACGATGCACATTTTTCATGAAAGAAAGTTATGAATGAATAATCATAGAGATTGCATCATACGAGAATTGTAGTTCAAAATTTCCCCTTAAATATTTTCTGCACATTATTTTCTTGCAGCTCAGCACATTTTTTAGCGGTAGCCTTCGATAAACGAATTTGCGCACAATCGTTCATCCATTTCATTGCGCTGAAGACATAGGTAAAACTTAAAGAAATCGCGTCAAGTCTTCAGAAGATTTAACCAAACGAATTTGTGAGTGATCATTTATTCCCTATAACTGGTACAACAACATCACATGGATTTCCAAATAATAGCGATTGGAATTGTAGTACTTGTTTCAGTTGGCATTGTAGTCATTGCAGGATTCGCTGGTGTAGACATATACCAGAATAGAGAAAGAAGCCCAGGAGAAAAAGATTGTTGCGGCATTTGTTAGCATGCATTTTATTACTAGTAGTAATCATCTTGGTACTAATATTTCTGCATTAAAAAGGTACAGGCAAACGATCATGTTTTACGTCAGTTACTTCAAAAATAACTGACAAACTCCGTATATACCTTTCTATTCAATCTGCGTGCAATATCTACGGTTTTGTAATACTTTCATTTCCAATCAAGATGTACACTGAACACTAAAATCTATTTCAGATTGCACTGTGTATTCGTAACAAGCAGCCAGACTTAAAGACTTCAACAACAGTAAAGAGAAGATCATGGACTTTAGCTAGACGGACACTAGGGCAAGATTCAAAAGGGAAAAAAGATTAGATAACAAAACGAGATGAACTAAATGTATGCATACTTTAGGAGACGCTTATTTTACTTCTCGCTTCATTATATCCCTAGCTAGTATTTTATTTATTTTACATTATATTGTTTCTGTAATTTCCTTTAATGTAGATGCCACATTGTGTATATTTCTGCTATGCATGCCAATACAAAGTTCTAAATGAATTCATTGTCTTGACTTAGGTTTGCGCTGTGTGTCTACAAGTCTAATTCATATATAGCTCTCTTTCAGTGTGTTTAGACGAGACATGATACGCATATCCTGCGCGCAAATTTCTGTGAGTCAGTGATGATTCTGTTTTTGCTCTAACTTTACCTTTAAAGTGACTCAGGAGTGATCAACTCAACATTAAGGTCACTCTAGGAAACTAGCTAGTATTTTATTTATTTTACATTATATTGTTTCTTCAATTTTCTTTACTGTTGATTCCACATTGTACATATATTTCTGCTATGCATGTCAATAAAAAGTTCTTAATGAATTAATTGTCTTGACCTTAGTTTATGCTGTGTATCTACAAGTCTAATTCATATATAGCTCTCTTTCAGTGTGTTTAGACGAGACATGATACGCTAATCCCGCGCGCAAATTTCTGTGAGTCAGTGATGATTCCGTTTTTGCTCTAATTTTACCTTTGAAGCGACTCACGAGTGATCAACTCAACATTAAGATCGTTCTAGAAAACAGAGGTTTTGGCGCGCAAAGATCTTCAAGTCATATAGAGTTTCTATGATACTCTGCTATATCCCTTGAATCGACACGCACGTTTATTGCGACATCTTCTTAATCAAAATCGAAGACCTCGCTCAACTACAACAGAATTCCACAAAAAGATGATTATTTTTGTGACGCGCACTGACTTCAAGTATGATTACTTCAAATTATTACCTTATTGTGAAAAACAGCAACGACGCACTTTTTGTCATCAAAGAAAGTCATGAATAAACATAATCATAAAGATGACATTAATATTTATTCCTTAGATATATTGCAACTAGGCACATTTTAATCGAACGAAGCGTTCAGGAGTTTCGACCAAGCGAACTTGCGCGATTTATAACGTGTACAAGAGCCCATCATGGATCCCGCGGTAGAACCCATCCAAAGACGTCTGCGTTATAGAAAAGATCATGGATAAATTGAAGCTCAACTACGACAGAATTCCACAAAAAGATGATTGTTTCTGGTGACGCGCAGTGGTTTTAAGTATGATCATTCCAAATTCTCCTTACAATACGTAAAAATAGCAACAATGCAAATTCTCTTATCAAAGAAAGTCACCGAAATTTCCCCTTGTGTTCATAAACAAAGCTTAGCGCATTTTTCTAATGAGCTAGCGTTGTAATTATAAGGTCATGCTGATCAGTTAAGGACGCCTAGCGTAGCGGTCAGTTGAGAAGTGCAAGTCGTAAACAAATAACGTTGTGTGACGATCTGGAGCATGGCTAGTAAAATTGTTAGCAGGAACCCTCTAAAAGTGATTACTGTTATGCCTATCTCCTATACTTTAACACAAATCTGTCATCCATAAGCAAGGAATAAGACCTGTTATAATTCTCCATTTGCGCACAAGCAAGTATGGTGAAGTGTTTTTGCCTACGAGTTTGCGCAAAGAAAATAACTTCAAAAACTAGTTAGGATTCGAAGTTAAGGAACAAAACATCTTATTAGAAGAACATGACGTTTGCGTACTCATTATTACACAATGAGCGGGTTCAATAAGAATTCTACAGAACACGCGCAACGATAGGGCGTGCGTGATATACGTAACAATCCTGTTAATAAACCATACGTAACTGAACTCCATTGGTCGCTATATTTAGCTGGTTTATTTGACAATGATGCGTTAGAGATGTGAAGCGTCAAAGACTCAAACAGAACACTGAAGGACATATCGTTACGTTGGCGCACTCAAAAAGCCGACCCGAAAAGAAAGAAAATGGATCCTAGAGGACGTAAGTAACTGTGTCACTACCACTAAATACATCTATGGATGCACGATGTTAAATTATAGCGAGTTTTGGGCACGTGCTAGTAAACAAATGGATGTAAAATGCTTATTGAGCACAAATTTAACCTTCACAAATATTCTTCGCAAAAACATGAAATTGCCTATTATAATGTAGTTGTACCATTCTCTTTCCACTGTCCTTCTCCACGTTTCCTTAGGTCTTAGCTTCCTCTTCACTTTCCTTCTGGAGCTCACGTCAAAGCTATCTTAGTATCTTCCTCGCTGTCCTTCATGAGCACGTCTTATGTATCTCCACCTTCTTCGCTTAATTGATAAATTCTTCTATTGTGCTGTTTATTAAAGTCACAGAAAACGTAGATACTGTTTTGATGTTTGTGGATGTAGGTAATCCAGAGAATGAAGTTAATCAAATTATTGACAGGCTCCCACCAGATCAGAGAAGACACAGTTAAGTATTAACTTCTTTAAGTATTCCGCGCACTGGAAAAATGACTAGGTTAATGGATGCTTTGAGATTCGAAGTTTAAACAAGAAGCTGTCAATTATGGATCACTATACCGATAGACTAAGGAATGCCACTCCATATTATTCTATTATCAATTCTGTCCAATTTTATTTATCAAAGTTAACGTATTATTTTGTCCTTGTTTCCTTTTCTTTTCTTGACTAGTCCGTGACGATCGATATGAAAATTTCATGGATTTACTTACGAGAATCACGTACAGGTACAGGTAAGTTAACATGCTATTCTAGCAGACGTAAGTAACTGTGTCACTACCACTTAAAGACATCTATGGATGCACAACCTGTTAAATTGTAGCGAATTTTGAGCATGTGTTAGTTAACAAATGAATGGACGTAAAAATGTTTATTGAGCAGAAGTTTAACCTTCGCAAATATTCTTCGCAAAAATTGAATTGCGTATGTAATTGTGCCAAACTATCTTCAATGTAGAAAGCTTACAATATATCCGAGAAAAAGTTAGCGAACTAAATTGTACTAGATAGCGCGAAATCCTTTGTTTTCTGTTGTTTAATAAGTACAAATTAGTGCAATTTCTTACCAAGTTTTTCACGGATGCATTGTAAGCACTTTATTATATACGTAAAGATTATATAAGTAAGATTAGATTGATTTCTTTACTAAAGTCACAAGTAGATACTGTTTTGATGTTTGTAAATGTAGGTAATCAGGGGCAGCAAACTCAACGCCTATCTAGGGATCCAGAGAATGATGTCATGCAAATTATTGAGCGGCTCCCACCAGATCAGCAAAGATACAGTTAAGTATTAACTTCTTTAAGTATTCCGCGCACTCGCATAAATTAATAAAGTTCAAACAAGAAGCTGCCAATTATTGATCACTTTACCGATAGACTAAGGAATGCACTCCTTATTTTTCTAATACTAATTTTATCCAATTTTATTTATCAAAGTTAACATATTATTTTGTCTTTTTGTTTTGTTTTGTTTTCTTCTTTTACCTAGTCCGTAACGATGATCGATATGAAAGGTTCATGAAATTACTAGAAGAATCAAAGCCGTCATGGTGTACACTGATGTAGAATTTTACCTGCGTTTGCACAGGTTTTGAGGTTTTAAAGGTATCTTACCTACGGTTGTACAGCATCATTTATTTTGTTCTTTATTAAACTAGCATTCAAAAGTTAATCAACTTTCTTGCCCCGGTTCAATAAAATCGTTATAATTCATGAGCTCACTAAATAGGTTGACTCTAAGTCGGCAGATTGAAAAGCGCAAACACTAGAATATGCGTAAGTATTTTCAATAATTATTTTCATCTTTGTAGATACGCGCAACATTATAGTGATGCAATCTTACATTAATCTTCAGTAGAGAAACAAATTGAGAATATTCTTTCTGTTATCTTGCAGCTATAGCTACAACGAGTAGTCCAAGAAGACGACGACGTCACTTTAGTAGGAAATACATTCTCTTATCCACTGAAATGTGGCTCCTAAACTAGTTCACTCCAATGTCACAATTTAGAATTCTTCGTGTTGATGTAATAAAATTGTTGCACTAAAACCTTGCTGTGATGTTTACTATTTTCGCGCCTCTGCAGAAATGTACATTATGCATAACCATGACCTTGAATATCATATGCGCAATCAAAAAAAACCCCGTATTCTCAACAACAATAACAACGCTATGATTGGCTTAAACTACATCTATCAATCAAACGTTATGTCATCACACAGATGTGCTTGTCTTGGACCTTAGCTAACCAATGGGTGTCTACTAGTATAATTTACACATGCATACTTTTCTGTGCGCGCAAATTTCTGCGAATCAATGATGGTTCTGTTTCGTTTGTTTTGACCTTTGAAGCGACGTATGAGTGTTCAATTCAACAATAATTAAGGTGGTTCTGGAAAAGAGATTTTGGCGCGCAAAGATCTTCGAGTAATATAGAGTTTCTATGCTGCTCTACTCTATCACTTGAATTGACGCGCACATTGATTGCGATTTCTTCTGAATCATAATCGAAGACGAAGCTCAACTACAACAGAATTCCAAAAGAAGATAATTGTTTGTTGTGACGTGCACTGACTTTAAGTATGATCATTCCAAATTCTCCTTAATTACAATGCATAAGAATAGCAACGATGCACATTCTTTCATCCAAGAGAGTCATGATGAGTAATTATCATAGATGGAATAACCTACTAAATACGTACTCGAAATTTCCCCTTGTGTTCGTAATCAAAGCTTAGTGCATTTTTTTTCTACTGAGCTATAATTGTAATTACAAGGTCACGCTGATCAGTTAAGGACGCCTAGCGTAGCGGTCAGTTGAGAAGTGCAAGTCGTAAACAAATAACGTTAGGCAATGTTGTGTGACGATCTGGAGCATGGCGCATAAGATTGGTAGCAGGAACCCTCTACAAGCGATTACTGTTACTGTTATCCATAAGCAAGGAATAAAACCTGTTATAATTCTCCATTTGCGCACAAGCAAGTGTGGTGAAGTATTTCTGCCTACGAGTTTGCGCCAAGAAAATAGCTGCAAAAACGTTAGGATTCAAAGTTAAGGAACAAAACATCTTAGAAGAACATGGCGCTTTGCGTACTCATTATTACACGTTGAGGTTCAATAAGATCTCTACAGAACACGCGCTACGATAGGGCGTGCGTGATATACGTAATGATACTGTTAATAAACCATACGCAATTGAATTTCATTGGTCACTATATTTAGCTGGTATAATGATGCGTTAGAGATGTGAAGTGTCACAAACTCAAACAGAACACTGAAGAACACACCGTTAGTTTGGTGCACTCAACGATTCAACTTGAAAGGATAAAAAATGGAGAGAGGACATAGAGGATGTAGAGGACGTGAGTAACTCAATACCAATGAGGACATCTATGAATGTACAGTATGCTAAATTGTAGCGAATTGCACGCACGCGTTAGTCAATAAATATATTGATTTAACAATGTTTACTAAGCACAAATTGAGCCTTTGATGTAGGTTTTATAATGAATTTTTTTATTTTGAATAAGGTTTTATAGAACGTAAGGATTAATATTAATGTTTGTAGGTAATCGACGCCAGCAACTTAGTGGGCCAGGAGCTGATGTTCACCAAGTTATTGAGCAACTACCGCCAGATCAACGAAGGCAAGGTAAAGTGTTAACGCGCGCGCTCCCATAAATGAGTAGATCAGCAAATGTTAAATCCAAACAAAAAGCTGCCGATAAACTAAGGAATTCACTCCTTAGAATGCACGCATTATATCAATAAAATTAAAACACAAAAACTTTAATTATTTGCTAAAATTCTGTAGTATATAGTGCAATGTTATAGAAACCATTCAACCTTGATATCATTGTTTTTACTGCAAGACCACGTGTTCATTGTAGTTCGAACCGCATTGCCCTAAATGTATTTTACGTTTGTTCTAATTTTAATTCATTTAGTTGATAACTAAATAGTATTACTTGCTAAAAAGTAACTATTCCACGGATATAATGCGTGCACTCTATTATTCTTATTTTTGATTCGGCCCCATTATATTTACCAATTAATTCACAAAAATTGTCCTTTACTTAACTAGTCCTTCAAGATCATCGATGGCGGGACTTCATGCAATTACTACAAGACGTAGTAAGGCGCCCTCAGCAGCGGTACGTGCACTGATTAGATTTGTTCTTGCATTCTGAAAAAATTTGAAGCTTTAAATGAATCTTAGCCACGAGTACAGCAGAATGAAAACCAAATACCTGACGATGGTGATCTAGGTAATTGATGAGCTTGGGAAATGCGCTGATAGACTGAAAAGCGCAAACATTGGAACGCGTGCTAGGATTTTCAAGTATCATATTTTGCTTCTATAAATACGAACGTCATAGCAGTGCAATCTTATATCTCAATAGTAACACAAACTAAGATTATCATTTTTGCTATTACCTTGCAGTCGCAGTAACAACGAGTAGTCAAAGACGACATTAGACGTTAATTTAGCAAAGATGTTTCTGTTACACAATTTTGAATTCTTTGCGTTGATGTAATAAAATTGTAGCACTAAAACCTTGTTGTGATGTTTACTATTTTCGCGCCACTGCAGATATGTACATTATGCATAACCATGACCTTGAATATCATATGCGCAATCAAAAAAACCCGTAATCTCAACAACAAAATCAACGCTATGATTGGCTTAAACTACATCTATCAATCAAAAGTTATGCCATCACACAGATGTGCTCACTTGCAATTTTCTGTAACGCAGCTTCAAAGACAAAAATATAGCAAAATCGAGACGTAAGAACAGCAAGAAACCTACGCTTAACTGCAATTAACCATTATATAGAGTGGTTTTCGTATGAGTGGGAACACTGTACGGTTACGATACGATACGGTTACGGCATGAATTTCGAATGTTTTTAAAGACATTACGGCACTGACACGGTCACGGTACGGCGCGGTAAGTTTCCCACTCATACGAAAACGACTCTATGAAGACAATTGTGCGCTATTGATGCACTACATTTTGAAATTAGGGACTTTTATCAATAAAGTTGTAGCTTCAATTATTGTATGTACATTGTTAAATATTTGCGCGCGAATGTACGTGTTGATAATTTAACAGACAAATACCGAGTCAGCAAAAATCTTAAGTCACGCAATCTCTAAGACGTTATGATTGGTTCAGATTGACAGCCAAACAAAAGAACTGTCACGTCAAGACATTACATATAACCTGTCCCGGCGAGCGTATCATTCATTACAAACTCTTGGCAAGAAAGAGTGCTATTTTCAGTCATCTAACATAATCAAGTGAAAAATGGCTCCTGCAAAGAAGTCCAGAAAAGTTCGGAGTGAGTATTATACAACATACACTTAGTTTCAGGTGACGGCTCTAGAATACATGCTTAGCAATTTTGTGTCCTAATGTAGGATCTTCAAGATTGCGCCAACAAAGAGGCGGGAATCAGCCTAGAAGTGCGGGAGGACCGGCTGTTGACCCTTATGTGTCACTGGAGCGCATTCCTCCTAGATATATCCAACATGGTAAAGGCAAATATTCAACTTTTAGTAATCTTAGCATACAATTGATAATGTAGACATTACAGAGAAAAGATGCCAAATTACAGTCATTCGGTAATCGTTTTTTAAAGTCTTAAAACCCTTAGCGTTAACACTCACTCGTTTTTCTTTTTCAAGTAATAGATGCAATTGTCGCTCTATTGCGACGACGACAACAGACTCGCCGACGGCGCCGTCGATAACAAATGCTCATGCAGATAACTACCCTAGAATTTGTAAGTTTGTTCACAAATGTTAAATCAGCACTTTAAGGAACTTCCCGAAGATTAATTTTAGACCTATCATTAATTTTACTATGTTTTGCTTTGCAGTGTAAGAGCGCAATCTTTCAAGAGCGCGACTTCTTGGCTCATACCTACTTGTTAGATAAAACATTGTCATGTTCTTACTTTACTGATGTATAGTACTTCTTAGAATTTGTAATCCTGGACTTTTTGACAATAAAGTTGTAGCTCGAATTCGTTGTGTTGTATTGAATATTTGCGCGCAACTTAGGCTCTTCATAATATCCAATGACCAAAGCGCGCCAAAACCGCAGGAATGTCACGCAATCTTTAAACCAAAATGAGCACTGATTGGCTAGAAAAATTCATGCGATCCTTATTAGATATGATGAAAGCTGTCGGAACGCGGATAGCATCATTTATTCAACTCGAAGAAGAAGACTATTCACTTTACCGACTTAACCATCCTTTGGATCCACGCGCGAGATTTTCATTCTCTTTTTTATATACTAAATTATGGGAAAATACAAAAGTAAGTATAGATATTACTGCGTATAATTGCTCATCTCACTGTAGAAAAATGCAATGCATGTTGTTAATAAGGAACTGGAAATCCCCATTCTAAGCTATAGGTTCAGTATTTTGCACATTGGAAACTATAACAAAAACGTTTGCCGCTTGAAAAATGTATTATTTTGCAAAATTGATGAAATCTCTATGGAACGTAACGACTTCTACAAAAGGTACTATAGACAAGCATGGTAAATTTCAAGCTCCTTGTCCAAATGCTTTACTCCTTGTTGCAGAAGGCCAACAAAGCCATACGACTCAACGGCAAAATCCACTAAATGGCACTCAATTGCCGAGAAGTGGCAGAGGAGGAACAAGCAGGCCGGTCCGAGGTTGTCAAAGTCAAGGTGAATATCCACTACATCGTACTCAATTGCCGAGAAGTGGCGGAGGAGGGACAAGCAGGCCGGTCCGAGGTTGTCAAAGTCAAGGTGAATATCCACTACATCGTACTCAATTGCCGAGAAGTGGCAGAGGAGGGACAAGCAGGCCGGTCCGAGGTTGTCAAAGTCAAGGTGAATATCCACTACATCGTACTCAATTGCCGAGAAGTGGCAGAGGAGGGACAAGCAGGCCGGTCAGATGTTGTCAAACTCAAGGTGAATATCAATGCCTATATACGTCTTTCTAATAGCTAAAGCTCTAAGACAGACAAAAATTTCAAGCAAAAAAACACCTTGAATTAACGTCTATGTTAATCTCTAATCTCTCTATTAAAATCGAATCTCTAAATTTCTCTATTATATATTTAGTAGGAGCTATATAAACACTGTAGGCTTTTTGTTGGGTTTTTAATCTAATCTATCCATAACAAGCCCTTTATTAAAACCTTTGTTGTTATTTTACAAATAAGGTCCTAGTCATGGGCGTCCGTATAACAGTACACAAGGACGATCTGCAATTCCTAAAGGACCACAAAATGATCCTTACCAAACAAAGGCATGTTCGCCTCCTCCCAAACGGTCCAAAAAACGATAATGGATTTAATAGATCTTAAACGAAAGCGAGTTTGGACCACTAAGAGGTTCCATACACCAAGAAACCGATCAGTGAATGCACCGAAAATGTTTAAAAATAGGATGCACAAATGTCATTTTAGAATTTAATTGTATTACGAATAAACATAAATAACTTCAGCCTCTTGTTTGGCTCTGTTTACTTACAAATATAACTTGTAACCTTAACCTGTTTACTTACAAATATAACTTGTAACCTTAACCTTATAACACGACTAGTAAGGAAAACTCCAGAAAATCTAAACATTTCTAATTTGTTTCAGTTTGTAAGAATTTTCTTTTCCGCACGTATTTGTCAAGTATCTGGATCTGCTAAAAGGAAAGGTTATTTATTTACATCTTTAAGGTTTGAAAAGGTCTGTAAAACCAAAAATATTTCCTTAAAGAATACTTGACAAATAATTGCGTAAACAATTTTTAGACCCTTACAACATGTAGCTATAAAAAGGTTCAAGCAAATAAAACATCAATGCACATTAATTTCGCCATAACTTACAAAAAGGCCATTGCACCGGTATTTTGCCAATTATCAGTCCATTCAAAAAGATTAAATTGATTTCCCGTTGGGCAGTTCAAAATCATATGAATTTCCTCATGGAAGTTTAATTCCCTTTTCAGTCTGGTCGCTGTGTTATTACAAATAATTGATCTATACACAGTAAACTGACATTAAACCTACGAACGCATTCATCTGTACCTCACAACACTTTTCCGTCACGCTACGCTTCCAACACGCATGCGCGAAACACCAAATCTGATACAGAACGAAATCTCCCAACATGTACATATTTAGCTCCGCCCTTTTGTCTAATCTTAAATACAAAGGCCAAAATAAAATATATCGCATGATATAACTCGAAATCGAAGTTGATGGAGTGATTTTCGTAGAAATGCAAGCTTTTGAAAAAGCAATTGGATTTCATACTTTTAAAAGTGTTGATACTGTGTTATGGATGCTGTTCTGATGAGTCGGTGAGAAGAATGGATTCTTTAAACCTAAAATGAACACCAACAAGTTTTAGCATTATGAAGGTCAGTTATTCTATATTTACACACACAAGTAGTTGAGTTTGATGAAAATATTTTGGGGATTTTTTCACTTGCCGACAAGTCATTATAGCGAGAGCTTTTATTGTCATGTCATATGAAATTGACCCAAAGATACCACGTGACCAACTATTTTAATTAACGCAAGTTCAGACAACGCTCCACTAGCTAGCAAACACGAGGCTTTTTGGAATACAGTAAACCATGCCAGATCCAAACGAACAGGGTAATTTTTTAAGTTCATAAATTATCCATATGCTGAAACACGACAAATGTAGATCTGAAATGTAATTTTTACGTCGTTGTCCTTTTCACTTCGTTCCGCCGTTGTCATATTTTTACTTCAAATTAATCCGCACAAATGTGGTTTCTTTTGCGCTTTTTTGTGAGCGGAATGGAATATACTTTGGTGACTTTTATCGAGTAGATAACAACGTTTTCTTGTTTACTTAGGTAAAAAAAAGCCACCCAAGTCAGGACCGAATGTGGACATCACGCAGCCACCACCGCGGCCTCCACCAAGAGACGACGGTGAGTTATCTTTTTACTTCTTAGTTTTTACGCACAAACTTGTAATTTATTCATTTTAAGTTCCATATTGACTAATTTGCTACTTGTTTCGATACTGTATCGTCTATTGAAACATAGAACCTTCTTAGAATAAGTTTAATTCGACTTATTTCATACGAAAAGTTAGTCACTTCGCCGACAAGATGAACTCTTCAATGACACGATACCTCGACCAAATTAGAAACTTTAGAAGTCTCACATCCCGGATTCATCCTAAAAGCTAAAGTTTAGCGATTCAAAAGTCTCTCAAAAAGTACAGGAAAGATAGTGAAGAGAAATTAACTTTAATTTTACAAACTGCGAAAATTCTGTCCAAAAGGAATTAGTCAGCATATTTTGGTGGCATAGTTTTTGATTTTACCACTCACTATTCGGCATTAAAGCTCGATAATTTTCACTGTAACAAGTCTACAAATTTTGCATTCAATTTTACTTCTATTACTATACAATTCCTAAATTAAAGAAAGTTTTGAGAGTTTTATCTTCATATTATTTTAAACTATGGCTTCGAATTGTTTGACTGTACACACTGCTATCGGCATAAAGTGAAATTTCCAAAACTAAACTTCAATTCTAGATAAATTTTTACATTTTGTGCTCTTTCTCGATTCTTAAACCACTTCTACATACTGCCAAATGAAGTTACACTCAAATGAACAAACAAAAATGGATTTTTATCCATTTGAAACAATTTAGCACAATGAATTCAAGATGGCGCCCAAGGTTCTTGTCGGCGGGCTTCTACATACGACACAGAAGTTATATTTGACTTTGTTGAGATATCGAGACATGAAAGTTTATCATATGAACTAATGTTTTGGATTTTTGGGATGTAATGAGATATATTTTAAGCAATTCTATGATAACCGCTGTATGGTTGGTTAAAGTTACTGAGACAAACAAACACTCGTTGGTCGCTCGATGTACGAATGTACAAATTTTTTTCATAAAATCAAGACAACAATACGGAAGACTACTCGGAGCGATTCCTTGGTAAACTAATAGTTTTTAACTTTTGTAAGTCATATGAATTCAGAAGTTTAGATTGTAATTTTTATTCAGCAAAGCATTATCATGACATTGCTTGTAAGGGAAGAGAATAACCTAACAATAAGTTGTCAGAATAGACTCGAACAAAACATAACCCTTGACAAAATGTACAATAAACAATCTCCGTGCAAATTCAAGCAGAACAGGCCGCTGTGAAATAATATTTCGGACTAAGGAATGTCGGGGATTCATTGACCTGGTCAAAGCATCCGCCAAAGTAAATTGATTTCATGTGACCATTGTGCTTGCCAGTAGAGTATGAAGTTCCTTGCATGTAATCCAAGCATTCAATGAGCTATCTGGGTGCGGCATTCGGTGAAGCTTTCACACCTTAGAAGCTAAAAATGTCGGACAGCGACGATGACAAGAAGAAAGGAGGACCAGGCAATGATCCCATAATAATCAAAGAAAAAAACCCTCCGTGTCATTGTAAGAGGTGCACGTGTAAAAAATGTAAGAAATACTTCCAAAGTATCTGAGAACATAACTCATAGATGTCATCCAATGTATGTCAAATGTATCTCGTGTATTTATGTATTTGAACTTTATATTTTCAGGTGGATGGTGCACGATTTCATAAAGATACAAAGGTAAGAAAAAGAGAGTTTTTGTAATGTTTTGTAATTTTGTAATGTACAAGTAATGTGCATCACATTTCCTATCTCTGTACAACTTAGCTTATTTGTGAAATTCTCCTTACATTGCTTGTAATTCTTGTATTATTTTACTTAAAAAATACTATTTTGACTAGAGACGAATCGTGAATTTCAAGTTGTGGATACTTTAAAGTTGTATGATAAAGCAAAAATTGAACATACGAACTGAACTATGCGAACCAGATCAGTGATCTTGCTCAATCGACTGAAAGACTATGGTGGCATCTCGACATTTAGAGAAATTAGTCAAAATTTCTATTCCTATTCTCAAATATTTAGTTGCTTTCTTTTCTGTATTGCTTTAATACACGTTCATGTAGAAATTAGAAAATACAAGACAAATTTGACGCTACGGTGAAGGAATTCTTTAGACCCTTTTCAGACGTACCTATGCGCTCAGAAGATTGCTGTAATAAAATGAAAGTACTAAATATCTGTTGCTTAAACAGTCGTAAAGTAGGCAATTTCAGCAATTGCTCTATTATAAACCTCTCGTACTTTCAAACACTAAAATGAACTTAATATAAGAGGCATGTTTGAGTAGAAAATTGAACATTTCATCTCTACTTAACATCGTGTCATCTTGCTCAACAGGATAGACTCCCACAAGCGTCCAAGACCACCAGAGACACTGATTTTTAATCATCAAAATGTTGTGTAATTGTTTCTAAATAAAGTGAATTAAGTGGGAAATGTATGTGTCTAAATTATAGTGCTAAAGTTGCGCGATATTTATACTCAATTTAGGATATTGTCATCGTCAAGAGATGTACGTAGCTCGATAATTTGGAACGGTTTAGCGATGCAATATCGCTTGCGCACATGAATCATGGCATGCATCTTTATCACGTTTCTCGTTCAATTTACTGCCAAAAGTACTCCACATGACACGTTTCTCTACCTGTAAACTTTTCCAAAAATGTAAGCTAGAAGAAACTACTAGCTGTACTTGTCGTTTTTGAAGACGTGTTCAAGGATTCCTCTCAACAAACGTGCCCAAACATTCAAGAAATTTACAAAGCCAGCGAAACGTCAATCAAAAAGTACATTCAATAGCGCCAGATTCTTTAGGGTGTGGTGGAAATTGATAAACCATCGAAGCCACGCGTGTGCGTCTAAAAAGCGCAAGCTAGCGTTTTCTCGGAAGGCCATTCATGAGGGTCCACGTGTAAGTAAGCTCATTCGATTGGGAGGGTCAAGCTGTGAGCAAGTTCGTTCTGTTCTCAACCACAACCAGCGATCAGTCTTGCTATATCAACACTCACAAGTACTAAGAAATGAGCGACCCAAGCCAAGATCCCGATAAGAAGCCTCCTAAGGGCGGCCGTGGTATGTAAGATGGTTTTATTTCTTTATTTGAAGATTTTTGGCTTAAAGAAATCATCGACGAAATGGCCTGAATTATACTTGAAATGTTGTGCATAAAAGAAGTATATCATTTATCTCGACTTTTAGGTAGCGATGATGAAAATCACTGTTGTGTCATTTCGTAGTAGTAAGTAGGTAAGTAGAATCTGTGGTGAAATCTCTTTCTACGCAACTACGCTGTGATGTCTGTGAAGTGATAGGCAGGGGGTTTTGGATTCGATATCTTCATGCTACATAAGACTAATATATGTAGAACAGACAGTGCTCTGTCAACGACTTTATAAATCTAGAAGTCGATTTTGAAGTGTTCAAGAAATTGATTATCAGATTCTTCTCAACAAACGTGCCCAAACCATCAAGAAATTTACAAAGCCAGCGAAACGTCAATCAAAAAGTACATTCTGTAATTTAAGAGCGCCAGATTCTTGAGGGTGTGGTGGAAATTGATAAACAATCTAAGCCATGCGCATGCGTCTAAAAAGCGCAAGCTAGCGTTTTCTTGGAAGGCCATTCATGAGGTTCCACGTCAGTGTAAGTAAGCTCATTCGAGTGGGACGGTCAAGCTGTGAGCAAGTTTGTTCTGTTCTCAACCACAAACAGCGATCAATCAATCAGTTTTTGGTACTTTGAACATTAATCGATCAACCTTGTAAGCCAAGTCAAAAAGCGCAATTGCTAAAATGAGCGACCCAAGTTCAGATGACGAGAAAGATCCACCACCAAGTATGTAACAAACTCTTCGATCCTATCAACAACTATCATCTATATCATTTCTACGACAAAACATCCATCGACAACAAAGCCTAAAGTATGCATGAATTAGTTTCACAAAATATGTATCTTGTCTTTTAGATGGCGGTGGTAGTTGTATTATTTTATGAAATTTGGTAAGTACAATGTTGCGGAGTATCTTCACTACGCGACTACGCTGTGATGTCTATCGTCTGAAAATCAGGGGGTGGGGGTTGGATTCAATATCTTCACGTTACATAAGAATAATACATGCAGAACAGACACTACCCTGTATCAATGACTTTAAAAATCTAGAAGCAAACAATGAGACACGACAAGCTGCCTGAAGCGTTTGAAGGTTTGCGAAAATCAATCAGTTGGGTAAAGATACTTCATAATGCCTATGACCATATTGGGTGTAAGATATTCAAGGGATAAGTAAAACGCAATATATGATTCTTTAACATTGCGCAAGTGGAAAGAAAATCTTTTCAATCACTGTAGCCATCGTTAAAGGTCGCTTATTTCAAAGTCAGTCGTCGGACATTGGCATGATTTTACTAAAAAGCGCAACAGTAAGAACCACATTTTCCGCTTCAGTTCTTGGAACCATTAATTCTGTGTACGTCGGGCCATAAATAACAGCAATACAATACAACCCAAGTCATGCGCGCGTCGGTCATATGTCAATTGAAACTTCATGGTGAGATGAAGAATGATGAAACAGACGATCACGAGTGAATAATCACAGAGGAAGTAGAGTAGCAGATTACATAGCTCGCAGGTGATAAGCTCATTCTCTATTCATATTAGCTAATGCGCCTAACTGTTGAAGGAAGGAAAAGCGAAACAGAATCTAAGATCTAATAACCTGAACGCGAGCAAGACTTGACAAACAAGAACTCGCAAGCTTAAGTTTTGTGCGCACATTTTGGTCATGGAGTTCTCTTGTTCTATATCTCTAGGAATTGACATATACAGCTGGCTATTATTAGAATGATAACCGAAACAGAACAACATGATATAACCTGAACGCAATCATGGCTTAGTCAACATGGAGGAATGTGCGCCAAACATGCGTGCGCGCATTTTGCTCTTGCTGTATATTTTCGTCACTACGACGAGAATGGAATGAAACTCTAATCGATTAACGATCCAACGCGATTGCGTAAGCAAGCGTTCATTCATAATTGACGAACTGTAAAGGAATTCATCAGTTTGGGGGCAGATCGACGCGTCAACGATCGAGTTTTTAGTACTTTGAACATTAATCGATCAAACTTGTCAGCCAAATCAAAAAGCGCAATTACTAAAATGAGCGATCCAACTTCAGATGATGACAAAGATCCACCATGTATGTAAATTTCATCAGTATTATCAATAACTAATTTCTTTGACATAATATCCATCAACAAAAATCCTAAAGCTATGCCCTGGAGCACTTTGATAAAATAGGTATGTTGTCTTATAGGTAGCAGTCCTTGTAGTGGTTGTATCATTTTATAGAATTTGGTAAGTAGAACATTGGAAAGTGTCTTAAGAAGCACTACAGCCACCTCGCATTGCGTGCCATACAATGAGGCACTACGTATAAAGTTCGCACAAAACTGTAGGCTATTCATTTATCTGTCTGTGACATAAAAACGATGCAGTTATGGATGTGACATTTCTCTTTGACAAAGAAAGCAAACAGCAACAATAACCGAACCCAGACTGCGATTAAATGTAAAAGTTGACACAGGAGGAAAGACACGTTGCCATTCAAAGTTTGAGGCAGTGCGTGTAAATCAAACAACTTGATATGACCACCTTATAACACCACAATTCAGACAAAGCACATATTCCAATATCTTAACAATATGGATAAGAAAAGAGAGCGGAACACAATCAAGACGGAATCAAGCTAAGACATATCTTTGCCGCTTGGTGCGCGCGCTAAGAAACAACTTCAACGTATCTATTCACTATAAATGTTGATGGTCTCTCTCTTTTAAAGTTAGAAAAAACATTTGTAGACATTGGATGCGGGTTTTATTAAGGAAAGCGCAACAATGACCTACTCATGTTCCGCTTCAGCTCCTAATACCATTCATATATTATGAATAATGTAATGAGACTCACTCGACCCAAGGATGCGTCAGTTACACAACAGAAGTGGCTTGGTTGGATACATAATGATTTAAGTGCACAAATTATGACTCCATCAACACAAAGATTTATAGTAGAATATGACCTAGCGGACATAGAGAATTAACCTCGTTCTCTACTTGTTGTCTCTATGAGTTAACTTATAAGGCTACTGTAATATTAGCAAGACAAAAAGGAGAGGATCTAATAGCCTTCGAACATCATGATTCAAACAACAAAGATACTGAATAGCTACGTTTTGTTGCGCGCGCAAATGTTTTGACTTTATATAGTTGGCTGTTATCATGCCAAACTACAAAATAGAATAGTTTTTGAATTTATCGTAGAATGATTCAAAGAAAAATGTTTATTTGAAGCAATATGAATTATAAAGTTTGCCAGCCAAACAAAACAAGATGGAACCGCTGAACTAATTCCAAAGATGTGCGTACACTGTACACGGTGTCGTGTACAATTCGTCTTCTAATCTATACACTTCTTTATTTCAGATGCACAAGACAAACCTCAACCAAGTGCACCTAAGGATGATGATCTAGAATTCTTAGAAGAAACCATTTAGCTACGATTTAGAGGAACATAATGAAATCATACAAGCACAAAATCACTGAAGCAAACACAATGTAAAATAGTTTAGGATTTTTGTCAAGGAATAAACACATTTCACTATATATTTCTGTCTGTTGCTCTGCTTAAGTTGCTACTACGTTACAGCAGAAAATCAGTTAGACAAGTAAAAATGAATTCGATATGAATGTGCGCGCTGGCGTCTTAGGTGCTTGAATATATCTATCATCTACATATTGGCAAATAGTAAACATTTCACTCTATTTCCGTATTTGGTTGTTGACTTGCTTAAATTACTCAGTGCTACTTTACTACGAAAATCAGTTAGACAAGTCGAAATAGTTTCATCCTTCTATATGAAAGTACGCGCTGACTTGAATACAGTTATCACGACCATATTAACAGATAACATTTTCATTCTGTTTGCAGAAAAGACTTCAAATGTGTGCGCGACTCATATGTGGAGTGCTTTGCTTCTTAGAATTCTGATACATCCAAGAAATCTCCCAACATGTACATATTTGGCTCCTCCCTTTTGTCTAATCTTAAATACAAAGGCCAAAATGAACTATATGTCAACAATAACTCGAAATTGTAGTAGATGGAATGATTTTCGTAGAAATGCACGATTTTGAAAAAAGCAATTGGATTTCACACTTTGAAAAGTGTTGATACTGTGTTATGGATGCTGTTCTGATGAGTCGGTGAGAAGCATGGATTCTTTAAACCTAAAATGAACACCAACAAGCTTTAGCATTATGAAGGTCAGTTATTCTATATTTTACACACACAAGTAGTTGAGTTTGACGAAAATATTTTTTGGGATTTTTTCACTTGCCAACAAGTCGTTAAGAGACGCGCTTTTATTGTACTGTCAGTCCCATCAAATTGACCCAAATATATCACGTGACAAAAATTTAATGCGCGTTCACACAACGCTCCAATAGCTACGAATACGAAGCATTAGAATACAGTATAGTACAACCATGTCAGACGAACAGGGTAATTTTTTGTTAATTTCATAAATCATCCTTACGTGAAACGCATCAAAAGTAGATTTGAAGCGTGATTTTTACGTCTTCCTTTTTAATACTCCGTTCCGTCGTTCTCTTTTGCTTCAAATTGATCCCAACAAACGTGGTTTCTTTTGCGCTTTTTTCGTAAGCGGAATAGAGTATTCTTTGGTGACTTTTATCGAGTAGATTACAACGTTTTCTTGTTTACCTAGGTGACCAAAATTCGGGACCAGGCGTGGACCCAATTCAAATACCAGCAAATGAGAAAAAAAGTAAGTTACTTTTTGTGTTTACTTTTTAGTTTTAAAGGATAAAGTTGTAATTTATTTATTTTAAGTTCCATATTGACTTATTTACTATCTATATCCATACTGATGTCTATTGAAACATAGAACCTTCTTAGAATAAGTTTAAATCGACTTATTTCATACGAAAAGTTAGTCACTTCGCCGACAAGATGTCCTCTTCAATGACACGATACTTCGACCAAATTAGAAACTTTAGAAGTCTCACATCCCGGATTCATCCTAAAAGCTTAAGTTTAGCGATTGAAAAGTCTCTCAAAAAGTACAGGAAAGGTAATGAAGAGAAATTAAGTTTAAATTTAAAAACTACGAAAATTCTGTCCAAAAGGAATTTGTCGGTCGCTCGATGTACGAATGAATAATTAATTTTTTTCATAAAATCAAGACAACAATACGGAAGACTACTCGGAGCAATTCCTTGGTAAACTATATAGTTCTTAACTTTTGTGAGTCATATGAATTCAGAAGTTTAGATAGTAATTTTTATTCAGCAAAGCCATTATTTGCAACTATGATATTTGCTTGTAAGAGAAGAGAATAACCTAAAAATAAGTTGTCAGAATAGACTCGAACAAAACATAACCCTTGAAAAAATGTACAAAAAACAATCTCCGTGCAAATTCAAGCAGAACAGGCCGCTGTGAAATAATATTTCGGGCTAAGAATGTCGGGGATTCATTGACCAGGTCAAAGCATCCGCCAAAGTAAATTGATTTCATGTGACCATTGTGCTTGCTAGTAGAGTATGAAGGCCATTGCATGTAATCCAAGCATTCAATAAGCTATCTGGGTGCGGCATTTATTGAAGCTTTCTCACCTTAGAAACTAAAAATGTCGGACAGCGACGATGACAAGAAGAAACTCTAGCATGTTAGGTATGGTTTTTTGAAGAAACATTTCCTGTAATAGCTCTTTCAATCTTAAACCTATGAAACTGAGCTTTGGTCCTGAAGTCGTATTTAGGTTCTTTAAAAGTTTAAGCTTTGTTGTGCTGAGTTTTGGAGGTCAAGTGACCTCATGGTGAGAAAAATAGTCATTTCAAAATGGGGTGGCGATTTTTAACTATATGAACAATTTTTGGATCTATAAAAGTGACTCTCCATGCCAGCTGCATGAATCTGTTTGGAATGGTTGTCTTCCTTGTTTCGTTAGTGGAATAATTAGCAAAACAGTCACGAAACCGGGACAAGCATTTGAATGTTTCTACTTTCCCCTGCAACAAATAATGAGATCCAACCATTCAAGACAGATTTGTGCTGGTAAGCATTGGTATTAACAGCTTTTCATCAAAAGATTCGAGATTCACTTTTAAACCGCCACCCCATTTTGAAATTCGTGGCTACCGGAAGTCAACATGACCAAGCTTAAATTTTAAGGAACCTCAATATCACTTGAGGACTAAAACTCAATTTCATAGGCTTAAGATTTTAAGAGTTATCACAGAAAATGTGTTTCTTTGCACTCTGGAAAAAAAAAACATGCCTCAACATGCTTGAGAAGGAGGACCAGGCAATGATCCCATAATTGGCGAAGAGAAAAACCCTCCTCTTCATTATAAGAGGTTTACGAAAAATGTAAGACATACTACAGATTAAATGACGAAAAATCATAGATATTATCAAATATATATTTAATGTATCTTGTGTATTTATATTTGAACTTTATATTTTCAGAATGGTGCACAATTTTGTAAAGTTAAGGTAAGGAAAAGACTTTTGTATTTTGTAATGTGTCCTATCTCTGTACAACGTATTTGTGAAATTTTCTTTACATTGCTTGTAATTCTTTTATTATTTTACTCTAAAAATACTTTTTTGACTCAAGACGAACTCAAGTTGTGGATATTTTAAAGTTGTATGTTAAAGCAAAAATTGAACATACAAACTGTGCGAACCAGATCAGTGATCTTGCTCAATCGACTGAAAGACTATGGTGGCATCTCGACATTTAGACAAATTAGTCAAAATTTCTATTCGTATTCTCAAATATTTAGTTGCTTTCTTTTCTGAGTTGCTCTAATACACGTTCATGTAGAAATCAGATAAGATAAAAAATGCTACGTTTTGTCGCGCGCGCAAATGTTATATCCTTTGTAAGACTTTATATAGTTGGCTATTATCAAGCCAAACTGCAAAATAAAATAGTTTTTCAATTTATCGTAGAATGATGCAAAGAAAAATGTTTATTTGAAGCAATATGAATTAAAACGTTTGCCAGCCAAACAAAACAAGAGTGGAACCGCTGAATTAATTCCAAAGATGTGCGTACACTGTACATAGTGCGCGTGTACAATTCGTCTTCTAATCTATACACTTCTTTATTTCAGATGCAAAAGACAAACCTAACCAAGTGCACCTAAGGATGATGATCTAGAATTCTTAGAAGAAACCATTTAGCTACGATTTAGAGGAACATAATGAAATCATACAAGCACAAAATCACTGAAGCAAATACAATGTAAAATAGTTTAGGGTTTTTGTCAAAGAATAAACACATTTCACTATATTCTATTTTGTCTGTTGCTCTACTTAAGTTGCTACTAAAAAATCAGTTAGACAAGTAAAAATAACTTTGATATGAATGTGCGCGCTGGCTTAGGTGCTTGAATATATCTATCATCTACATATTGGCAGATAGTAGACACAATGAATTATGATTTAAAGGAACATTGAAAAGTAATAAAGATATTTCATTATGGGTTGAAAATTATTGATATAAACGAAGCTTCCGCAAATGAATCATGGTTCGTGCGAGCCCCAACACCTAACCAAATAATGAAGGTTTCATTTAATAGCAAATCTGCAGTGTTGTAATGTTTTCTGTGCAAGAATTCTACCTCTTGTATTTAGTTGGGTCAGATGTCATTGATATAAACAGCTTGCGCTAATGATTCCCGATTCGTTGGCGCCCCAAAAACTTGACCAAATACTAAAGAAAGTAGGTTATAAACTTTCTAGCCGATTTTAATACAAGTGTTCTACACTACGTGCACTTGGCTTTCACATGGCTTTCTATTGATTGGAATATGAGTTCCAACATTTGTACTCGAGCTTATGTACAGGTTTTTCAAACCTTAGACCAAAAAGGACGCGCATTACATTATTGTTGACAGCACTGAGTAAAGAACAATAGTGGGTAAACCATCACTCACCAGCAGAATATTTCATTATTGACAAACGAAATTCCTTTAGCTGCGCCAACGCCTTTCGTTTTGAAAGTGCGCACAAGCGAGAATTTTCATGGAATGCTATAACAGCAATAGCCAATATAAGGACATTTACTTCTGAGAAAGGGACTGGCTGGTCAAGGCGTGAAAGAGCTTGCGCTATTTCAATCTATCGATAAATTCTGTGATCCAATAATGTCAAATTATCAAACCCCGGAAAAAAAACCACCAAGAAATCGCCAAAAAAGGAAACAAAGCCTAAAGAAGACAAAAAGAAAGCAAACAAAACGCACGAAGGAAGTGGAGGTGCTGGTAGTACGAAAGGCGGAGGTAAAAATGCTAAAAGAGATAAGATGCATTGAACTCGTAGATACAATATCAGTTGTAATCACTAGCAAGAAAAAAATAGTGTACTACAAACGTCTGATTCTTCAACCTTAATTTGGCCAAATATGTTGAGAATTGCACACTTGTAACGCACGTTCCTTCTCATGGCGTTGTAGATAAAAGTGGCAAAGACGGAACTGGCGGCAAGAAAAAACAGGCAAAATAACAGTTTTCGGAGATCAAGGCAAGTAGAAATTGGTACTCAAACTCTTTACAATTTCTCACAAATAGTTCCTTCGAATCTTACTCACAAAGCTTTGCGTATCTATCAAAACTATAAAAGCTTAAAAACATACTACATACGTGGCACTACGTGGCAATAATCCCGTGATCTTTCTATATATACGCTGAGTTACAAAGCTTTTGTAATAAATACATGTATGTCCCTATTTCAGTGCATAACTATTGTTAGGATAACAAGCCAAACAAAATAAGTTGTAGTACCCTCACATGATTAGTGGTCGCCCAAAATGCCTTACTGCACACATTAAGTTCTCTGCGCTCTCTTACGCGCACACATTAAGTTAAGTTCTCTGCGCGCTCTCTCTCTCTCTCTCTCTCTCTCTCTCTCTCTCTCTCTCTCTGTTTCTCAAACACTTTAGATGGCCATCACTGTACAGTCTTTTACTTCTCATTACAATTATTTTTCTTTATTTCAGACACCAAAGACAAACCTTAACTCTATGCATTTCACCAATATGGTTTTATGCTCTTGAATAAATATTGTGTAGTTGTAATTGAGACGCATGTTGCAGTGATTTAAGCAGAAATATACATTGTGTAATTGTTTAGGTTCAAATTTATGTAATGGAATAAACACTTTTCACGTTCGTTAACTGTCTGTTAGTCTCCTAAAACTACTAGAATGATTAAAACTATGAGGACTATGTTAAACTGCATCCCTACAAAATCAAACCACCTTTTTAAGGAACTTAAATTATTGTTGTGAACGAAAGTGAGCACCGACTGACAAGGTTCTTGATTTTAACTATATACCCAAGGCAGTCATTGGGCTAAACCATTATGCAAAAAAACATAAGCCTACTAGGCAACTGAAAGATGCCACGCACTCGTTGTTCTCTTAAAGCACAGCGCTTGTCAGTCGAGGATTGACGCACGAAGTTACTTATTCTAACGAATAGGTATAGTGAACTAGATCGATGACCCAATAAGACCCGACTAAATTCCAACACTGAAAATCTTTAAGTATTGAAAACATTAAGTCTTGTGGAGGCACAATTATACAATTACGATTATACAAAACTTTCAGTCTTGAAAGTTACTAAAAATGATTGCGTGACTGGGGAAAGTGATTGCGTTGCTGACACTGAAACTCGGATGCATGGTAGAAGTAATAATAATTTAATAATTTATATAGCGCCTGATCAATAAAGATTATCTCATGCGCATAACAACTAATAAAACCAAGAATGATAATAAATATAAAGAAGTAAGTACCGAATCAACACGATGGTACTAATAAATGTGGGAAGAGAAACAGACAAACAGAATACAGACAGACTAACCAACTTCATCCATGACAGCCAGAAAAGGACACCCTCTTACGTCTGACAAACAAGCATCACACGGACAAACCGCACACCAACTCAGCAAAAACCCCTGTCACCACTCTAGTGAGACAAGGTTTTGTTTTGCAAACGAGCCAGTGAAGACGGCTATACGCCATGGATGACATTCCTACATTGATCTACTCAAGTGTATGTGTGCATGTGTGGAGGGGGGAGGGGTAGTGGGATATCAGTTAATAAATGCTAATGTAATCGCCGCTTACCTTTTATTCCTTCTAATGAAGCATAACAAACTGTTTTGAAGTTTTCTGCTTCCTCACCTAGAACAACTAGAGAGCGTTTTCGTATGACTGTGAAAACGGCACGGTCACGACACGGCAGGGCCACGACACGGCACGGTAACGACACGACACGGCACGGTCACGACGCAGCACGGTTACAGCAAGAATTTCGCATGTTTTTGTAGACAACACGGCCTTTCAAACTCATACGAAAACGCTCCAAATGCAATGTGTCAAAAATGTGACAAAGTATAACGAAATACAGTAGAACCCACGCACACTTGTTGCATACTTTTGTGCCAGGAGGACACAGGAATCCCACCTATTGGGCTCCCTGAGTGTTGGACTGAAATCTGTATCTTTTAAAGGGCTGTATAAAACGATCATTTTTGCTGTCCGTATTAGCGGGGTTCAACTGCAATTTATTTAACACAGATGGACCTCTTCAATACGAACTCTTAATAGCAGTAATTGTAGTGTTTCTAGTTGTCCAATGGGTGTTCGTATTAATGGGGTTTAACTGCATCTCTTCATAAAAATACCTTTGACTTTAGTTGTTTGAAGGACATCATGGTGAAAAATCAACGTAGTTAAATCTGAAAATCAATGAGTCAGTGTTATTGAATTATCTTGTGATAATGTTTCCATAGATCTAGACAAGCGCGCACACGCTTCTCTCAGTGCGGGCTCCCTGTGTAAAGTGTTGAGATGAATAGTTTTCATACTTTATAGATACAAGATAAATACAAGAGATATTCACTTTTGAATTCCGAACGCCTTTGTAAAATTGTTGACCAAAGGATCGTTTTCTCAAAGTTGCACACGCAGCTTATTTCAATTTTCAATGGGCTACAATTCACAGCAAACGACAAAAATCACAATATAAATTATTCTAGATATAAAAACTTTTAAAACTGAAAATAATTTTTCGTGACAACGGCCTATAAATGGCCCGAGAAAAAGGGCTACTTCCTTGGCAGTTAGCTCTAAGATGCACCCACAAGATAAAATGCATTTGCGGAAATGTCTAATTGAAGGGAGTCAAATTTTAGCCGGCATAAGCAAATATTAGCACAGAACTTCCGTAACAATAACAAGATAAAAGCTAGAACTATGACGAGGGTGCTCACAAAGGTTCTATGACAGCTAAAGAGTTTAAAACCGATTTACACGGTACGATTTTACCTACTGAACTTGTCGCATGCAACCTGCCTACGACGAGTGTAGCTATTTGTCGAGGGTCGAGGGTCGAGGGTTTTACGTCGAGGGTCGAGGGGTACTAAGTCGAGGGGTAAGTCGAGGGTATAATAATATATCATAATAACGCTCAATTCGCAGTTGTATGTACAAATTTCAATAAGTAAGATACAAAGTAAGAACTAAAAATATAAATAATAATAACAACAATTAACAGAACAGAAAAGAATGCTGTGATACGCTAGTCACACGTGATGTTATAACGGGTGCCGGCTATGCGGATGCGTGACTATGCAAATGAAAGTATACCACACGCCATAATTAGGAACGAAAATGGAAAGGAAATCTCTAGCCAATGAAGAAAGACTCAATGAGCATACGTTATTTTCAAATCCTCTTTCCAAATATGTAAAAAAAATAGTGAAAAATCAAAACTGTACCATCGTTATCTCCAGAAAATATCAAAGATCATGACCGTTTGCAAGAATGTAGCTGTAAGCTATCACTCATCACTTATAGCTATCACGCTTTGGAGTTGCTGTTTCACGAATAATGATAGATGTCCGGCGTAACGCAAAGTTAAAGTGAATGCCTTATGTGTGGTACATCGCTGGTTTTTCAATTATGTTCAAAAATTTGAATTAAAAAGAAAAGACGTTTTCGTATGAAGAAGCATTAGGTTGGGGGCCCGTCGTCAAGACACGGGATCTTGTTCATGCGCAGACATGTGACCGCGATGTTTTCTCAACGCGTTTGACGCGACCTTTTCTCGTTTTGGTTATCCTTGTATCGGCTAGGACAACTACAATTCATTGCTAAAAAGCATTTTTCCACTGATCTTTGTAGCAAAAACAGCCGGGAAATCTCATTCCGAGGTAGGTTTATTTCAGTCTTTTTATTTTTTTGATTATTAAAAAACAAATGGAATGAATGCAGTCTCTAAGGTTTGTTCGTGATCTTTGCAGATGTGCGACGTTAGGACGAAATGTTTATTAGAGTGCAGCAAGTGACTGCTCAACTGATCTGATATTTATCAATGCATAGAACCAAACTTCGAGCAAGAATGTAAGCAACGAAAGAGCGAAACAACTAAATAGCACGAAATAGCACTAATCAAACAGTGCCAATTAAATGGCTATGAAATCTTTCATTACTTCTGCCAAATGTGTTTGCTGTACGTTGCGTGATAGATGTAAATATGTGGCGTGCTTGAGGTTGATGTCGATCAGTCCCCAGGCCATGTTCTAAAATGTGGACCACCAAGTAATTGTGACTTGAGATACCTTAGGATTACATCACCTTGCGTTACATGAGCACAAAAGTTTCTCATCAGCGTGAGGTAAAAAATGATCTGATTTGCTACTTTGTACTTTGAAGAATGTTTTGCTAAGGGAAATTTAGATACCCTCGACTTACCCCTCGACTTAGTACCCCTCGACACTCGACGTAAAACCCTCGACCCTCGACCCTCGACAAATAGTTACACTCGCCTACGACATGTCTTGAGCACCATGCACACGCTCACGACTATCACGCCACTTTCCTACGACAAATTTTAGGCCGTCCCGTGCGACAATCGTACCGTGTAAATCAGCCTTTACGAATCAGACCGATTTCTAAATAATTTTTTTTTGTTTTCAAAAACGAAGCTTATCAAAATCGGGCCGACATATCGTAGCGGACCTTAAGAGGCTGGAACGAGAGAGTGTTTTAGGAGGCTGGCTAGACAAGATTTTTAAAGCCAAAGCCGCATTTACACAAACAAGTTTTCCTGGGCAAGAAAAACTTGGCTTTTTTTCGTCTACACTAGCAACATTTTTTTGACAAGCAAAAATCGAGCTCGTGTACTAGATGCGTCTTAGATGGGTTCAGATAAGCGTGTTATAACTACAATGTATTCCATTCTTTATGGTCAATATTTAAAATATCCAAAGAATGTTTACAAAACTTGAGTTTATCTCTTCTAATGTATACATAAATCAAGAGTTTCTACTTGTTTCATGCATAGCATGCAAGTAGTAACGCAAACTCATGAGCGCTTTAGTTAAGTTAGACATATCTTCAAAAGGATACGGTTGACGTCCTGACAGCATGCTTTTCCACATTTTGCCGCTATCTTGGGTCACACTAGATGGACATTTCACCCAACATAAAACCAGTCTTTTAAAGATGCAAAGTGAGAATCTAGTGCATGTAATTTTGTAGAATTGAAGACCTTCAATTTTTGCTGTAAGCAAAATGGCAATCTTGCTGTGAGCAAAATCAGATGCACGCTGGCTCTGAGCTGAATCGATACGGCGCGACTCCTGTGACACTGCACTCATCGCGACAGTCAGAACGTCAAGCTACACACAGTAACGCCGCCAAGAAAATCCTTCAGTCACAGTATACAGTGTAGGTAATGCCCGGCTATGTGAGAACGGTTAAGATCAGGACGGTGATGTGCACATTTTACCCAAACAAATATGCATTAGATCTTGTCAAGCCACGTTGTAACCTAGACAATTAGGCGTCTTGTGACGTACCTAGCACTTTAGAGAGCTAATTAGTGTTGGGCTATGAGAGATTGATATGGGTTTTGAAAATATTTTTATACGGTGATCGATCTATATTTTTCTGATTTTTTCAACTTCTCAGCTTTGATATTTTTGTCTGGTACGGAACGCCATAGTTCTGCCTAATGTCAGGTATAAAAATCTCTTCAAATTGCAGACTTCTTTAACTGATAATGGCATGCCGCACGCACATGGCAAGAGAAGATGACGTATTTTCTCTTGGCACATGGTTAATGCAGAAGCGTCCATGATGCATTAAGTTTTGTAACGGCGTTTTCACAAGCGGCGCTATTTTTAGAACAGCTTTCCAAGCAGAAAATGTCATGTTTCTCTTAAACTTCGCTGCCTTTCTAAACATGGGGATTTCCACTAGATCTTTAATATAACGAGGGAGAAATCAATCTTTTTTTCTGTAAAAATTTGTGTCCTCAATCAGAAGAGACAATCCAATTAGAATCCGACCTCCGGGGCAAATAAAAGCCTACTCCGGGCCCTCAATTCGCCTTCAGTCCCATCGACTTTTTGGCCAATTTTTGCTTAAATCGCCATGACTCAAGTACGCACTCCAGAACCCTCTACCCCTAGGCCTACGCCGGCCCTAAAGTCGCCTTAAGTTGCACAAAGTCGCCTTAAATTGCAGGCAAAGTCGCCTTAAATCGCAAAAAGTCGCCATAAGTTCCATCGACGTTTTGGCCAATTTTTGCTTAAATCGCCTAAAGGGTCCTAAAGTCGCCCTAAGTTGCCCAAAGTTACGGCGACTTTAGGGCCCCGCCGGAGTAGGCAATAACCAAACGGTCATTTTCATTTCATTGGCGGGAAATAAAAAAGACTCGTTTTAACGCTTCTAAATATGAAATATTCCAAAGCTTTTTGAAAACTAAACATATTTCTTCAAGATAGGAGGTTCTTCGAGATTAAGAGATTCCACTGATGTGTAAGCAATAAACAAATTAAAACTAGTATGAGGACAAAGGTGTTGGAGTGGAGACTTCCGAACAAATATATCAGGGTGCTCGACAGAAAGAATAATCATAAAAAAGAGATTAAAAAATGATTTTGAATAAATGTGGCTCATTAAGATAAAATAATTGTTGTTTTTTTTACTGCACAATTCTGCCAAAAACAAAAACAACAACAACAAATAAAACGTGCACAAGAATATACAAAAGAACGCGAAAAATATGAGACCAGTTGAGTTAGTAACATTTGATTGGCTTCCCGTACGTAGCCACGTCACGCACTTTTCAGAGTTGAAAAATTGCGATAAAAACGGCAAAAATAGTTTGGGTCTTTGCTGAATTGTATGATTAATAATTTATTAGTCGACTAGCTAGCTTATACGTCTTATACTGCTGTGAATTTTCACTCGTCACTTGTACTTTAGCTCGCCAAAATACAGCGTTAGCTGGCTAGTCGATTAAGGCAATTCCGTAGAAATATAACAACTAAACATGGCCGGAATTCTCATAAAACCTCACACACTAATAAGTTTTGAGTTGCTTATCCCAAAAGTGAAATAAAAAATGGGGGTCACCATAGCCGTTTTTGCGCTAGATTGCTTTAAAGTACACCATCTTTTGTGTCTTGAGGGCTCAAAATTGGAAAATCAAAATCGCGTCAAAAATAATTGATTTCTTGAATCTGAGCAGTGCTAGCTGACTAATATGAGCTCATTTTCTCTCTTTGAGCAATAGTCTAGTATTATGATACAATAAATTGTTGTAAAATGTGTTTGCTACAAGAAAGAAGGTAAATTGGTTGATAGTACGTGCCCTTGAAGCAGCTTGAAAGCACCTTCCGACCGCACCTCCCGTTTTGGAAAATATCTAAAAAACTGGACATGGAATCTTGACTGTAATGATGAAGCTTAAGGGAGCATTCATTTTTTAGGAGGGGGGGGGGGGGGGGGGTGGGCCGGAGGAATTGCAGGAATCAAATACAAAAAAATTGCAAGCCCCCACGGGAAGGAATTGAACTATATTGATGACCCACCCCACTTCCAAATATGAAAATAGGGTCCCTTGACCTGGTTTAACTTTCAGAAAAACATGACCCACCCCCTTTCATAAGGTAAATTTTTTTTTTCTTTTTCCCTTCCCCCCCCTTCCCCCCCCTTCCCCCCCCTTCCCCCCCTTCCCCCCCCTTCCCCCCCCTTCCCCCCCCTTCCTTCCCCCCCTCCCCCTCTCCCCTTCCCCCCTCCCCCCCCCCTTCCCCCCCCTCCTAAAAAATGAATGCTCCCTAAGTTAATAACGTTTATATAAACGCAGTCATGCAACCAGTTTACAAGCGTTACAGGAGTTTCCCTCTGGACTAGTGACAATGGCAAACCTAAATTACATCTTACTCCATTCATTGTATTGACCATTTTCATATGTCCTTATCGGAGGGAGGTCTTTGGCGGGAAACCTTCTTGAGCTAAAGCCACAGGAAGCCCGGTTCGCATGTAATTTTGGTCAAATATCACACACGTGCAAAACTTTGTTAGGTTTTGAAATATGAGAAATGTGAACAACTGAGAAACTAACCCTATAAATATAATTCAAGTGTATTTTTATATCTGTCCAAAGCATATCTAGTTTGTACCCGCTGTAGGTTTAAACTACTGTCAGATCGATGTTTTGATATTTGTAGAATATCAATGAATGATCAATGTACAATGAGACTGTGCCACTCATGGGATTTTTAAAACTTTGCCAAAAGATATTTCTCACTTTATGAATTGCATTATTTAGCTTTGTGCCAAAAACTCGATAATTTACTCATTAAGAAATCACTAAGCTTTAATAATTAATTGAAAATAGCAAGCGGAGATCTGCTCGTTGACCGATTCAAATCTTAGCGGCAAATCACCGTGGCACAAGTAGTTTCAGATGGATATTAAACACAAAGCTCACTTCTATACAAACCTTATTAATACATGGGCCAGGAACTCTGGAGGATTTGTTTGAATTTAGTTCTTTTTAGAGAACAGCAAATCTCAGTATACTTTACAAACTTCAGCTAGTACAATGCGTGACAAAACTAATTGTGTGACCTCACTGACCTTTATGACGTCAGGATTCATTACCAGGAAACACACGGCCAAAACAAAAATGTTTATTTTTTTTTATTTATTTATTAATTTATTAATTTATTTAATTTTTTTTTGTGAGGTTTCAAATCTTTGGTAAAAGTTTCTTCTAAAAATTTATCTTTTCTAAGTCAAACGTGAGCTGTAAATTTCTTGTAATTTTAGCAGCGAGTTCAAAAAAGTTTAGACATCTGCAAACCTTATGTACAGCGGGTTTACGCTTGGGAGCCATTTTGTACTGTTTCCTGAGTTATGTATTTATTTTTGGTTTTACGCAAATAATGAACTTAGAAATGCCTATTTCATCTTTACCACTTAATCAGCCGCTTGCGTACGACCCTTCCTTTAAAGGTATGTACAGATCGTGAGGTTTTGTGATAATAATTTCACGTTATGAGGCTAAGAGCTTAGCCTTGAGCATTTTTCTGATAAATGCTGAAATACTTTGCAGTTGAAGTCCGTCTTCACGAACCATTGTGGAAAGTTCAGTTTTCCCCAGATGACGTCGCCTTGGAGCTTATGGCTTTATGTTCTCAACTAGAAGTCATTTGCAAGAAGGAATACACGGTGAATATGCTTCAATTGAACTCATTTTATTGAGCATAATAGATTGATTAAACATTCGGCTCAAGTTTAATATTTTCCTCCATCGAGAAAGTTTGTTAAAGTCATTGCTTTTCCTTGTCTTCTTTCTCATTAACACTCCGGAAGAAAATGTTAAAACTTTCCGGAGATGAAGAAATTTAAGTAAACTTATGTTAAATAGAAATGGGGAATTAATTATTTATGATCTTTGACAACAAACGATGAAACATTTAATTTTCTCGTTTCTTAGACATCTACAGGTGAATTAGACAGACATCATAAAGTGGAATATCAAAGTAACTTTGAACCACAAGGTAAATAAATTGTTTGAGGTTCCAAGCGGAACACCCCCACCCAAATCCTGGTGGAGGCAGTGGGTCCATTAATTTACAGATTCCCTCTATGGATTAGGATTACCATTTTATAGGATTAGGATTGTAATATTGAAAAGCGCCATTGAGCTACCGGAAATGATGCTATATAAATATTTATTTATTATCATTATTTATTAATTGTTTGAAGGGACCATTCCAAACCCTTAAAAGTTGATATTCCTTTGATTAACAGCACAAGTTCTTATTGAGAAGATGAAAAATATGCTCCACTTTTTACCAGAACCACAGCCAACATTAAAGGTAATAAAATTTGTTTAAAGAGTATATTATCCTCAAAGTACTTTGTTTTTACTACTTGCTACTTGACTGTGTGATAATATGCAAAACTCACCATAAATCAGATTACACCTGAAAACAAATACTTTCCAACCAAACTTGACTGCATTTGGACCAATTAAGTTTTTCAGGAGTAATCTGATTATCAGTTTTGTGTTAGCTGTCCTGATTGCCATGTCCACATTATAAGTGGTTGATCAGTAGTTCGTAATGTGTTAACACCTTACCAAGTGGTTGGTAAGGTGTCAACAAGTGGTTGGTACATGTAAGTGGTCAATAAATGATTGGTAAGTGAAGTAAGTGGCTGGTAAATGGCTAGTAAAATGGTTAATAAGTGGTCAGTGAGGCAACAGTAAAATCTGGTTGGTAAGGTAACAAATATGGTAATGTTAAGGTGACAGTGAGGTAATGGTTAGTGGTTTGCAAAACGAGTTACCACCACTTATGGTGCAGTGCAGATTGTTCACTATATTGCCAAATTTAACTATGATCAGAGATCACTTCAAACCTCTAGCCAGTAGAGTGAAATACAAGAACAACATTGTACTAAACAATACAATGTACTTTTAGGTAGCCATGTGATTATAATAGCATTTATGTTGTTTTTCAGGAGTATATACGACAAACTGGACTTTGCATTTTATTCCCAAAAGTCACATCATATCTTGCCAACCCTGAAAGACCACAGTTCTTCTTACAAAAATCTGCTATGGATGGTAAAAATTATACCTTAATTCGCCATACATTGTATGTTGAGGGAAATTGTTTGGGGGCAGGCAACAGGGGCAAGGGGAAGGCATGATTGAAAGCTCTTGGAAGGTGGCAAGCAAAAGTGTGGTTCATATGAGAGGACCTGGAATATGGTATTAAATACCTGTTTCTCCCTGGTCACCCCTCTATGACCGTATGCTTTTCAATTTAATGCTTTACAACCAACTTACATTTATGTACATAACCTAACTATCATAAACACAACATAACACTGATTTTGTAATGTAAAGGTTAATGTAAATTAAGCAACCATGTTCAATATTGGTAACTTGTGACAGTTGTATACTTATAAACTTGAGGCCGACGGTGTGCACTTCTCCCCACTCTCCATCAGTGCTCCATTTTAAGGGTATAAATTTGAAAGCTACTTAAAGCTACACAGAAAAGAAAGAAGTCAGAACAAGTATGTAAGGTCACTGGGAATCCAACTCCGACCTCTTGCATAGAAGGCCACGCCCCGACCAACTGTGCCACCTTAAATGTTTTGAAGTGTCTTTGAATTATCAATTCACCGATTGGCCCTTTATAGCCATCACGTGGGTTACTTCATGTTATGGTCACAAAATTGTTCAGACATTGTCATGGAATTGTCATATAAATGTGCAAACTTTTCCATAATTTTTTGACCTGAAATAACTTGATTTCAGCCGTTTTGTTTGTTATAAAAATATAATTCTAGCCATACTTTGAAATAATATTTTCAATAATTCTTTAGATAACTAGTAAATGACTGAATTGAGCCAGAAAAGTCTGTACAAATTGTATGACAATTGAGTAACAATAATTATTGTCTGAACAATGTCATGACCACAACAGGAAGTATTCCATGTGACGGCTAGAGGCCAATTGATGAATTATTGATTTTGTTTATTGTAGGTTATTTCCAACAATTTGCTATGCTCAACCAGATGGTGACTTTGTGTCAGCAGTTAAACAGTGATATCTTTAATTTGACAAACCACAAATATATTGCACATCAGACTGCTCTTCTTTATGTAAGTATATTAAAGAAATAGAAAAGGTGCACACCTGCTGTGTGCAGATTTGCTGTGTGCAGATTTAGAACACATGGGGATTGACGAAAACACAAGAGAAGTTCTCAGTGCTTCTCGAGTATTGTGATCAATCAATCCACAGGTGCTGTAATTGTAAAGAGTAAACTCTCTGTATGGTCAACCCCTTGTCCCATCCAATTTAGAAAAACAATAAAAGCTCATTTTATTGAAAAGGTCCCTCCAAAATCAAAATAAGTGATTACTGATCAAATTCTAAGTTCTCCTCAAAAATCTTTAAATTCAACAGGAGAATTCAAGGTTCAATCAAAGTTCACTCTGTTTTTGCATGAATGTGTTGCTGTTACAGATTTTCTCTTTTGTAAACACTAAATTCTGTACAAATGGTGACCACAGTACTTCAATGTAATAACTAATAGAGAAATTTGATTTAATAGCAAGCTCTCAATCAAGCAGGAAACAGCATGAATGAATACAAAAAGAACATTGAAGGAAATTTCAAAGCTTTGAAGTCAAGTTTGAATGTAGCAGACAAAGAGGCAGTCCCTAAACTACCCCAGGAACAAAAAGACTGGTAAGAGCTTGAAGCCCTCTAAGGCCATCTACACAACTGAATCTTCTGTGACACATTTTCTTTCCTCTAAAAAGCTAACACGCCATCTTTCCAGCAAATGTGTTTGTCACAAGAAATTTGATCAAATTTTCTCATCAAAACAAGCAAAACAATATTCACACATAGAAAATGTGCTTGTTTAGATGGACCTTTAGCCATACACAAAGGTTCTGCATACATGTATCCACATAGCTAAATGTTTGTATTTGATTGACAGGTTGAATCATATGACTTCCATAATACTGGACAATGTGACATCACTACCATCAACCTTCCTACAGCCAATGACCTCAGCTATGATGTATGTTGAACAGCAAAGAGATTAAAGTAGTAGCTAGATCAGTAATCAAAAACTACATACAATTCATTCACATTCAGAGCAAACTATTTTCATTAACATTAAATTATCTTACTTAATATGACTCTGAATTCAAATTTTTGTAACCACTCATATTTTCACTTTGTAATTATTTCAGTGATGTTTGATTGTTTCATAGAAAAAAATATTTATTTCCAAGTTGTTACTATTATATAACCAGTTTATGGAGCTTAATTAGTACTCAAATTATGGTGAAACCATGAGAAATTTAGTTTTGTGTTAGCTGAGCTTGTGTATTTGTAATTAGAAACAAACATTTATGATATCTCACAATTAATTGTCAGAGTTTTCAATATTTTCTACTTTTAGACTCTGTTAGACTCTCAGCATGAAAGATGTATAGATATTGTTTTTGTAAAATTAGCATGATAAACTATTTTAAATATTTAATTAATGGTTGCAGGATTATAATTGTGATTGTTATTTTTTGTTTGTGAATCCAGCAATGCATTTAGCAGAAAAAATAATGAAACTATTTAATTGATCTTGATCAAAGTTTTCATTGGTTACCACACAGCATGTATTATTTCATGGATAAAAGAAATAAATGTTTTTGATTTTTGTATTTGTTCAATAAATCAACTCCAATGAATACCAACTACTTTATAGAATGCTTTATAAGTTTGGGTCAGTCTCCAATGCAGTACCTAATTTTTTTTCTTTTAGGGCTCTGTAACCCTAACGTACCATTGGAATGAGACTCAAAAATTCATGAAACTAATATATATATTATCATTTCCTGACTCGTACCGCTGCAACTACTCGGGTATTTTATGCACTTTCAAGGTGAAATACTAAAACAAACAAACAAACAAACAAACAGTCTTTATTTATAGACGGAAGCCAATTTAGCTTTCGCTAATCTTCCATTGGGCCGTCTTTCATCTCACACTCAGTGTGGCTACCTCTACACTTGAATATTTTTCATACAATGCTCAACTAAATCTCTGTTAGTAGTTATTAAAGTATTCCATTTTTATTACAACAGTTGCCCTGGGCGTTTATTAAAACATTGCCGGTAGCCACGAGGGAGCATACTCCCGCAACGCGCTCCCTCGTGTGTACCAAAGATTTCATGTAAAAAAGGTTGTGGCGGGAGCAGAATTTTGCCCCGGCTCACGCTCCCTGATATTAAACTGGTTAAATATCAGCGAGCATGACCACACCATGCAGCAAGCTCCCGCTGCATGCTCCCTCGTGTGTACTGGTTGTGCAAAATGACCCAGGAGCGCGTTGCGGGAGCAACCTCCCTCGTGTCGGCCTAAAAGAGGGCGTGTAGACGTTTATTTAAAAATATAATATTTCATCTTAGAAATACATATCAAAAACAGTCGTTTCTGAGCCAGAGTAGCCATTTCTCTGCAAGAAATATAGTCTTCTTTAAAAGCTAAAAAATACTGTTTAATCACCGTGAAAAAGATCATTGTTTTACCTTCCGCTAATACTGATCTTCACTTGTACCAAGAGCGTGGGGCCCATTTGGTTTACTGAGAGAGGGGAAGGAGGGGGTATTTATTGGTGGAGGGCGCCGCGGAGTCTATCAAATATTTTTAGCAGGCGCGAATCCAGGATGATCCTTAGGAAGGGGTGCACCGTCTTCAGGAGCGGTGCACCATCAGATAAATTGGAAACTACCGAGAGCATATTTTGGAAAAATATTGAGAAAAAAGAACTCAAAGTCGTCTCAGGAGAGGATGCGGATCCTCTGCACCCCTACCCTAAATCCGCCGCTGTTTAGGCCTTGAGGGAATCAATACGATCGGGCAAATTAAAGGGCAAGTCAAGAAAGACTAGTTCAGTTACAAGACAGTCTATCCATTACAAGATTCTGAAGCACCAAACCCAAACCCTGTAAGTGAGTAAAAGCGCGGGCTTTTCGTTCTCGATTCTCATTGGTTCAAATATTTTTGGGAAAATTACGCAATAATTCCGAGAAGGCCTGGGTACTAATAAAAATATGGCGGACAAACTCGTGTGACTATGCAACTTTCAATGAATGTTTTGGTAGAAAATGGAGAAAATAATGGCAGTTATTGCCATATCTTTAGGGAAAAAATTTACTGTGTATGCTGTTGGAAGGGTGAGTGATGTTATACAGTGATTTTAAAAGCAATGGATTGTAAAAAGGGCAAAACTTTGCGAAGAAGTGTTATGCAAGATCGTAAATACTGTCATACACCATTTGCACGTGCTTGACCATCGCTGGTTGTATGTTTGAAAACTCGTTTATTATCTTCTTGTTTACATCAAAAATTAATCATTGAAACTGTAGATTATTCGTGGATCATGTTGAGTTTTACGACTGCTCACAAAAGTTTTCTTTTGACAAACACTGGTAACAGTTGTATTAAGCTTGTTTTTATCTTTTGAAAACGACAAAATTCTAGATTACCCCTGGTATACTCTTGTAGTATTTTTGCCGAGGAGAATTCTAATGGTTTGGTAAAGAAAATGTTCAATAGGAGCCGGTTTTACGGTTTGTGTCATTAGTTACTCCCACTCCTCTACCAACTGAGATGAAATCACTGAAATTTTATTCGCAGTGGCTATTCATACGGTAACCGTACGGCGACTTGTAATTTCTATTCGTACGGACATTCAAATATTTCGATAATTTAAAGCAATTATTTAAGATACCGATTTTAAACTATCATAACTTTGTTTAAAAGTAGGTAACAATTTGAGAAAGCTTCAACGCTCGAGATTTTATCGTGTAGATTTAGCCGAGCACAGAGTACACCAAGACGAAAAGCGACACTTAGAAAAATTTCACCGATTCGAAGACAGTGAAGGTCACTAACTAGCAATGACACTATCTTATTTAATTAACGGTAGATTTGCCATTTTTAGTTTTTGTTATCGAATTATTTCCATGAACGAATAAAGGCATGTTTTTATAGACGATTTATTCCCATTTCGGCTCGTAATTAGAAGGAAAAAAACCCTCCGTACGAATAAGTCACGCACGCTATTCGTACGGCAGCATTTAAAAACCTTGTCTAAACTCAAAGAGGCCTAAATTCTGTGCAGTCAAACTGTTTCTCAATACTTTTAGCATTGGTTTTAGACACTACGAAAATTGTTTCTGAATGTTCTGGTCCCATTTGGGCTCGATTTGCAGAGGAAAACTCCATGTCCGTACGAATAAGTCACGCACGCTATTCGTACGGCAGCATTTAAAAACCTTGTCTAAACTCAAAGCGGCCTAAATTCTGTGCAGTCAAACTTTTTCTCAATACTTTTTAGACACTACGAAAATTGTTTCTGAATGTTCTGGTCCCATTTGGGCTCGATTTGCAGAGGAAAACTCCATGTCCGTACGAATAAGTCACGCACGCTATTCGTACGGTAATAAACATATATGGTCCATATATGGAAGTACACCAGATATACTGCATTTTAATATGGGTTTATTGAAATAATTCTGGATCGCTAATATCACTTAAAAAGGTAAGATAAATTCAGGTACAGAAAGACTTGTACTTGAATAGGATAAAAATGTACAAAACGTGGCTGCCGTACGAATAGCGTGCGTGACTTATTCGTACGGACATGGAGTTTTCCTCTGCAAATCGAGCCCAAATGGGACCAAAACATTCAGAAACAATTTTCGTAGTGTCTAAAAAGTATTGAGAAAAAGTTTGACTGCACAGAATTTAGGCCGCTTTGAGTTTAGACAAGGTTTTTAAATGCTGCCGTACGAATAGCGTGCGTGACTTATTCGTACGGACATGGAGTTTTCCTCTGCAAATCGAGCCCAAATGGGACCAGAACATTCAGAAACAATTTTCGTAGTGTCTAAAACCAATGCTAAAAGTATTGAGAAACAGTTTGACTGCACAGAATTTAGGCCTCTTTGAGTTTAGACAAGGTTTTTAAATGCTGCCGTACGAATAGCGTGCGTGACTTATTCGTACGGAGGGTTTTTTTCCTTCTAATTACGAGCCGAAATGGGAATAAATCGTCTATAAAAACATGCCTTTATTCGTTCATGGAAATAATTCGATAACAAAAACTAAAAATGGCAAATCTACCGTTAATTAAATAAGATAGTGTCATTGCTAGTTAGTGACCTTCACTGTCTTCGAATCGGTGAAATTTTTCTAAGTGTCGCTTTTCGTCTTGGTGTACTCTGTGCTCGGCTAAATCTACACGATAAAATCTCGAGCGTTGAAGCTTTCTCAAATTGTTACCTACTTTTAAACAAAGTTATGATAGTTTAAAATCGGTATCTTAAATAATTGCTTTAAATTATCGAAATATTTGAATGTCCGTACGAATAGAAATTACAAGTCGCCGTACGGTTACCGTATGAATAGCCACTGCGAATAAAATTTCAATATTTCGTCATTCATTTTCAGTATTATGGGTTTCCAAGAGTTTATAGACGATTATGTGAATTCAACAGACGTGTCAGTGCAGATAGACAAATCATGAGAAGACGACAAGAAATTGTTAAAAGTATATTTAGATTTCCTAATAAAATTATTGCTTTGTTCAGGTGAGTCTTAGGCCAAGTTCAGACGTCGAACTTTTGCCGTGTCGAATCTAATAGTTGCATTTTCTAAATGAGAAGTGTGGTGTCTGACCCTAGTGTATTTGACAGATTTGATTAAGTATTAAATTGAAAAATTCAGTTTGAATCAAATTTGTCAAATTTATTTGGCTCAGAAGCAGCACTTCTCATCTACAAAATGCAACTATTAGATTCGACATGGCAAAAGTTCGATGTCTGAACTGGGCCTTATTGATTTAATAATCATACAAAATCTGCTTTAGGAAACAATAAATTTACACAAAATGTTTGATGTAATAGATCAAACACTCATACTTGTGTTTCATCAGCATCTCAAAACATCAAGAAGAGTGAGCTAAAAAAAAACAAGGCGTATCTCAAATTCATGGATAATTATTGGATAAACTCAAAGCAAAAGTTGGTTAAATTGTGCAAGTGTTTGATCAGTGTATCAAGACACTGTCATAGTAGTGATTTTTCTTCATTTTATACTCACTAATAATTAATGTATAATAATATTAATTATTAATATTGTTGAATTTGAGAAGTACCTTAGCTGTATTTCTAATCATTAATGGTCAGGTCTGCTTTCCTGTTTATTTTAGACGAAAAAAGAATAGTACATGACATAAAGCAACAATAAATATTACCCCAATGAATATCAAGAACCAAGTATAACACCATTCAAACAAGATCGCAGTTTGTTCTACATATCAAAAATACCATGTTGTACAGCAAGGAGATGGCCAACACAAGACCACAGATAATTTAAATCCTTTTTTGTACAGATGAACTTCAAAAATGTCCAGTTTATGATGCTTTTGCTGCAACTTTGCACATAACTGTACGCCATATGTTCACCCCTGAAACTGCATACATCTAACATTGAATGTAAAGATGCTATTAGATGCTGAAACTTTTATCTGAAACTTTGGTTAATCACCATTGCAAGGCAAGTTTCAAGAGAGGTCTTACATGCTGAAATTTTGTTTTTGAAACACACAAGTTTCTGTTGCAGAAGTAGAAGGCAGTTCTACTTTTTGTGAAACTGTCTTGGAACAGAAATTCCAAAAGGTTTCAGCTAAATGACCATGTTACACAGTGCAATGTATTGTAAAACTTGTCTCACAAAGTGGATCAACACAAGTTTGAGATAAGTTTCAGCTTGTAACAGCTGATTAGTTCTAGAACTAGAATTTGATCAGACTTCTGAAGCTCTGTTCTGCAACTATATTTGTGTGTGCAACAATAAGGAATGTATGGTATGGTAAAAGATACAGTGTATGTCAGTTCCTGTTCAAAAGGGTGAGTTAAAGTGGTTTTCAATGGAGGGATCAGCATTGGTGTTAATAATGGTATACCCAAAACACCCTCTAGCAACAACCAGTTCCAGAACAGGTTTGACCTGACTGAACAGGTTTGACCTAACTGATCAGCTTTGGAAAAAAATTGTATTTAATAAAAAATCAAGCACCAAGAACATTAACATTACAAACAAGTAACAATAGGTAAAATTTATTAATACTTTGAAGCACGCTTTGTACATTGTTTTAATTTATCTCAATCATGCTTAAGAAAGAGAATAAATAAAATAAATATAGGTCACCTTTTATTGTAAGCATAATTTTTATGTTTATCTATTTCTTATTTTTCATGTTAAAACTAGAAAGTTTCCAGATTCATAAGATATTCCTGCTTTCCATGTGTAATTCAGAGTAGAGCAGTTTTCTTTTGACTGTGAAAAAGGCACAGTGATTACGTGGTCACAGCAAGCACAGTTACATCGGAAATTTTGAATGTTCTTATAGATATCTTGGCACTGAAACATGGTCATGTCATGATTCAATCCTTTTCATACTCATAGGTAAACTGCTCTGTTGTAAGATCAGTTACAAGATTAATTTTTCTTTTTTGTCCAGGCCTAAGTTCTGTAACAGGCTGATAAGTGCTAATCCAGGAGTAAACCTTAGAAATCCATTTTACCAACGTGTACAAAATTATGTGTCCCGTCAGACTATAGTCTTTTATATTGGGAATTTGGTTAACAGGCTACCAAAAATCCAGAGGCGAAGTTTTTTATACTAATGTCTGTACACTTTGTTGGGTTCTCTGTAGCCTATTGACTAAATCCTAAAGGAGACTTTAGGCTGGTGGGGCGCGCAATTATGCACACAGCGGTAACACTGGACTAAGACTCACCAGCCTATCAGGAACTTGCTCATGACTCAACTTTCCAGATGTCACCAAACCAATATCATATTCCAAATGTAAACAGTGAATAAAATGATAAAAGTATTCTGTATTCAGTCATAGATCAAGGACTTAATGGTTCCACAATGTTTAAGTCCTGATTCAAAACATGAATTGATGTTACATCCAATGAGTACATTCAGAATCTTTACTTTGATTTCAATGTTCATGTATTGATCAATTAAACTTGGGTCAGCTGTTTCTTCCAAAGGCAAAAAGAATTAATCCTTGATTCAGGAGTTGTTTTAAGACTTGATTTGGAACAACAAAGTCCAAGAATACTGCCATTAAATGCGATTTTTTGCGATGACCAGTTGTGTATATTGAATATTTTTTGTACTTTTTGTACAATTTACTGTATAAGGCAGAGCTTGGACCCTTGCGTATTACCACCATTGTTTACTATTGATGGTTTCTTTAGGGCTTTCAGTGTCTTCTTCTTGAAAAGTTTAGCCTCACCTTGAATTTTATTGAAGAAAAGAAGACAAATGAGTTGTGGTTATACTTACTGTATGGGAATCAGCTAAGTTGGAGGACTAATAGAGGTAAAGGTACAAGGTACACACCCTCGAGCCTGTTCCCATGAATGGGGAAATACTTCCAGGCACGGATTTTATATCGAAATGTGCTTGAATTTGTCAATGTAAGATGGATCATTCATTGGTAAATATCATGCATGTTATGCGATTACGTATATCATTCTGTGTCAAACCTTTTCCTTGAGAAATTAGCCTCGCGACGCAAAGAAATTCATAAAAATCCACAGTTCCTGAAGAATCGACGTCAACTTCCATCATCGCTTCCTTTAATATACAAAATATACACAAATTAAAATTTTAAGAAGTTACACTGAGAATGTTTTCCAACCCCTTGAATTACATGTATGTACTTTCGTTTGTTTTTGTTTGTTTGTTTATTTGTTTATTTCTTTGTTTGTAACCAAGTTTCTTTTAAAAATGGCCTCCATGCCTTACCTTTATCTCTTCCGTGGTTGCCATTCTTCCCAATGTATCGGGTATAGCTCTAAGAAGCTGTGATAAACATTGATATTGTTACATCCCTATTCATGCAGTATAATGTCAAAAGAGAATGCACGAGCACCAATTGGCCGCCTGCGTTGTTTGATGCCGCAACTTTGACCTGAATTCTCTCGTAATCAAGTATTTGAATGCGCCCACAAGTTAACAGGTCAAATCCCTCTTCTCTTTCAGCTGCGTAAATAGGTAATATTGATGATATCCGGTCCAGATATTTTCGACGTTTTTTCCTAGTATTACGTACGTATATTCTCTCCTAAGGAAAACTCTAGTGATTCGCTCCTGAGTCCCACTTGAGTCCGATATATATTCCCTTACTCCCGTAGGGTGTGCACTCGGGTACTTTTCAACTTTCCCTTATTCTCTTAGATGTGGAGCCGGATTCGTTCTTATTCTCACAGCCACCAAGAGCTACTCACCTCTTGAGTATCCAGATGAAAGTCATTGTTAGTGTCAAACGATTTGAACTGTGCGTATAAATCTTCAATCTGGGGGAATCAAAAACAAAATGGTGCATTTAGGGGGTGTTTACATGGCACTAGCCAGGATCATCCTAGCACTAGAATCATCTTACCAAACGAATCATCCTACCTGCTATACATTTACTGAATTCTGATCTGTTTACATGAAAATTTGTCTCTCTTCGGGTACTAAGATCATCCTACTGAACAGAATGCAGTAAATGTATAGCAGGTAGGATGATCCTAATGCTAGGATGATCCTAGTGTCATGTAAACACCCCCTTATTAGAGAAATGTCGACAGCCATCAGTGCAACACAAAGAAGGCAATCACACAGTACTAGAATGAAACTTTTACGGAATCTGACTGAGCTACAAATCAGTAAAGTATATTTACCTCTTTTTCTGACCATTCTGGAAAGTGTTCTAAAGCGTCTTTGGTTAGCGGTTTACTGAGTTTCATATCCACAAGTTGTGGATGGACTCCAGACACTAGAACAAAAAGAGACTTCATAATTGAAGTTTTTCTGAAATTCTACAGACTGAGGCTTTATGAAAAACGACTTTTAATCATAGGACTTTATATTCTCTCCAGCCTCCGTTGTTCACTATGTTTTTATCAACTATATTTGAGAATTGTGGAATCTGAAGGGACATTTGGGACGTAAAAAGTAGAGCCTACCCCGGGGTCTAATCTCGCCTTGGCTCGCAGCGAGTTAAGCCGAGTTATGGTAAAATGTCCCTTCCCCAACCCTGTGAGTTAAGAGAAATGGCCCTCCTCATTTACTTTTATGAAATCCTATATGAGCAAAGGTGAGTTAGTACGAGTTAAGACAAGTTAAGCAAAAAATCCTCTTTTGATATTGCGAGTTAAGGCGAGTTTAGATCCAAGAGTAGGCCTGGTAACGGCCACACCCCTCGTGACTCTCGAAGAGTGGGACGGTGCGCCCTTAAAACCCCTTCTTTCTACAGCAAATAAAAAATAAAGATACCTTGTGCTGATTTGCCCATAGTTATTTTACGATTTGGTGTTGTCGTTGATCGTCCGTCTTTACCTTCTCTCCAGCCAACAAGTAAGGGATGGTTTATGTCGACTCTGTATGAAAAACACCAAATAAACATCAAGTAAAATCGATACGAAAAAGACACTTGCATCCCTTCATGGCAAGGATAGTACTAAAACGTCACATATAGTGGCACCGTGTGTTGCCATGGATACCCCACCCTTTTCCCCCCACCAACACTGGCCTCACCCCTCCCCAAGTAATGGTCTCAACGCAAACATGAACGATGAGCACAGTACCTTAAATCAGTGTTCTCTACTTCTTCTAAATGTTTTTCAAGATCCTTAAAAGGTCGGGAAAGCTTCTTTCCTAAAGGGTGACCAATAAGTTCCTAAAACACACGACAAAGTTTCAAGGTTTTGAAAGACGTATAAGACTAAATCAATGAGGACGTAGCAAATTTCCTGTAATAACGGCGTACTCAGTTCATTAATTTACAAAGCTTGCATGCAGTGAAGAATTTAGACGACCACACGAGTTGAACCACTTGGGGTGTTTTCCATTTAGTGGAACCAACCGGCCAGAACGGCCAGTTCTTAAATGGTACTGAAATGTCAATATCTAGCTCCCGGATCTAGCTCTGGTTTGAATCAGTCCTAAGAAATCTGGCCGTTCTGGCCGGTTGGTTCCACTAAATGGAAAGCACCCTTGGTCACCTACGCATGGTGTAACGTCCTTGGTCTAGTTTCTCGACGCGCGAGGTATTTAACGGCCGGTCCAGTTCAGTTACGGGTCTTTCGCTGAAACGGGCTGAAGCCCAAAAAGATTAGCTTAAAAAAACATTAGCTTAAAGATGTAGTACCAAGAACATCACCTTCTCTGTATTGTTATTTAAAGACCATGAGTGTCTCGTTCGAACAAAAAAGTTGAAAGCAACATTTCTAGTAAGTTTATGTGACGACCGACTTGCAGTACAAAACTATGCAGGTCACGCAATGAATGATTACACAAGAGTACTTACTACATTGATTCCCAAATAATGCGATGGTAAAGTTGCTCTAAAGTCTGTTAGTTTTCCTGTAACAAGAAGACAAAATAATGTTAGGTTAATAATAATGACAGGGTTACTGTCATTGCATATGCCTGAGCTGCAGACATACCGGTACTTCCACTGATATTGGTATATTAAGCGCAGTCTGATTGGTTTGATAACTGACCGTGTGTGATTCAAGTATAGACGCACGGATGAATATTACGCGCGCTCTGATTGGCTAAAATGTTTTTTAAAATGTCATATAAAATAATTGAATTCTAATTTCCCCTTCGTCTGTACTCTAGTGGACAAAAAAATGAAAAAAGTTAAAATTGCAAGTAGTGATGAGAAAGATGGTCACGCCACTAGAGCTGAACGTCTTGTGGCGTACATTTTTGTTCTCACCAGAATTTGACGTCATCTGTACATCTATTAGAGTACAGACGCACGGAAAAATGAAATCAATTTGTCATGAGATAAAAAGTATTCTTCCAAAGACTCTAAACATTATATCCCCCTCCCCACTTCTAACTCTCTAAGTTGGCTTAATCCAAACAGAGTCAACAGATGCGTTGTTAGCTTTATGATGGTCGGGAAGGAGACAGGCGTAGTGTCCCTGATCTTATTGTAGATTCATAAACTGTGTGTTACAAGAACGATGCCACTGAGGAAGGTCCGCTCACCTTCTTGTACTGCTACGTACATCTTGTTTAACATCGAAGCGAAAGCTTTCTCGTCTTTGCTGTAATCCTTGACACTAATTTGCTTGCGTTCTAGTAAAATTCTAGGTAAAATAAAAAACCAGGAAGTTGCTATGGAAACTTAACCGCAATGGTATTCCTTAAAAGATCCTAAGACCTCCCTCCCTTATAAAAACTATCACAAATATAACCGAAGCGGCGTCATGCATTCGTCAGTACTACTCGAATATCTCCCCTATTTAGTATGCTAAGTCACGCAAAGGCGTTATAAATATCGTAACGACAGTGATATTGACAAATAAGTTAAGGAGGGTAGACATTACCTGAAATCTCTGCTAATTCCACTAATAAAACCAACAACATATTTTTGCTGCTTCTGCAGTTCTCCTTCGGCAACAAGCAGATACTGTGAAAATAAATGTTTATCATTATCATTTTGTCTCCCCGATTAGTAGGGCACCTACCTGTGCCCGGCTAGAAGACAGAGACGTTAATAAAGTCCTTATTATTATTATTAGCATTGTCGGGGGGGAATTACTAGGGGAATATTTAAACAAAAAGCAAGGACAATATATAAGTATAGGAAGGCTAGTTTGGAGAGCAGTCTAAAAATATATAATTCCCTTAAGTGTCCAACAAATTGTGACATAGTAGAATCTAATAGCCTGCGTGGCTGGCTCTTGGGGGAGGGGAGGGGGAAAGGGAGAGGAAACAAGTCCCCCTCCCCTTCCCTCCCCCTCCAGTCACCCTCGTCGTGGGCCGACCACGATGCAGGCTAACAATCTAAAGATAAGTCTAACTCACCCTGTCTTTCATAAACAACTGTTGACGTAATTTCTCAAGCTCACTTTGCGATGCATTTCCAGCTTAAAAAATAAATGAAAATTAATACACTTCAACTGAAAATCGCTTCACCTCAAGTGTGATTTAGTACTGTGCAACTCTGTAAGTATCAGAACTTAAATCTGTTTGTATTGTCTGTGCAGACTTTTACCAATATTGTTTGAAAAAATCTAATGTAGAGACTTTTTACACTCAGTCAGGGAAGTGGATTAGCGTAAGCTCATTCCTTTTGAGGAAGAGTAAAGGGCGAAAGGAATAGATCGATAACCCTCATTTTCTTCATCTTTCCCCTTCTGGCCACTTAATTATCACTTAACAAAAAACGCTGCACGAGCTAGGCAGAGAGTTGGATACACATATTAGGACCGTTTTTATGAGCGAAAATAAGACTCGTCTTATCTACGGGTAGACGAACTCTCGGTACAAACGACACTTTTTGTTCTAAGACGCGAACAAAGTTAGAACAGCTCAGGACGCTGTCACTCGATAAATCGCGTCTGTGAATAAAACTGCCGTTAAAACGAAGGTTCGCGCCTTATCTAAGTCGCATCTTAGAAAAGACACGTCTTATTTTCGCTCGCGTAAAGGCCGATACACACGAGGGAGCATGCTCCCGCAACACACTCCTGCAACACGCGCTCCCTCGTTTGTACTGGTTGTGCAAAATGACCCAGGAGCGCGTTGCGGGAGCAAGCTCCTTCGTGTGTATCGGCCTTAAATGACCCTATTTATTTTTTCATATCAATAGGAGATCATCAAACTTCCGGGTTTTTTTTTTTCATTCCCTTTTTTGCTCCTGTAGTGAATAAGTATAGGATCCTCGACAGGTTATTCTCGATTTTTGGGGGGGTCGTATGTATAATATCTATCCCCCAGCAATTGCACCAAAATCCAAGAAGTATTCGCGTACCTGTACCGTGAAGTCTAACCGCTCCATTCTTTACATCGCGTTCCATTTTTAAAAACTTTACTTGTTCAGATAATTCCTGTTGACGACAAAATACCAGTTATTTGCAGTTTAGATGAATGTAAGGAAAGGCAGACCAAGTCATTGCACCCCTTCCTTCCTTTCCCCTATAAAACACCTGGTACTTACCTGAATTCGTCGATTTAGTCTTGTTTTTGTTTCTTCGTTTTGTTCTTTGACTTCTTTAAGCTCTTTCGTTAACTGCTCCTCACTGTAATGAAAATATAATCTTTAAATACCATCTACACCTCATGCTTTGATCGTGGCAGCCATTTTAGCAGTTAGTACAAAAGACAGGTCGCGCATGTGATGTTACAATACGCGTATCGTGGCATGATGTCACTTTTCTCTTGGGTATTGAAAACGCGACTATCAAGTATGGAACTTGTTAATATATTAGTCAAAGCTAGTTTGGTCAAAACCAAAAATTACGTTTTAATACCTGTTTGCAGTTTGCTGCACAGGACTTTGGGAAAACAAACGCAACTTCAACGTAGCCAGTAACACAGCGCGACAGACAACGTAGCGCGCAATCTCGCTTCAGTGAGCCCGTTTTTTTCGAAAAGTCCGATATTTACAGGCCCGTTACTTGCCTGTATACGTACGTAAAATCACAGAAATTGAAAAAAACGTAGACTTCCAGAATTACCTGGAATTTCAGGATTTTTGATAAGTTAACGGGCCCGTAAAGTTATCGGATCTTTCGAGAAACTTTAGAACGGACCTTTACACGTATCACATCACAAAGATATTTGTTTTTTTTATCTTTTAATTTGCTTTGCCTGACAAATAATTATAATAATAATAAGAACAAACTGGGACACTGCAACGTAGAATCAGTTACTGCGGACCCTTAAGGCCGGGACACACGGTGTAACATTTCTTGAAACATTTGCTGAAACATCGCGCGCAACACAATTTTGCAGCGTGTGTCAACCCATTCCAATGTTTCGCGAAACGTTGCGCGCAACAGCCGCAGAAGTAGGATCAAGTTCTACTTCTGCAACTGTCCAGAAGTGTTGCGCGCAACATTGCACGAGATGTTTCAGTGGTGGACACACGGTGCAACCGTGTTGCGCGCGGTGTTTCAGCAAATGTTTCGGGAAAAGCTGCACCGTGTGTCCGGGCCTTTAATCAACTTACTTTGAATTTATGTCTTTTACTAATTTGGCTTTTTCTCGCTGCCATAAACTTACTGTGCCTTCTCTTTGTAATCTTGAATAAATGATAAATGAGTCAGTAACAGGTAAGGTAGACTTGCTCCAAGTCTCGCTCGTTAATTTTTTCTGTTGCTTGGGCTCCCTGTGGTGTATTTTGGATTTAAATTACGACACAGGAAGCCCAAGGAATGGAAAATGACGAAGCCCAAAACAACGGAAAAAATTAGCGAGCAAGACTTGGAGCAAGTCTACAGGTAAGGTAGTTAAGGTGGCCATGGTCGTGTATTGATTTTGGATAAGATTACGCATGTCGTTCGGCATTGAAAAGTAGCGGTTTGCAAAAAAATAATAGCCAGAATGAGTGTCAGTAGCTCCAAATGGAGCACTCTGGTTTTAGCACAATTGTAACTATGGGCCCCAAACTTACTGCTGTATCTGCTTAGATCTCTCTTCGAGTTGTTCCTCAAGTTTGCGACATGTCGCTAATACCGTATTCTTTTCCGTTACTGCGTAATCATGACTGAAACAAAGGTGAAATGATCTGGCTTAAATAACAAAAACGTAAAGATTAGTCTTACCTAAAAAAACATAAAAGATTTGCTTACGTAACAAAAAAGTAAAGATTTGCTTACGTAACAAAAACAAAAATTGGCCTTACATAACAAAAACGTAAAAATTGGCATTACGTAACAAAAACGTTAAGACTGGCATTACGTAACAAAAAAGTAAAGATTGGTCTTACGTAACAAAAACGCAAAGGTTGGTCCAAAGCTGACGCACTGCAGCTTAAAAAGAATTACTCACTTTTGTCTTTGATGCATTGATTCAGCTTGTTCTTTTTGTAGATCCACTACACAGACGTAAACAAAGTTAGTTCATCGCCCAGAATTCACACTGACCATAACGATCCTGGACACACTATGCAATTAACTTTTCTTGAAACATTGTGCGCAACGCAAAGTCAGTGCCATGTGTCCGCCCCTGCAAAAGTTGCAGCAACAGTTGCAGGGATAGGATCGAGTTCTACTTCTGCAACATTACGCGCAGCATTACAAGAGCAGGAGCCCATTACTAGTAATGGGCTCCTGACAAGAGGCGATACACACAGAGCAACTGTGTTCCGCACAACATTACAGGGGTGTACACACGGTGCAACTGTGTTGCGTACAACATTACAGGGGTGTACACACGGTGCAACTGTGTTGCGTACAACATTACAGGGGTGTACACACGGTGCAACTGTGTTGCGTACAACATTACAGGGGTGTACACACGGTGCAACTGTGTTACAAGTAGTGTTGCAGAAAAAATATGCATCATGTGTCCGTGCCTTAAGTATCATACTCACGTCGCAACTTGAAATTCTCTTTTGAAATATTTTCTTCGGCTTCGGACTTTTCCTGTACGAAATTAACAATGGCTTCTGATTAGCTTTCGAACGTTCCGCTCGCTGTACGGACGTAAGGAGCATGTACGGAGTGCCCGGAAGGTATGCAGTATGTGGGAGTAGCCGGCAAGTCATAACATGCAAAGTTAGTTTGCCGTCCAGGATGCAGGCAGGTCTCTACAGCGCATGCTCAGCGAAAGGTGAGTGACGTTTGCGCCTAGTGTCGTGGGATTTCGGATTCCTGCGACAACCGTTTTGATTTAAATAAATAATAAAATAAACAATCTTCTACAGCAGATCCACGTAGTGGCTATTCTTCTGCTGGCACTCACACTCACTACCTAGCTCTACATTAGATATTTTACATACATCGCTCAACTCACATGTTGATTTTTGCTGAGGGGGAAAAATCTGAGAACCCAGAGAAAAACCCTCGTGGCATGGTGGAGAACAACACATCAAACAAACCCAATTCAGAGAGATTGATAAAAGTTAAAAAATAAAAACTTACCTTCAAAAGAGCCACAAGGTCTTTCTTTACTGTGTTGATATTATTTATTATAATATTTACATGCTGAAAGTATACTTTATCTGAAAACAATAATATCCATTGTTAGGGCAGGGGAAATCGCGCAATACACGTTCTGGCTCCAACCAGATCCTATCATAACTACCTTACGTAATATTCGTACATTAAATTAAGTTTAAAAACTCAATCGATTCGCGTCCATCACGTGTAATGCCTACAGTTGTAACAACAAAAGTTGTAACAACTTTCAAAGAAATTTAAAAATCCATATTATAATTGAGATCGTAGATTCAAACACGACCGCAATGCGTTTACTGTACTTGCATGCGTTTTCGTTTGAATGGGGTCTATCGTTTCATAGCACATATAGTGTTAAGCTCTTTCGGAACCTATTTCAAGAATATATATAGACTGCTCCAAGTCTCGCTCGTTATTTTTTTCTGTTGCTTGGGCTCCCTGTGGTGTATTTTGGATTTCAAATCGGGAACTTCTCAAATTACGACACAGGAAGCCCAAGGAATGGAAAATGACGAAGCCCAAAACAACGGAAAAATTAACGAGCGAGACTTGTAGCAAGTCAAGAATATATAAGGAGCGTCAGTTTTCATTAAGATTCTAAAATGAAGATGCTTGGAATAGAGTCAAAAGAATGAAAGAGAATGAACTCTCATTACGAAATTAAATCAAAATAAGATTTAACAAGTAAAGGAAGGCGAGGAAAAAAAGGAAACTTTATTATAAAAAGGCGACACAAAAGTTCTTCCAGGCATTGTCATCTCGTGAATCAGCTCTATCTCTAATCCATTTATGACGTCACAACATGGCCGCCATTCTTTCTACACAGTGCATTATGGGAAATATACTAATGTCGACTTACCATATTCAGCCATGTCATTTTGATCGCCTTCTATTACCAAAGGAGGCTGATTGGAAGCTTCAGACTAAAAACAAATTCATTAACTAGTACGTTAGTTAATAGCTGTAGAATCTTTCGCCGATTACAAAACTGTAAATTCTCAAATTATCGCATAGCTTAAAAAACTAAATATCCACCTAAAATGTGACTTCATATAATACTTCACCTGACACTCATCTGCTAACGCTTTTATTCTTTCAGTTTCCTAGGGGGAAATGAGAAAGTGCAAATATTTTACTAACTTTATTAGTTATACTAGTATGAAAAAAAGTTGAATGTTTTATTAACTTTATTAGTGACATTAGTATGAAATTAAATAAGTTGAAAGCTTGTCATCCCGCTCTAAGGATGTATATAAGAGTAGTATAAGATCAATAACAAAGTGTGTCAAAGTACAAATAAAATCGAGAAACCGAACCAAAATGACAGGTTATTGATTGGTCCCTCTTAGGGGTGAAATTTCATCACTGCCACGCCCATCATCTCACAATACAGGTCCCTTTTAGGGGTCATTTTCAGAATTTCCGACGAGGACCCCCGCCCCCTTTTATAAGGCAGTCCCCCCCTGGATCTCAAGTCCGTCCTGTTCACCTGGTGGTGGCCGAGTACTGGAGCCCAGAAAGCTGTCGACCATTCTATTGCTGAATAGCCTGTGTAACCAGGTACTCAAGAAAAGCTGGAGGGAGGGGGGTTAGTGCTTGAATGTAGGATATCTAAATGGCATGAGGTATGACGCCCAGAGCATTCTAGATTATTCGTCAGGCTCCACTAGTTGCATAAAGGATGGGTAGTCCTATCCGTACAAATCCTTATCCAATGGATGAATTATTTATTGGACACGGTCATTATTTCATCCACTTCATGGATAACGACTAATCCAACGGGTAGTACTACCGCCCTTCGAAAAACTGGATTCAGATAGTGATCAGTTGTGAGCGTTGTCTGTAGGGAAAGACTATACTGTTCGAGACAGGACAGACCACGAGACTCACGAGACTTCAGCTTACCAGGTCAAGTCTTCTCTTGGCTGATTCACTGGTTGGACTGTTATTGAACTCCACTACTCTCTCCAACAAATCGCACAGCTAAAAACCAAAAAATATAAAATCATGTACAAGACAAATAAGCCACTTCGATTCACGCTTTCGTCCGCCATTTTGAAATGGGGCAAACGCGCCAAAATCTATAGAAGACTTGATCACTTTGGCTTATCATAACTTGGCACATTTTTATCGTATTTTTTAAAATTTAGAAATGATATTGGCTTTGTTATTTATACCTGTTTACACGATAAATATTGGAAAACTGCAAGACAAGAAGAAGAAGATTTTTATTTTCAAAATAAAACGTTCGGCACGTAAATATTAAGACAATCAGTTCGCGAAAAAAAGATTGACTTGAAAAACGTAGTTAGAATATTTGTATTGGTCTTATTTTCAGTCCGACACATGGCATACATGTCTGCAAATCATTGAAGTTAAAATTTTGAAAATTTGACAAATTCGAGCCGAGTTATGGTAAGTATCCAGATTTCTATAAATTTTGGCGCGTTTGCCTCAATTCAAAATGGCGGACGAAAGCGTGAAGTGGCTTATGAAAATCATCCTTAGGGACTAAAAGACAGAAGTAATGTCAACCAGTTCAACTCGAACACCCATTTGAAACACAAAGCTCGGACAAACGATGCGGCAACTTTTCTTGCGATGTTGTACAAGATGCAACGTTTTCTGCAATGCATGCAATGTTGCCATTGACAACTGAGATGGTTTTGGGTGTAGCACACGATACAACATTTCCTGCAGCATTGCGTGCAACTGGTCTGAGTTTTGCTTACAAAAGTTAACTCAAACGACAAGATCAAGTCTAATTATAAATCCCAAAACATCGCCATTGTTAATTACAGGATGCGGTGTTGCTTTGACCCTCCATGCGATTTCCTGGCTTAAAGTCCCTATGACATATAATTATGGCATCTATTTTTATTTTCAAACTCAATTCTTGTCAGAGAATATAGCGAAGGTCTTTTTATCTTATTTTTTAATACTCCATATTTTCCAAGATATAAAGGTTTTAAATTTCAAAATGCAAATGTGATGCCGCAAAAGGAGGCAACAACACCAACTTCTCATGGCTTTTACAACAAGAGGTCTTCAATTCGAGATCCAGATTTTTCACTAACCAACAGGCTTTACCAATTGAAATAATTTCCTAATGAAAAAATTAGAGTATTTGAAACCATTACATCTCAGAAATTATCAGGAGGTATAAAAATAAGACAAAAAGATCTTCTCTGACAAGTACTGAGTTTAAAAATAAAAAAAGATGTCATAATATGTCATATAGACTCAATTAAAATTGGATTGAAAATGCATTCTAGTGCATTATTGCGTATTGTGCGTGAAGCATTGATAAATGTTCCCAGTGCTTTCTTAAATTCACTGATCAAAAATTCGAAAAGTGCGCGCGCGTGCTGTGTGCATATTTAGAGTTCGTAGTATACGCGTCCTTCGGCCAATGACGGAGCGCGCGTTATATGATGGTTATTTTATAAAACATTTTGAAGCATTACAATGCATTATAAATATCTCTGTCCACACGTAAACAACGGCCGTTTACAGTTCGTTTTAGCGGCGTCCACACGAATAACTTATATATTTCTATGCGTTTACACCCGTCCACACGTAAACGCTTCAACTCGAAACAATGCTACGGTACACGCTTCATTAAGGAGGTAATGACTGATGTTGTGACGTTAGCGTTTTCGAAAGTACGCGTTTACGAGTGTCCACACGGAAATGCATAAACGGCGTTTTCAAAAGAGGGTCACGAAATGTTGCATACATCGGCAACGCTGCACGAAAACGCGCGCTTTAAAAACGTTTTTCACAATAAACGCCTGAAATTAAATCAAATAACAAGCCTTTCGACTAATATTGCAGCTTTTGCAATCTGGCCTGCCGTATCTTGTTGTCGTAGTAAACTGAACCAAACAAACAGACAGACAAAAGCAAAAGAAAGGGAATTCAAACGTGGATTTTGTTCTCACACGTCGGATTAAAGTGTTATCTGAACAAGAAATTTTCCGATGTTTTAATGTTAGACAAATTAAAAGTAATAACTACAAACAAAGTAGTTTCGCTAATACTTTGAGCATCTGAAAAACAAGACGTTTTTCTAATTCACTGGTTGTTTACAAAAGACAAATGGTCTCTGATCTCAGAGTCGAGTGATTTACAGATCATCTATTGTGTTGTTATTGTATTGGCTTAAAGCTTCTGAACATTGGATCAACAACATGCAAACATCGAACGAAAAAACCCGAAATAAACCTTTAAACCTTCCAAAACAAGTAATTTATATCCTAAATTAATAAAACCTGCCTCCAGTTTTAATTTAACCTTTCCTTGTGTCAAACGCCGACATATTTTGTTTATTAACTTTGGAAGCACTTTTGAAAGCATGTTTTCGTTTTTTGTATGTTTTCTAGCTCGTTCAAAGAGTTAGCGCAATTATGGTTATTAAGATTTACGTGCTTTGCTAATAAAATGAGGCGTTTTAAATGTCAGTTATTTAATGTTTTTGATCCTCTTGGGATATTAAAAAGGAGCTTGAAAACCTTATATTGAACATAATGTTTGTCAACTTTATTGAGAAGAAATGCCACTTTGGGCTATCACGGGTTCTCGAGCAAACAAACTTTTACCTCCGAAAAAATACCCTCAATTTATACTGAATCTTAAACAGTGTTTCTGCTTACAATATGTCAAAGAATAAAGACAAAAGCAGTTTTTGCTGTCTGAGTTTGAAGCTATTTTAATAAGTTTTTGGAAAAAGCCAAGAAGGTATTGTCAATCGTTGATGGCCGCCTTTCAAAGTTGTCAGAGTTGAAGATAGTTCTTTGTGCTTCCAATTCTTCCTGCGTGGATTCAGTTATTAAAACTTTATACGAAGCCGTTTTTATGTACAAAACGACTTAAAACGTTGAGAAAATACTTCATCTTTTGCTTGAAATTCAAACCTACAATCAAGCTTTTGAATGGCTTTACGACATAATGAATTTTCCTAATTGCGAGTCAGTTCAAAAATTGGATACAAATCGCACTAGTTTTCAACATTCTGAGATTAAAGAACCAATGTCTGAAAGTTAGAAACCCAATTAACATAAAGATACAATAATTCAGCTGCTTAGATACGCTACACTAGATTTAGCTCGATGTCTTTTACACAAGATTAAAGAATGAATAAAATATCACGTACCTTTGAAAAATTATTCCTCGCATCACGGAGAGTGTCTTTCAGAGCCTCAGTTCTTCGATCGGCGTTCTTTAAAAAAATCATATAAAACATGATCAGATTAGATTATCGTATTATTTCCAAAAAGCACACAAAAGCATTCACTATATTACGAGTCAGTGAAGATTTGGGCATTCGTACTAATTAGAAAGGTTTTTTACACTTACTTGCTTTTTTTGGTAAGACATGTTGAAGTGAGAAACCACTGTTTTGTCAAGAAAGAACGTGTCTCCCTCAAAACCAAATCATTCATAAAACATGTCGAGTCGAAAGGCTACAGACTAACACTGTCAAACGATAGCAATGAACCATTACGAATTACAAAACATGGTTACTTTGAATTGAAAATCGTGGTGCTGTCTAGCAACGCCAGCCGTCGCCATGGTGTATTTTCAGCCGCAATATATGTGCTCCTTATTCTAATTAAAAGCAAACCAAATAAATTCTGTTCAATCTTATTTGCAGGGAAGTCCGCTTAGTTGAGTATTAACTAGTGTTTGAGGAAGGTAATGGAGTGCATAGCTGAGTCTCCTGGCAACCAAGTGAGACATTGTTTTGATAAAAAGACAATAAATTTGCACAAAAGAGCAATACCTTTTTGTGCTTATAGAACTTAACTTTACATAAAAGACTCAACATATCGTGTAGAGTTTTAGAAGAGATCACAAAAGGAAAATAGTTTAGAAAATAGCTCAAAATTTGTAAACAGGAACGAAGAAAATTGAATTTTTCGCATAAACATTTAGATTATCGGTTTTCATACAAAGGAGATTTTAAAAAAAGCATGTCGATAGTTCTAAATTTGTCATGATCAGAACAATTTAATTTTTTTCAAGGCCGAATGCATGAGTCAAAAAAGTGTTCAGTCTAAAAAGACGAGCGAAAACGAAAAAAGGAAGCAAAAGCAGATAAAATAACTAAAAAGAAAAAAAGAAACGAAAAAGAAAAAGAAAAGAAAAGAAAAGATAACTGACAAAATAAAAACGAAACTAGTCATGGACAACACCACCGGACAACATTTTAAAGAGAAGAAATTTAAGTTTCGCATAATACGAGAAAAAAGAACAATTTTTGATTGAAAGATTAGTGTTGATAAAACCGATAGACAAGGCTTAATGTATTTTGATCGAATATGAGAATATGAGTTATTACTTTAAACGTTGATCGATCAACTTCTGAAAATACCGCCAAAAGGAGTCAGACTGACTGTAACAAAAAAGGCATTATATTATTTCAGTACAAAATTGACATTTTTATACAAGAGCCTCAGGCATCCCAGGCAAATCGATTAGAGGCACTGCCTACTGTACGGACGCTAATTAAAAGCAGTGTAAGCAACAGAGGGCCCGGGTTGGAATCTCGCGTGAAATAAAAACCTTTTTTCGCTTTATAATATAGTAAATAATATCTTTTCATGTGTTTGCATTTTTTTTTCTCTTCTGCTTTTTAGGCCGTTTTAAGCTTTTGTTGTTGTTGTTGTTGTTGTTGTTTTTATTCCCCCCACTATATACATATAGAAGAACTAGTTCTCGATCGCCTGGGGTGCCTGTGCATTAGCCCGCGTACGGCCCTCGATCTTGCAGACTCTCTCTGGCACGCGCGCGCTCTCTCTCTCCTTTCCCTCTCTCCAGGCCTTCTGTCCTCTCCCCAGTCCCCTCACGAGGGCCTCTACACATGCTACATACAAATATGCTTATAGTGATTGAAGATCACAGGTTGTTAGCCGGATCAGAGTGCGTTTACATAAGTGATTTTCGTCGCGCGGGATGAGTTCGTCACTCAAATCTATTATTTGCTTTTGAACTGATAAAATACTTAAACACGAAGGTTAAAGAATACATATCAGGGGCAGATCCAGGGCTCAGACTGAGGGGGTTCACTTCCGCACATTTTATTTTGAACAAAACAATAACTGCATAATACTGCAGGTTATTTAATAGTCGGGTAAGCGAAACATACGTATACGGCTGTGTATGAAAGGCGTTCTTGCAGGCGAGAAATTGCTTAACGTCCTCCATGTTGTCGTCTTGTTCTTGATATTTTTCTTTCTCGACGTAAAAATGTTATATTTTTAGGATGAGGAAGGTGGTTTCCGGGCACCTTAGGAACTCCCCCCTCCCCCGGATCAGCTCCTACATATATTCGCAATACATATACAAGGGCGGGTCCAGGACTATCGTCAGGAGGGGGTGCACTATAATATAAATTGGAAACTGTCAAGAGGATATTTTGGAAAAATATTGAGAAAAAAGGACTTAAAATCGTCTCAGGAGGGGGTGCGCACCCCCTGCACCCCTCCCCTAAATCTGCCCCTAATATTTATTCACGAGAAGAATATCCAGTGATGTTATCCTACATCAGTTAACAAACAGATGGTAACCAATTTCGCTGAAGCTAATCTTCCATTTGATCAACATGAACCAAATACACAATGATCAAATATTCATAATACATAAATTGTTAAGAATCGCAACTGGCAGGAGGCAAACCAATTAGCTGTTTGTTCACTTATTCAATTCTTGGTTTGCATCCATTTCCAAGAGAGTGAATAGAACAGAAGACATGGCAGACATGTTGATGGTTTTCATCTTCTTTTGTCAAGACCACCAACATGGCAGCCATGTCTTTTGTCTACATTCTTGCAAACCAATAATCGTCAGGAATATTAAGACCTCCTAATATTTTTGCATAAGCACTGATCCTTTTTAAAATCATTGAACATAGAAGCTAAGACCGAAATGGCTCCAATTGGACTTTCATGTTTGGTAAAAATTTGATATTATGTGTGCGCTGCATTACTGCATCTGGAATACCAAAATATATTTCAACATCCCGTTCGATTTTGGTGAACGCTGTTAAACGATAATTCCCAACTTCTGTATTTATGAACAAATGAAAACTAGACTTTTCAGTTTGACATTTTACCGATAGCAACATGTTTGATAGCAGGATCCTTTTTTCTAATAAAATTATATAGTGTATATATAGTCAAGGCTACATGCGGAGCTCTTGAATTATTTCTTTCTGATCTTAGTGTTAATTAGAGCAGATACATATAGTGGAGAAAATCGGAATTTTGCCTGTAGTCGGAAAATCTTAGGGTGTTTACATGGCACTTGGATCATCCTAGCACTAGGATCATCCTACATTTACTGCATTTCGTTTAGTAGGATGGTCCTAGTACCTGAAGTGAAGACACCAATTTCCATGTAAACAGAATGCAGTAAATGTATGGCAGGTAGGATGATTCGCCTGCTAGGATGATCCTAGTGCTTGGATGATTATAGTGCCGTGTAAACACCCCTTTAGTAATCGAGTACTATTTTGAATTCAGATTCCATGGCTACTTACTGTCCGTAAGGGTAGAGTAGTCCATGGCATAAGTTTATTATGTTGGTATTTTTTATAAACATCGATCTGGAACGATGTGCAAGGTTCAAACCACAAACCAAAGACTCCGTCCTTTGGTAATTTTGGGTGCGCGCTCGAAGCCGTTTTCAGCTCGTGCTGGTAGAGAGGGAGCACGCATTTTTAACAACTTATTAAGCGCACTTATAAAATATTAAATTTGAGAAATAACGCGCGCGCTGATTGGCTGGGCTACCATGTTAATATCAGAGGACTGAGACATGGCTCGCACAAAAAAGTCGAAAACATTTTATAAGCAATATAGAACGATTGCTTATGTCTCTGTACTGTGATATAAACACTCTGGAAGATGTAGAGCACTCGAAAAGCAAGAGAAACACTCGGCTACGCCTCGTGTTCCTAAGCTTGTTTTTCTCTTGCTGTACATCTTCCATCGTGTTTGTATCACAGTACAGAGACATGCATGCGCGCGCGTTTTATATTGCTTAAACAAAAGGCATACGAGCAGTGAGCAGCGAGCAGCGAGCGTGCACGCGGTGCGACAAACGTTTAGCGCGCGTGGTTTTCTCTTTTTGTTTTGCTTAAGGCCCGTCAAGACTAGGGAATAGTTATCGATAACCAGTTGTGATCAATTCACTATTATTCATCGATGATTAGTCCATGTGCACACACTGGAATCACTGGAAAAAAAGTAGATGGTGATAACAAATTGAGCTCATTTGATAACAAAGTGATTTCAGCTGCTGATATGTTTTAGCTATCGATCACAACTAGTTATGGGCAACTATATCAGATTTTCCCTAGTATGAGATGACCTTTAGAATGCAAATGTCTTCGCTGCCTGATAAAGATGAACTAGCTAAATAGCGACGTATTCTATACAATATGCAGCTGTCAGAGATCGCAGATTGCATTTCTTTTGTTTGTAAATTCACATGTATTTTACATTACGGGTTTCTTAACAAATGGAACAGAATGCTTTCAGCTGGCCGGAAGGTAACACTATATTTGCAGGCTTGCGCTCACCATCTATTCAACTTCAAGAAGAAATGAAGTGTTGATGAAGTTCATCATTTTCTCTTGTGTCAGTTTTCATTATATTTTTCAGTCATTAGTTTTTATTTAGTAATCACTCATTCACTTAACAATTGTTTTTTGCGGTTTTTCAGTGCATTTATCGTCAATACTTTTGTCCATCTATTTATCCATTCATTTGTTCGATTGTTCGAATATTCCATTTTTTCACCCATTTTTTCATTCATTCTTTCATTCCTTTTAAATTATTTATATTTTGCTGTGTCGTCTCTAAAGCATTTCCTCCAAATGTTTAACTAGTTCATTCATTTCAATTTCTCGAATTTTCTTTTCACTATTCTATTTATCTATTTTTCCGACCTTCAGTATTTTTTTATTCATTCGATTCATATTTTGTTGGCTCACCGCTTTAAACATTCTATTTTAATGTCAAAATCATTCTGTTTGATCATTCATTCGGGGTTTTTTTTTCACACGGATCTATTATTGATTCATTCATTCATTATCACAATCAAACTCGTTTTGTATTTGTCCTTCATTATTATTTATCGTATTCTATTTACCCCAACAAAAACTACTCGGCTAACCTACACTTTAACATCATTAATAAAACAGATAGCTAGCTAGCTGGAGTGTGTATGTAAAATAACACCCAGGCGGTCAAATATAACAACCGTTCTGAAGTGGGCTTTTCTTCTCGTTTGCAATCAAGTAGCTTTCAACATGTCAACATTTGATTCCCATTGCTGTTAGTATTAAAGTGATATTGCCACTAAGACGTAAAGCGATGAGGATAGTTAGTATATTGATTTTTGTTTAAAAACCAGATGAAGTTAAGCCATGTATCAACATCCTTGTGTTTCACTTTTGTCAATTTTTTACAGAACTGATCAAACTCTAAGTTATCGTATATTTATTAGAGTCGTTTTCGTATGAGTGGGAACACTGTGCGGTTACGATACGATACGGTTAAAGCAGGAATTTCGAATGTTTTTATAGAAACTATGATACTGGTACGGTTACGATACGGTATGGTAAGTTTCCACTCATACGAAAACGACTCTATAGTTTTTGTTGCTCTTTTTTACGGTGTTTAAGTGGTTCAAAATACAGGAAAAATAGGTTGGCCTTTTAAGTTCATTTTGAACAAACATTTTATTAAAATAAACTTAATAATAAAAGTTACATAATATTTAAAGCCTGCACATAAGCGACTTAGTTTGACAGTTTTGGAGTTTTAAGCTTAAAAAAGTGTAAATATAGTACTAGTATAAATCATTTCTTGACAGAATTTTCAAAAACTAAATCGGCTTTAAAACCTTATCTATTTTTCATCTCTAAAATAACATATATTACATATTTTATATTTTCAACAAATATAAATGATTTTTTTCTTTTTTACAGAATGCGGGTTTTTTAAAACATTTTACATAAAATAAAGAAAAACCGTTTCAAAAACATAAGCCGTAATGATAATACCTCAGTTTTTTTCCTGGAGTGTTTTTGGTAAATATTTCATGAAATATTCATAGTTTTTGCCAAGTCGATTGACAATAGTCGGATAGTTGTCCACACGAATAACTTATTAGATCCACTAACGAGCCGACTTTAATTTTTTTCCCCTCGAGTAGCTCTCACAAAAACCACGACATTGTCCTTCTATTTCACCGTGCAATTTTCTTTGTTCTTGCAGTCAGATGTTGAGTCCGTTTTTGCGAGTTCTTCGGGTTGATATTCCTTTGTATTTTCCAGCATAGAGTCGTCAGATTTCTTTTCGAAATTTGACGGTACGCTCATTTGTCTTCGATAGTGCATAGTATTCGCTTTATTTTCAGCGTTATGACTGCTGCTTAATCTCTTGTTCGATGAACAAAAATGAAAACCCTCGGATTTCTGTGTCTCTGGTGTAGTTGGCGGCGTTGTTGTTACATTTATATTCGACCCCTCTCCATAATTCCACGAAGAAGCTCTCTCGTATCTACGTCTTCGATGGGCACGTTGCAGAAGCGAAAACATTTTAAACAATCTTCTCCTTTGACTTCCAACACGAGTAATTTGCTATCAGTTTTAAATCGTATTGGGAAATCCTCGTTTCTTAAATATATTTACATATTCCTCATGAATATTCAAAACCGGAATGTCCAACATCAACCAATCAAATAAAATGAAATATCATTAAATTCCACGGAGTCTCCCACACACAAAATATCAGTAATTTCCGATATCATATCCATACTCTATTGCACAACGTCCATTTAAGAAAGATTCTCGCAGTAAATGAACTAAAAGAGATAATAGGGATAACAGGTGAAAATTATTAGAGCTAAAAAAATCAACACAATTCACATCCTGGCTTGAATGGTCCTTACATACAATAATGAACTGTCTTTATTTACAGTTTTTAAAGATTTACTAGTTAATGTCGCGGAAATTCTAACTCTACCCATAAACCTTTTGCGGTCTTTGCTTAGGTTTGATAAGTCTCGGCTGACAACCTTTTTAAAATAGCTGTATCATTTCTCAACTTCAAGCTTTGGAGTTGAATACAGTTTCCGACTGGTTTAGTCGTGCTACACTCGGTCGCCAGTAAGAACAGTCTGTTATTATATTCGTATAGCTCACTTTTGTTTTAAGAGGGGATTTTTTTCAAGTTCGAGCAGTGAACGACAAAAACCCCTGAGTTGAGTAATAGCCATGTGTTGTACAAAACTAAAATCCTTTCTGTCAGAAAGTTTAAGTTGTTTGTAAGTAGTTTTGGCCGATGAAAGTTGCATGAATCAAAGTGTTATATCCAAAGTGAAAATTTAGATCGAAAATGAGGTCTAGGCCTTCATTTGCTCATTTGCTATATGTTCTCTTTATATTCAGCTTGAAAAAGCTTAATCCCTACACAACTTCAAGAAAAAGTCTTTGTACAATTCAAAAATCCGTTTTAAACAGGTATTTTATCTTGGTACATCAGTTTTTAACCGGTAGAAAATTCGCACGAAGGTCTAGTTTTTGGCACTTTTCACCATTATTGCTCGTCATTGAAAAACATCTCCTCTTAAGGATAAACAACAGCTGGACGACACCCTAGGCCATGTGTTGACAAGTGGTAAACTTTACATTAAATAGCTGGCCGGTTATGAGAATCTTTGGGTCCATGGTTAATTGTGCGTAGGTGCATTTAATTTCCGCAAAGAGGATCAAAAGTGGTGCAGATCCTAAACAAGTCCATCGATTCTTTGTAAACACATTGACTGTAGTTTGGATTTCCACACGAACTGTGGAACTAGTGGTTCGTTTTTATAACGTATTAAATATGGGAAATGGATATATAGAATAGAAGTGAAGGAAAATAATTTGAATCAACAACAATTTAAAATGAACGTTTCAAATAAGTTAGTTCACCGAGGCTTTCTTCTTAAACACCTTTCATTTGGATTCGATCATACGTTTAATTAGAGTATTATTTAAAAAAACATGAGCTAATGGACCACTGAATAGATCGGAAATGGTAGGGGCTGAAATACAACCGAGATCAACAAACAGACGAGTTAACTACCCATATCAAACAAAGTCATTGGCAAATATACCACTCATATGTTCTATGATCAATGTTGTCTAAAACTTATACTAAACCGATGAATTTATTTCTTATTATTATACAATTGTGACGTAAATTTACCAAATAAGGTATCGTTTGCATGAGGGCCAATATGGGACGGAATCCGGTTTGCGTATTCGGCCCTGTATGACGTCAAGGCTTCAAACCGGTTTGAAGCGCGCGCGCGCTGGTTTTCAAAAAGGACTGTTTCGATAATAAAAATACTGTTAAAAGCAAAGCCAAAAAAGCAATTGTATAATAAATCCTTTATTAGATATTTTCCTGACTGTGTATTACGGGCTGATATTTTGCTCATCACTCGCATTTGCATAGCATACGTGACTCGTAAAATATCAGCCCGTGATACACAAGAAAATATCTAATAAGTGGATCATGTATTCTATTGCCAGTTCTTCATCTCTTCCTAGTTATTTCTCCGTATTTTTCTTTTCTTCTTTCTAAATTTTACTTGCTGACAATTTAGCTGTAGAAACATCGATGGAAATGACTGTAAATTAAGCCAAACTTTGTATCAATAATTGTTTTTAAAACATCATGATGCATGTTCCTTTGGTAAGAATTAAGTTTATCATGGTTGGTTTGAACATATCATTTAACTTGTTTTATCAACCAAAACTAAATGACATTTATTCTACCAAGCTTTCGGACAATTGGCCCATCATCAAGGTAAAATTAAATGAATTAAGTAACTGAACAACAAGACAATCGGTACAAAATCCGCGCAAGCAAATAGCGGATTTTGTGAGACTGATTGTTGTTTACTTCATTTTACCCTGATGATGGGCCAAAGACCCGAAACTTTGGTACAATAAATGTCATTTTTGATTGATGAAACAAGTTAAATGTATGTTCAAACTAACCCGTAACAAATAAATCTTAGAATTATAAGAATTAAGTTGTTTTGACTATTCAGTCGTTTTGGATACAAAATGAGCATTCACCTGTCATTCAGTTTCGAAAAAAAAAACCCCGACATTTTACAAATTACAATTATGATTTATAACACCGATATAATATCGAGCTTTCAACATTTACGTTTATAAAATAACATTTAATTTTCGTGTAGTAGGAAGTTTTGAAGGTATATTTTATTTTTTGAAGGTGTTACTTCCAAATGAAGTTTCGAAGGCATATTTAGAAACTATATTCGGTTCAGAAAAGATATATTAGCTCAGAAAATATATATTAGCTTCTGTTTCATTAGGGTACGTGTTTTTACTGAAACTTTCCTCACTTTAAAGAGTATTTATACTAGAAAAACTCTAAGGTATTTCTGTGGTCAGGAGCCCACACCAATTTAATCGTCACATGAAATTGTCTTTCGGCGAAATTTAAGTGCTTATTTACATATATTTTATTGAAGGTGTAATTTCCTTGACGTATTTCATACAATATCAGTAAATTTGCTCATCTTAAAGTGCAAATGAAGACAAAATTATATTCGCGTGGTCATAAAACGTTTTGTTTGAAATACACTAATATGTCTTCCGTTCGGATCTCTTCTTTGGCAAGCCTTAAAAGTTCTGGGCCCGGTTGTACGAAGGTTGGATAAAGTTATCCACCGGATAAGAGTTATCCACTGTATAGATTTTGTATAGATTTTATCCGCTGGATAAGGATTTATCCACTGGATAGCGCTATTCACCCTTCGTACAACCGGACCCTGCCATTTGTATTCAAAAATGGTTCAGGGGAGTTCGTCCAGAAAATACTTCGGAGAAAAGCCATGCATCTTGCTACAGAAAGGTTTACGCACATTTATTGTCAGTGATGATTATCCATTTTAGAGGGAGAAAACAATTCTTTTATTTCTCAACATGCCTCTCTTATTATCCTCTATACTATATCGACACTCTGCAACTACAATGACGTCATTTTGGTGACAGATGACACAGCATTGAAGGCGAAAAATTGTCCATTTTAACCCAAGACATCTCGAATTTCATCTCTTGTATTTCATACAGTAAATTCTATAAAGACACAAAAACACTTGGCACTAGGCCTAGTAGGGGACCCCGAGTCCTATTGTCTAGGGCCATGTATGAGTATATATGTATTTGCATCTTGTACTGAATTCCTAAAATAAAATGAATAAAAAAACATTTTCAATTCATAGGCATTTCAGTTACCTACAAATAAGAGTCACGAAGAATGGATAGCATTATCCGTTGAATAAATCCTAATCCAGCGGATAAATAGTCTCCTACGCAGCCGCAGTTTGTTGTCATACTAGGGCTTGTTTTGTTGTCACACTAGGGCTCAAGCTTGTTTTGGGGTCTAAGCCCTAGCGTGACAACAAACTGCGGCTGCGTAGGAGACTAGCGGATAAAATGATGAATTTGTCCAATACTGGCAAGGAATCTATCGACCCTTCGTGCAACCGAGGCCAGCTGGTATGGAAATACACGAGGACAATACATACGGTACGATCACGTTTAACGACTAACCTTTATGTGTTTTGCAATAAATATTGAAATATATTGAACAATAAAGTTCATTTAGTTTCGTTCAATTTTCGGTCGTTATTTTTTCCTGTCATATATTTTAATATTATTTCGATACCACCTTAGTATTCTCTTAGACTTCAACTTAAAGGGAAGTTTTAGGTTTTTTAAGTCTATCCCCTCTACCTCGACCTCTGCCTCTCGGTCGTTTTCTTCCCGCACCTCTGACACCAATATTACTCTTCGGATTAACATTCCTCGAAGTCATCCGAAACTTTCGCTCTTCCTCCGAATCTGCATCCGATGGAGTCGAGCTGTCTTCGGAGAAACTTCGGAGCCCAGAAAACCCACATTCTTTAGTATTGAGTATAAAATCATTTGCAGTTTTTAGTGATTTTTTTCGATAGGTCTTAGTATTACGTCTTTCCTGATGAACATCTGACTTTACTGTTTTGCGGGTACCCTGTGTAATTTTATCATCGCCACATTGCTTCGAATCCTCCGAATCTTTGGTCTGAATCTTCTCATTTTCTTTGGTTGTCCTTGCATCCTCCTGTTGTTCGCTCCCGCTGATGTCTATCTGTCCTAACTTCCGGTCTGCGCACGAGAGATCAGAAATTTCCACATCAGTGTCACTGCTCTCATAAAGCGCTCCACTGTTGATCAAGCGTTCGAATTCTCCATCCGACTGATAAAAAAAATCCTGATCAAACGTTCCATCATTTTTGTCGACTGATTTTGATTTAACGTCTTTAGCAGATCTCTTACGTCTCCCGCGAGAGCTAACGTTCGATGTGGGCCTACTACGAGATACAACCGTCTTATTCTTTTCCTTTTCTTTGCGATTAGAAGTCTGCGAGTTTGTAGTTTTATTATTTTTCTCTTCCTCGCTGCTACTTTCACTCAGTGGATTGAGAAAACGGTTGACAACACGTCGGACACGTTTACTCGATTTCTTTCTTGTCTCTTGGAATTTTATTTCGAAAAAGTTGTCTAATCTCTTTTGGGTCTAAAAAAGAAAAAAAAAAAAACGCGTTGTTACGTAAGAACAAATTTTTACGGTACGGTGACGGCCACAGCCTCGGTACGGAAACGTTAGTATGGCTGTTAATTCCGTGGCGCACAGTGCTGTACAAATTCCGTGAAGTGTACCGCATTGTAGCGTGACTCAACGGGCTTGAGTCAAAACGAGATAGTCAAACGAGAACGGTTCTACGTATGTGAGCATCGTAGACCATATTTGGACATCGTATTGGAATGGTACTAGGCCCTCCTTTCCCCTCCCCTCCCCCAGTCCCATTTCCCTCCCCCCCCCCCCCCCCCCCCCCCAACGAGGGCCTGATATAGCGGTACCACTCCTTTTAAGCGGACACCCTTTATTAAGCGGGCACTAGCTCAGGTTTCGGCGAAAATTTCTAGTCGCATATTTACTTGTAATTGAACCTCTACTTAGCGAACACCTGTATAGAGCAGACACTAGACAAGGTCCCGGAGGTGTCCGCTTTATAGAAGTACCACTGTACTAACACGATAAAAGCACGATGTTCGACACGTTCAAGTCACGCAAGGTCCCAAAAGGTGTTCGCTTAATAGAAGTACCACTGTACTAACACGATAAAAGCACGATGTTCGACACGTTCAAGTCACGCAGCGGACACTGAGACACTGAGAACACTAGACAAGGTCCCAAAAGGTGTCCGCTTAATAGAAGTACCACTGTACTAACACAATAAAGCACGATGTTCGACACGTTCAAGTCACGCAGCGGACACGTTTAATGTTATGTTATGTATGAGATCATCGCACAGTCTGCACAAACTTTGTTGCATGACCGCCGGCAGACCTCAACTTAAATCTCCGTGACCGCGAAAGCTTGGTGACCAGTTCTAGGTCTCAAGCAAAAAAATCAGGTCACGTTCAACATGACACAGATATCCCAACGATACACTATCCAACAAATTGTGTAAAACGTCCAGGTACTACTGGGATACATTTGTAGTTGCTTTCACTTACCTCTTCTTTGTTCAATTGTTTCAATACCGGAAGCAATATTTCGTCCGTCTTGTTTGAAGTCCATCCAAGTTTTTCCTTGGCAAATGTAAACATCGTTAAGAAAACGTAACCTCGACGTCAGGCTTTGAGGCCGCTCGATCTCCTCTCACAAAGAAACAATCCAAGAGATGTGTTTGGAAGACTGTCATACCAGTCTACCTTAAAGAGGGCGGTTTTGAGGAGCGAATTCGGGATGCACAAAAAAGCCGATCGATATTTTTACGATTTTCTTTTCCCAAGCTTTAACCTTTTTGCCCCACAGTCCCATTAAAGTCATCGCGCTTATAAGTACTTTGTACTGCACAGGAAATCCTAAACCCGAATGATGTACTCAATTACAAAGGATATAATCTCAGAGAATGGAGATCTGGTTTTCCCCACTCGAACGACTCGCGGGACTCGTCAATAACGGGATTGGTGTACGAGTCAAAGACTTCTTGTGATGGGAACCCTGTGGGCAAGGTGATTGTGCGCTGAAAAAGAGAAAAACAAGCAAACAATTTAAATAAACGACTTAAGAGTAAAATTGATGCTTCCATAGATACGCGACAGACTGCGAGAAGTTCCACTTTTAGAATGGTTCAACGCATGGAGAATAGCGGAAAGTCCAGGCCTTCTAAAACTCGTCTTTATTTACTCTGACTGAATCGGGATTGAAAAGAAGGACTGCTCGCAGTTGAACATACGTCTGCTATGAATCGAGAATAGGAACAATTCCACAATCCTGCATGTTCTCAGATTTGCAATTACATCAACAATTACTCACCAATTTCTTCTTCACTTTAGTTTCTTGGGTTTTCTGCTTGTTGTCCTTAGTCTCATCGTGCCATTTCCTTCAAGCAGAAGAGATATTTTACACTTTAGACTAAGGCTTAGTTCTTCTTCAACACATGATAGTAGATGATAGTTGCTGGTGAGAGTTTTGATCCCAACTATTACTTACTGCCATCCCTGGTAACCCTTTAGCCTACATGGCCAGCTCTGCGGGGAAGGGAGGGGGAGGGGAAGGGAGGGGAGAGGGGAGGGGAGAGGAGAGGGAGGGGAGGGGAGGGGATGGGAGGGAAGAGGGAGGGGAGAGGGGAGGGTTATTACATCTAAATTCAACTTTGCATATCATTACAAGTGTTATGAATAGAGCAACAAATAAAACATTTCAATGCCCTACTTGAATTTCTGTAGAGCTTCAAATCCTTCATAGTTAAACTCATGCAACACTTCCATAGCACCAACAGCACCTAGTCCTGTAAGAAGAGAAATGAAAAATAATGCTGTCACCTCGAATGTATCCATAATTATTGACACACAAACAAATAAATGCAAAAATGATAAATGGATGGATAAATAGATAGAAATGAATGGATGGGAGGGAAGAGAAAGGTGCCAGAAAAGGGACAGAGGGAAGGAAAAGAGATAGTCAGACAGTAGAGGAATGCAAAAGCGATGGGAGGAAGGAAGCAGGATAGACAGACTAAGGAACAGATGGATAGATCGACAGACAGATGGACAGATGTCAGTCAAATGGACAGATGGACAGGTAGTTATTCAGTCACTCAGACAGACAGACAGACAGATAGACAGACAAACGGCATACAGTCAGTCACACTGACAAACACATTATGGGACAGATACTTGGAGAATAAAACAAAATGTTGAATGAAAGAATAAAAAGATGGATGGGACAGCCTACCTTGTATACCCTCTGTGTAATCACTGCCTGTTATCAATGCTAGTTTGATCAACTGTGAACGATCCAAAGCTAAGACAAGATAAAACAGGTTTTAGCTTTTGAATAGTATTAAAAATTTCTTGAATAAATTACTTTCTGCTGCCCTCTTTCATCCACTTCCCTCCCAAAAATAGAGAGAGAGAGGATATTACATGGGCACGCAGAGATATGAATTTTATCTTCAAGTGTTGATGAGGGATTATCAACACGAGAAGATAAAATATATATTAACCAGAATTTGTTTAATTTTAGTAGTTGATATAGTTGTAATTCCATTGATATAAGCCTAATATTTTTATGAAATTTTCAAAGAAATGAAACTTCTGTGTCCATATTGCAAGATGCTAAGTTTTAGAATATGATTGCCTACCCAGACATCCACCAATGGCTTCACTAGTGTACAATTCAGGGTGTTTATTCTGATTAAACAAGTGTTTATAAACCCTTTGACCACCAAACAAGAATATATCACTGTCATCTGTAATTGTCCCATGGATTTGATTGGTCAAGTCTAGGAATGCACACTGTGCTTCAGCTTCCATTGGACTAACAAGGTAAGGTACACCAAATAGACGAAGCAGCTCCTGTGGGAAAGAAATGAGAAAATCAATGGAAGGGAAGTTTAATGGGAATAGGAGTTCATCACTGTTAGTGTCCAACTGTAGTAATGAGCCCCTGATGGAAACAAAATGTGGTAGAGGGAAAGATATGAAAATACAGACAGAACGACATAATGACAGAAAGACAGACAGAAAGACACAATTACTGTCTTATATACACCAAAAATAGACACTGATAGACACTGATACAGGAACCAGTAAATTAAGATAATAGACACAATATAATACAAAGGAACATTACAATCAATGAAACACAAAAGCAAACAAATAAAAAATCACAATATGAATAATAAATAACAAATATATAAATATAAAACCTCACATCCATCTGATGTACCTGACTATCAGCAAGCATTTCAATAGACACTGATGCAGCTGCTCTCTCTTGACGAGCTTGTTCACTTTGAAGTGAGTTTTGCTCCATTTCTAGATTCATTTGCATCACTTCTAAATCTTCCTGATGATGGAAAAATTGGATAACAATTATCATCATCATCATCACCATCATTCTCATCATAAAAACATATACATGTACATTACAAAGCACTGCATCTCCATTATCTCTGTATCTCCATTATTTATCAAAGAGCCATCCACATCCAACACTGTAAATAGCTGTACATGTAAACATGACTAGAGTGGTTTTCATATGTGTGAAATGAATTGAATGAACTTTACTGTGCTGTGAGCATGTCAGTGCCATGCTGTGTATCAAAACATTCAAATTCTTGCCATTGCCAGTGTTTCTGCTTGGATTTTTTTGTCTTGGGACATCTGTCCCATTACTGGTGTAGTTTAGTTATGGACATTTAATTTGGTACTTAACTAAGTAACTTTTTTGAATGAAGATTTAATTCCCTGCATGCAAAGACAAACTTCTAATGGATAAAGGTTCAAAAATGCACTCAGACAATTTGTCCAAACAGAATTCTTTTTTTCTCAGACATGCAAGAAACTTTGCTAAATCTCCAAAGGCCGACAACAATCTGAAACATGGATGATCATTTCAGCAATGAACATGCCATTTCCACAATCATACAAAAATTGCTATATTCACACTGTAAGGAAAGTTATTTATCTGCAAAAGGCAGTGAAATGATGGGTAAAAGCGTACCTTTGAAGAACCAGCGAATTGAGATGCTAATGAAGTAACAGTATCATCCTGGCATTCATCCATTGGGACAGGTGACACCTCTTGCTCCTGACTAAAACTCTTGTCAACTGAAAAGTCAGTTTCTTTATCATCTTTAAGATTATCACTTGGTGCACTATGTTCATTTCCAACCTCCATTGCATTTGCTTTTCAAAACAAAAAACTCATTAGCAAGCTGGAAGTAATTGCCATACTTACCCTGAACCTCTAGTTTAGAAGAATACAGTTACTATAGAAAAAGGTTAGGTTTCCATAGAGACAAAGGGTTGTTGCTATGGAAACATATTGCTGCTAGTGAGACACAAGAAGATCAAAGTTGTCATGATGAAAGATATGTGAGTACAAGGTCACCATGGAAGCATATACTAAACAATGTTGGTTGCTATGGATACTTGACAAGATTGCCATGGATACAAAGGATTAACATGAAAACACATGGGGTTGTTATGGAGACAATTAAATCACTATTTTAGTGGCACACACAACCATAAATGCATTAATTACCTTCGTTGACCATATCTTTTTCTTTTACTTCTGTTTCTTCTTCACTACTTTCTACATAAAGAACAAACTCAACAGAAGAATTCTCTGTTATTTGTCTCATTTCTCCAACATCCACTGCAGCTTCAGTGTTGGTAGCATCTTCACTCAAATCCTCATCAATTTCTTTGTTTGATGAAACATTTGGCTCCTGTCTTGACTTCAATAATAACTCTATTTGTCTTTTACGCTTTTGAATTTCATCTTCATTTGATTCAATCTCTTCATTGAGATTGAAATCTTCAAATAAACTAGTTTTCTCCTTTTCTGTAGTTGAATCTCCAACCTCAACCCCAAAATCTTTTTCTTCATTCACACGTTCTTTATCAATTCTGACATCTTGGAATGGTATTGGCAATTTGGTATTATTTACAGTCTCTAAGGATATAATTCCTTCATTTTGTTGCTTTCTTTCCCTTTCTGAATTTTTATTCCCATTTTCTTTATCTAGTATTACTTCACTGTGTTCATGTAAGAGTATATTTTTACTCTCTTTTTCTGTATCTGCCATTTCATCATGTCTGTTCTGTGCATCTTTGTACTCTTTCCCTATATCTAGCAGTCCTTCACTGTGTTTATGTTGAGTATCTTCTTTCTCTGTATCTAGCACCACAATTTCATCATGCTGGTTTTGTGCATCTTTGCACCCTTTTCCTATTTCTTGTATTGTTTCACTCTGTTGGTGTTTTGAGTCTTTTTCTCTTAAATCTAACACTGTTTGGTCATTACATTTGTGATCAACATCTTCACTCTCTTCTCCTGTGGCCAATATTGTTCCCATGGATGTATTCCATGAGGGAGGAACATGTACCTCAGGTACATCCATTAATGGCGAATTGAGTTCAGATTCACTGCTGTTTTCGCAAGTTAAGTCTACATCAATAAATGATGGAGCTTTTGGAAGTTTTAAATCAGGTTTAGTTTGAAATGTGGTGACTTGATTTTCATGGAAGAATCCTCCTTCAGTGGAATTATCAACAGCAGATAACTCTAAGGAAAAATGTAAAAATTGAGGGGGGTTCTATGAAAACAGCTTAAGCGATGTAGCACATGAAGTGCTCTGTCCTGGAATTGAGCCAGGGACCACAGTGGTGAGAGGTGAGAGGTCTAGTTTACAACCACTCGGCCACCGTTGCTCTCCAAAAATGTCACTTAGGTCAAATTCAAATGAATTTAATTCAGTAGTTGTCAGATTATTGGCCAGTTGTACAGTACCAACGAAATTGCAGAAAGAAATTCATAACATTCTTTCACATATAAGATGAACATTTATGTACTGAAGTATATTCTGCACATGCCTGTCGGATCAAAAAACGTAACACTCTGGAAGATGTAGAGCACTTGAAAAACAAAGGAAACTCTTGTTCCTACAGTAAGTTGCTTTTCTTGTGCTCTATACATCTCCCATCATTTTTTATCACAGCAGAGACATCCTACACATTTTATTTGCTCAAACAGAAGATACTAACAGCATATTGAGATGAGCTACAGTGTACCTTCATCACTGTTTCCAGTTTTTCTTTTAACAAGAATGTAGTGGCCAGTGTCTTCAGACACAATCCTCTTTGACAAGACTGTAGATTGAGCTCCTGTTGAATCCTGAGAAGACATGCCAGCTATCTCCCCAGTGTTACGACTATTCATGTTCTTACGCAGCTCATCCATTCTTTGGTGAAGCTTTCCACGCTGCAAAACACCTTGAAGTTGGAAGCCTGAGAAACCAAAGGCATCCTTGCAAACAAAATACAGTGTATTAATGATAATAAACAAATTAAGCAGTAAAATGGAACCCCAATATAATGATCCTCAATTTAACGATGCTCCAGGTATTACAATCAACATTTTTCATCCCAGCCAATGCCAATGGCTTGGCAATTGTTCCCTTGAACTGCAAAAATATTAGTGTAAGCCACGTCGTGGTCCTCCTCTGGTCCTCTGGCCAACCAATTAGCTTGCATGTTACATCTCAAACTTTTTGTAAAAAAATACTACCATAATAATAGGTCATGGCTAGATGGGATCCTCACAAACAAGGTTTGGTTAGGTTTAGGGTTAGTATTTGGGAAGACTTTGTAGAAATAAACACTCAAGTACCTTGGGGTTAGGTTTAGGGTTAGTATTAGGGAAGACTTTGTAAAAACAAAGCCCTAAACTAGCCCTAAACTAGCCCTAAAACTAACCAAACCTTGTTTGTGAGGATCCCATATCATCATCATTATCATCAGTTGCCGTCATCATTTTTAATCATTTTCAATCTACCTGTGGTATGGTTGGTCTTATGGACCATTTTTTCTCTTCCATCATGTCTTTTATGAGTTCATGTTGAATTTCCTCTGGTAATGAGCGAAAATCTTCTGATTCAACATTAATAGCTGATGGATCTTGATACTTATTCTGTAAGAAAAAAAATTACTTGAAAATGGTTATATGGTTGATAAGCATAATTTATGCAACTTGCACCTTAACCATTCCAGGGCCTGATCAAGTCTAAAGTGGGTGTATATATTAAACAATATAAATTGCTCATACAGGCTCTTGCTTCTTCCCCTCCCTCTCCTTTCCTTCCAAACCCTCCCCCCTCTCTGAATAAAGAGCAGGCTTTAAGGACATACAGATTAAATCCCACATATATTTACAAGTACCTCAAATTCTTTTTGAGAATAAAACTCTTCAAGCAGGCTTAATCCATCATTGTTATCTTCTTCACTATCTGAAGAACTGCCGATAATAAATGGTATTTCACTCTTTTTTCTTTTTCTTTGAATGGAAATCATTAAATATTACTCAGATGCACAAACACACATATAAAGCTTGAGTGTACATGATTGCTATGACTGTTGTGATTGCTACTATCACAGAAAATGTGTTCAGCAATCACAGCAATCATATACACTAGCTGGTGATGATAGATTTTGTTTCATCTCTGTGATTGACCAATGACAGTGATCATAAGACATATGGAAATGCTGTGATAGTTGAAGTTCACAGTTTCCACCATCACAGTGATTGTAGTGATTATATGAAAACTAGTAAGAATACCATCACTGTAAAGTTTGTTAGAGTCAATGACTAGGTTTGCAAGTGAGGAACTGACAGTGAAAGTTCTTCCATTGTGAATAAAGAAAGGTTTGTTTCAAACAAGAATCACCTGTTGGCTTTATCATCTTTATCAGGGATAAAAGGCAGCTCAAAGATGTCTGGTTCTCTTGGACTGTTGTTTCTAAACAAAGGAGTTCCACTGCAAGAAAAATGGAATCAATGATAAATAGAAGAGATCCCTGCAAAACAGCATGAACTACATTTGTATGATCAAAAGTTAACTTCTCCTATGTTGATAATGAAATGTAAGGGAGAATTTACTATTTGATCACAGTTCATTTGCATTGTTTTTGTACTGATGTATTCAATTAGCTTTATAGCCACACTGGTATCCCCCTCTTCATTTTGTGCAAAACCTCTCTACTATAGGGGGTGGGGATGGGATGATTTACTGATTTCTTGTAAAAAAATATTATGCTCATTCTAACTAAACTAACAAGAAATCATTGAATGATTGATGTTTTAATGCTTATACATGTACAACAGTCTGTAGTAACCTTGATTGCTACCAATAGGTGTCATGTGCTGTCTCTTGTGGAATTTTTACCAGCAGAATTATGAGTTTTCAAAAGAATTATTCTTTCTGGTTCAAAGCTCATGGAGGCAGTTTTGTCCCTCATTCAAAGGCAGATAATGAGATTCATAGAATTTTAACAGCTGATTGATAGCAATTACAGCATCCAACTTACTGACTACACTTAATTGTCAATCAAATACTTCAATAACAAACCTCCTTTTCCCAGTAACATTTTCCAAAGCCTTTCCTTTGAGGTAATTCTTTACAAGTTTTTCAGCAGCTTTATTGGAACCATATCTTGCCTTGAACTTTCTTTCCCTTCTTGCAGCCTAACAAAAATTATTGTAACAAAATTGTACATGATCAATAATATTGATAACCTGCTCACAACTTACTGAGAAAAGTAATTCTCAGTAATATTGAACAATCTGTGCTGCACTGGTGGATAATTAAGTGATAGACAAGTGGTCATTAACTCAGGCCGGCAAGTGGTTAGTAAATGGTTAGTAAGTGGTCTGCAAGTGGTTGGTAAAATGTGATAAGTGGTAAGTGGTTGGTAAATGGTTGGTAAGTGGTTGGTAAGTGGTTGGTATGTAGTTGGTATGTGGTTGGTAAGTGGTCAGTAAGTGGTCAGTAAGTGGTTAGTAAGTGTCAGTAATTAGTTAGTAAGTGGTTAATAAGACAGTATTCAGCAAGTAATTGGTATGTGGCCAGTAAGTGGTTGGTAAGTGGTCAGTAAGTGTCAGTAATTAGTCAGTAAATGGTGTTCAGTAAGTAATTGGTATATGGCCAGTAAGTGGTCAGTAAGTGATCAGTAAGTGGTCAGTAAGTGGTCAGTAGGTGGTTGGTAAGTGGTCAATAAGTGGTTGATAAGTGATTGATAAGATAATGGTAATGTATCTATTATTAGTAGTCAATAAGTTAACAGCAAGATGATCAATGGAGGTTGTCCATGTAACTGCAAGGGTAAGTGTTCAGCATCTGAATTCATCAAACCACTTCTTGCAAGGTACAGATTGTTCACTATAACTATACTTCTGGGCCCGGTTGTACGAAGGTTGGATAAAGTTATCCACCGGATAAGAGTTATCCACTGTATAGATTTTGTATAGATTTCATCCGCTGGATAAGGATTTATCCGCTGGATAGCGCTATTCACCCTTCGTACAACCGGCCCCTGTTACTTTCTCATACCAGTGTTTTCTTCTTTAGGACAGGTACTCCTCCATCAAAGACAAAGATGGGCTTAATCTTGTAAAACAGAAGCTTGCACAACCGAGTGAAGAGTACAACAAGATGTGCATTGGGCAAAGGATTCCCTGACTTGTCTCTCATTCCTTTGACTGCCTGATTCAGTAATATACTGGCATCTTTAAGAAACTTTTGTTAAGCTCAATAAATATAAAGAAAAAGTCGAGCTGAAGTCGTTCCAGCACAAAATATATTCTGCTTAACTTCCGTCATTAACGTCTAATTTTTTCAAGATTATTCATTTTCTTATCTAGACACAAAGGATACCAACACCAAGTACTTTTCCCTCGAGAGATTCGAGCGTAACAGGTCGTCCAGCGGGTTCCAAAAGTTGCCAAAGTCCTTTTACTCCCATGTTTCACGTCATTCTGATTCAATAACTTTAGTTTAAACTCTTCTGAAAAACATCTCTGAAAATTAACCGACACTCTAAACAAACTAAATACATATCATATCTACAATCTATCTTTCTTTAATCTAAACACGGAATATTTCTCTGTTTTGATAACTTTCTTTCCTACAAACAAAAACACTTTTACGACTTATTTTGTCCGCCATTTTGGTTTCGATTAATGCGCATGCTCACGATAGTGCTGACCTTGGGGCGCTGACCGGATGTTGATTACTTCATTGATTTGCGTGGGTGGGCTTGGCCGGTGGTTGACAGCTAGGTGGTGGGGTCTGTTACGTATGGCCTAAGAAAAGCTTTAGTCTTCCTTTCATGGCATTTTTATTTTGTTAGACGGGACTTTATAACATAGCTGAGAACATATGTAAGCAATTTAGGGGCTCGTTTTATGACTGGACTTTGAGAAGTAAATTAAATTGCGCAAAAAATCTTTGTGGTAAACTCTCACGCTGGTCAGAATATTACCACGTTCATTTTTTACCAGTAATAACACACTTGATATATAATGGATTAACACATTTGATAATAATGGATTATTTTGAATGAATTTGATAAATATGAACTGGAAGCGTTTTCCATTCACTCTGAATTCCTAAAATGGCTTTCCCACCTAGTACTTCAAGAGCAGTAAATAGGTGTTGTACTGGAATATTCTATCAACAGGCGCGCAATGACCTCAGGGAAAACCCTTTGCAATCATCTCGTTTAGTTCCGGTATTTTCTAATTGCACTTTTCCAACAACATGTAAAAATCACTGGTCCATTTTGACCTTGGTAATGTATTGACCTCACTGTTTGCTTGTTTTAATATTTCTGATATTTTATTAAAGATAATAATTACTAGGGTAATAGCAGCCAAAGATGGCAAAAGGCTAGAATTTTAACCAATCTTAGTTTGAACTAATTCAGTCTCTGTTCATTACTAGCCAACAGGAGGGTTTTATTTCACGCGACCCACGAACCGTACACTTAATTTCTATCAGTGGAGGTTTCGGTACTTTGGGTTGAGTGGGAGTATAACTGGTGTATACTTAACTATTAACAAGAGAGTCTTAGTTTATGAAGGACTTCCGTCTATCAAAATAGTAGTGCCCTTATCAGGTGATGACTCTATAGACAAAAGATGAAGGGACTATCTTTACGTACATATAAAAAAGGCAGTGAAGACATACCAAGTATAGACATACAAAACAAGCTCAAGCAAAGTCAAATTGTCAACCAGTACAAAGGGCATCAGTATCAGAACTGTTTAAAAGGACGTGAAATTCCCGTGTATACTTTATTGTAATCAGGTGAAAGCTTACAAGAGTTCAGGAGTTAAATTGGACATTTTCAAGTGACTTATAATGGATCCAGAAATCAAATCAATGTTAGCTGATAAGTCGTATTCTGAAAGATATTGTGCTATGGCGTACGCTTTTGCGTGTCTTCTAACGGGTCCCGTACCCTACCAATCGCAAGAGTACGACATTTTTCCCGATTACGATAAAGGTAAATCAAACTAGTTGAATTTAATCATTTTGATTACTAACTAGTACCCTGGGTTCCAGGGGTTTATCGTCACGTTCCGAAGTTTATTTACTTGATAAGAGAAAAACTCTCTAAAGAAAGCGAATAATAAACCCCTGGAGCCCATGCCACGATAACTAACTAGTAATTGACAATGAAAAAAGAACTTTGCTATTCAATTCTAACTCGGCCGGATTCACTGTTTAAAATTTTTGGGGTTACTGATCGGAACCATTTATTTTATTGGTATTATTTCTTAGTTTTTTCTATCGGTCATATGGACACTTAAATAAAACAGTTCAGTTCAGTATATCGAAAACCCGCTACATCGAACGGTTTTATGATAATTCTCTAGAAAATCAGCAATAAAAAGTTAAATAAACCGTCATTACAAGATGCCCTATCCACCAGTCGCCCTAGGGATAAATCATTTTCTAATCTGTAGGAGTCGGATATTAATAATAACTAATAATAATAATTAATAAGTGTCCAATGTGTTCTAGTGCTTGCACACTCATTGTTTGTTTGTTTCCTTGTTTGTTTGTTTGCTTTTCTGTTTACCTGTTTTACTCATCAAGACCTGAGGATTTCCCTGCGGCCACACACGCATGTGATTATTGACTGAGTTGTGTAATAATGTCAATATAAATATTGTTTCCCTATTGATTATTATTATTTGCTTAAGGAACTCGAATAAATATTCCTTATAAGCACGTAAAGCATGAAGACCGTTTGGGGAGTGGCACTGACGAAAGACGGAGGGATATACGAGAGCTGAATATCAAAATAGCACAAGGAAATAAAAAATGAGAACGAATCCGAGATTCTGAGAGAGATTGAGAGAGATTGAGAGCAAAAGAAAGAACATTGCAACTACAGGAAAATGTGATCTACCAGAAAATGGCATCATCGCGGGCCTTGTAAATGCTCTCTCTTTTCTGTGCTACTTGAATATTGAGCTCAGTGTATCGCCGGACTTTTATCAAGTCTATAATTAGGTCTCTTTCTAAAACATTAATTTGAGATTTTTTGGTTTTCAGACGAAATTGAAGACAAAAAAGGGACCCAAAATTCTGCGAAAACATCCAGTACATAATTACCGTACTCATCACATCACCTTCGACGTCCGACAAAATTTGCATTCAAGTAAAAGATCTGACATAGACAGCGAATGGATTACCGTGGATTTGTTTGGTCCTGTACTTCAATACTGCAGATCTGGGTATATCCTGTGGTACAATGATAGATGCATCCGCGAAAAATGTACATATTTCTGAGTTGCAAAAAATTGGAATAATTGACGCGATGAATTTGTACCGATCGAAAGTAATATAGATAGGTGCTTCCGTAAATCTGAGACAGTTACTAGACAGCTCAATGACATCTATCAGCTCAATCATGAAATACTCTGTCGCTTTAGAATTTTTAAAAACAATTTGAATAGTTCAAAGACCGCAGAATTGACAGGCGAGAAGGAAAGGTTTCATTGTTATTGTATTATAAGTGAAAATAATGTAAATATGTCAATAGACATGAGATACAATTCATACAAGTGAGACGTTCATCAATTATTTATTGTAAAAACTACCACTCTGTTTTGCAATTAACTTTGTGTTAATATAAACACCTTTATACAGCAGTTTCAATTGAGGTTGTCTTGGAAAATGAGACAGCTGGAATTAAAGCAACACAAATGGAAACGCAAGCCATCGTATCTTTGTGTTTGTAACTACCTTAATTGCGCATGCGTATCTACCAAATCCTTGGATTTGCGTTCATTTGTGTCGCTCGTCATCCTCTTTCCCAGGCCCTTCTCAAAAAATCGAAGGGCCTTCAATTTTTCGGTTAGAAAGCTGAGAAGGGCCTGAGAACGAGGATGGTCGCTCGTGTTAACCATGGCCAGGCTTTAGGAAAGAGTCGTTGTCGATTACAACGAATTCTATCCAAGCGGACACTACCCGCCTTTCTCTCTAAATTAATTAGACTAGAGCTGGCGGCTTTTAGGGTTGAATCATAGGACTGCCAGGGGAAGCACTCTTGATTTATGTTTTAACTGAGGAAATGGATACACGGTAAGAAATAGTAGAAGTATAAGCAAAATAAGCAACAATTTGATATAAAGAGTAGATATGTCTTACTGTGCAAGTCTATAATTTTAATAAAGGCTAAATTAAAAGCCTCTCCCAAAACAGTCCCATAATTCAACGCGCGTGCTAGCTTTCGAAAGTAATACATTACTCTAAGACGGTTTCGGTTTGAAAGCTGTATACTAAAAAAGTGCAATAAATACATAACTAAGAAGTATTATACAAAGAATAACTAACCTTTTTCTGATATCCTATGACTTAATTGGGCATATAAAATGTTGTTTCATCAAACCAAAGGGTCGCCCATTAAACATATCGAAAAATGATTATGCAGTAAAATATCATGAACAAACGCTTAAGAGAAAGCGAGAAGAGAAAGAGAATAGAATGACCAACAAAGAAGTGGAAACACACTCGGCTGGCTCTCATTGGCTAGCTCTTTTTCGACTCCTCCGCTCTAGTTTTCCCTCAGTTGTTGAAACTGGAGGAGGACAGGGCACCGACAAGGATATGAATGGCGAGGAATATAGTCGAGAAATTCTCGTTTCTTTATTCTCTTTCACCTCTCGTCCTTACACTTGTTTATGACCTATCAAATAAAAAAATAAATGAATTTTCTTTCATAAACAGTAGAAAGTTCTGCATCTAATTCACTCACTTAATGTAAAAATATAAGAAGTAAAACGATTTGTATATACGCTGGTACTCAACTAACCTAACTAAAACACAATTAAAAAGAAGGAAATTCACTAAATACTGTATAGCATTTACCCTCATCACAATTGTACACCTGAGATGCTGTTCCTGGTTCCATTTTACAAAAGCACTGATGTAGAAAATTATATCGTTTAATACTTGAGCCAATTTCAGACTGTACAAAGCACAAGGACAGAGGGAGGCACTTGTCCCCCTTTTACCCCGCCCAACCCACCTCCTCCTTCCACCAGTCCAAGGAAAAATTAATCCAATAAATATAAATACTCCTCCCTTCCCGTCCCGCGGCTAGAAACATAGGTTATATGTGGGGCCCTGGATTTCTAATTTTTTGTATCTACAACTAATCCAATAGTCTATATATATATCCCATTCGAACTTGAAAAAGCCGCGATGCAAAACAAGCTAAAAACCCGGACGAGTGAAGGATATTTACGAATTAATTACAGCTCGTTTGTAACCTTTTTTTGCTTAGCTACTTTCTCTCTATTGTAACAGAGTGACAAGTTGTTATCTCAAGAAAACGTTTACTCGGCGGGTCGAGACACAATATGCAGTTTTTGGTTCATTTTCGTCGTCCGTCACGAAATGCAACCAGGTCTCTATAGCGCATGCTCGACCGAGTATCGAAAACCTGCCGAGTAAACGATCAAACGAGTGAATTAGAATATAATTCATTGGTCTGTTGGCTCAGCAGTTTTATCCATTGATATATATTGAGATCTATTTTCACCACTTGCCTGCCTGAAGCCTTCGTATTAATCGTGTAATTTTGACTGTAGTATAGTAATGTTACCAGTGCCCTTTTTATCTAAACTTTATACAGATTCTAAATCGTCACTTGACATTTGAGACTTTTTGCATACTACCCAATTATATGTCATCGAATTACATGTTACAAATTCCATGAAACAATTGATATAATTGACCTATATTCCCTGTAGACGCTAGTGTTTCAATCCCATGGTGATCTGGTGCTTTTTAATTCCCATCCAAAGTCCAGTCCACAGTCCAAGCTGATCAGTGTTCATAATTGGGTTCCCTGTGTAGTATTATGGCGTACTTCCGTAAGTTTTTCCGCCATTTGCTTCACTGCCTGCCATACCACTAGGTTCTCCTCTGTTGATTGATTTCTCTCTGGCCTCCTCAACGTCATATTCGCTGTTTTCTTCCTGTTGTTTTAGTTTCTCAAGGAATGTTGCTTTACTCATTTGATGAGAAATATTGGAAGCTATCAGACTAAGTACAACGGAGAGCACTGCTAGCCCAAGGAATGTTAAGAAAATATTCAAGAAAACGTACTGAAAAAGAAAGATTTATGGATTAATTTGATGTGTAAATTAATTGTAAACTTCAGGAAAAATTAGATTTATAGAGGGGTATATGATTTCTAATCCTTCCGCAGAGCAAGAGAAATGTAACCCTTGCCGATTCCCGCAATTTCCAAATCCACATTTCTTGATGTAAGAATTATATGGTCTATTAAACAAATTAAGGTGGCTCGACCCAATTTTCAAGTAGAGCTACCAATCGTCTTTGAGTGAAAACTATTTGTTCATGAGCAGTCTAATAGTAAATTACATATTACATTCTTATCAGACAAAGATCAAAGTTTATGATGACGTATGTTATATGGAGATCGGCGCTATTATGGCGACGCCTTAAAAGAATTCCCCTTTTTACACATTCTCGAGTTTAATGAGTTCTAGGCTTATTCTTGAAAAATGCTCTTGCGATCTTGTAGTTAACATCATTGCCTTTAGCTCTAGCGAATTAAATCAAATTCTGAGAGAGCGTTTTCGAAATAATTTATCATCGATGAGAGATTTTAACTGCAAAAATCGAGCGTAAACAAAACAACTTTTTAAATCTCCTACAATTAAAAAGAAAGTAGCACATCGAAGTTAATTTTTCATCTCAAATTGTTGTAAAGATATCAAATTTGGCTACTGAAAGAGACGAGAGAAATCACATTAATTGATATTGAGAAAAGTGAGCCGAACTCATGTATATGGACATGCTGAATTTCCTTCTGTTGCCCAAATTTCGCTCTATTGTTACATAAACTGCAATACCTAAAGATCCCTTCGATAAATATTGTTTAAAAATTAGTATGTTTTAGTTTAGGTAATAGTTGATATGATATAGCGTTTTCAAATTCATTAGTGAATCATTTTACGGCTGTAAAATATTAGCCTCAAATCAGTATATTTTTCAGCCGGATACAGTGGTCGACAGCTAGCTCATTAATGCATGATGTAGCTCTTTTGTTTTAGTTTGTCGTGTTTTCATGCATTCCAACACTTGGTGCAAATTACGGAACGCTTCATTACCTTCCGAGCACTCTCGTCTTTTCTCGTCTCTTTCAGCAGCCAAATTTGATATCTTTATAACAATTTGAGATGAAAAATTAATTTAGATGTGCTACTTTCTTTTTAATTGTAGGAGATTTAAAAAGTTGTTTTGTTTACGCTCGATTTTTGCAGTTAAAATCTCTCATCGATGATATTTCGAAAACGCTCTCTCAGAATTTGATTTAATTCGCTAGAGCTAAAGGCAATGATGTTAACTACAAGATCGCAAGAGCATTTTTCAAGAATAAGCCTAGAACTCATTAAACTCGAGAATGTATAAAAAGGGGAATTCTTTTAAGGCGTCGCCATAATAGCGCCGATCTCCATATAACATACGTCATCATAAACTTTGATCTTTGTCTGGTAAGGGTGTAATATGTAATTTACTATCAGACTGCTCATGAACACACAGTTTTCACTCAAAGACGACTGGTAGCTCTACTTGAAAATTGGGTCGAGCCACCTTAACAACCTGTCCGAAACCCACTTTTCGCAACACAAACACCAGATCGAAATCTCGTCATGACATTTGGCGCGAAAATGATGTTCTGTTACGTCACCTTCGCACATACTCAACCTCGACAATCGCGCGAGGGCGCCGGAAGAGGTTCTTTCCAGGGGCGGATTTGGGGGAGGGGGTGCAGGGGGTACGCACACCACCTCCTGAGACGACTTTAAGTCCTTTTTTCTCAATATTTTCACAAAATATCCTCTCGGCAGTTTTCAATTTATATGATGGTGCTGCCCCTCCTAAAGACGCTGCACCCCCTCCTGAAGATAATCCTGGATCCACCCCTGCTTTCCCCTAGTCTGCTCGCTAGCGATGGGGAATATCAGACAATATTCTGCTTGCAGGATACGTGTGGGACGCCCTTCAGATATAAACGCAAGCTGAAGGTTTGGAGTTGCGTCGCGTTTCAAGACCAAATTGAAATGAATATAAGTGAGGCCATAAAACGTTTGGACGCACTGTCCGTACACAAGAGATCAACGACCATTATGGCAGAATACACAGGAAACCCAACGCTGGTAAAATTTAGCTTACCTTTTCTTTGTCAGGGACTACGTCACCAAATCCTATCGTTAGATAAGTAACATATTGGAAATAAAATGCAGTTCCAAAATCCCAGCCTTCCATCGCACAATGCAACCCAGCTGTTATTGTGGTGAATGCAAAAAGAATCAGCAAAGCAAGCCATAATGGAGCGTCTATCTCTCCTTCGTCAGTTTCGCTATCCTTACTGGGAAAAACGAAATGTATTTCATAAATAAAAATAAATAAATAACTATCAGGAATAAATAAGTTCAACTACGTTTTTCTTTAATTTTATGCCAAGCTTACTTTTTGTCCGAAAGCTTGAAAGTACAGTAAAGTTGCTTGGAGATATATACTTATTTCAAAAAAGGTTGTCCTCAGTTTTAACGCATACTGCATAGTGAATACCGCATACCAAGACCGAAATACATTGTGGATTGTGGATATTTTCAAGAAGTAGAAAAGTTGTGGAAAAAGTCTACTTAGATTCAACCTGAGAGGAAACAGAGAATCAACATTAGTAAAACCTCTTGTTACTCAATTACAAATTGTCCATAATACATTTCAGTCTTGGTATGCAGTATTCACTATGCATTTCAGTCTTGGTATACACTATGCAGTACGCACCAAAACCAAGGACAACCTTTTTTGAAATAGCTGTATACGAAAACGATGCCTTTTTGCTTATCTGTGCTCTGTAACACATTTACCAATTTTTGTGGCATTGATTTTTTTTTTACCCTAAAAGGGATGGTTTACAAAATATTGAGCATGCATTACAACCAATAGGTGTCCTATTGTCCTAGATTTCATGTGTACTGTGGAAACGGCACCGCACGCGCGGTTACGGCACGGTTACGTTACGGCAGGAATTTCGAATGTTTTTATAGACATCATGCACGGCAATGACACGGTTACGGCACGGCGCGTTCCGTTTCACACTCATACGATATCTGCTCTATGAGAGACCATAAAACGTTTCTCCTCCCTTACAAAAGGCACAAACCCACCCATTGCGACCGAACTACAGGAGGCCCATTGCTGGGAAATTTTCCTACATGATCTACAAAAAACACAGGAAGCCCACTTATTAGAACTGATTTTGTACTCACTAGCTTTCATACTGGTATTTTGGGAACACTCGTTGAAGCCATTTCATGAAAAGTGTACAACCATGGTTGATGTAATCACCGACAATTTTACCAACAATCGCCAGCAATGCTAAGGTCAGCGGTATTCCTAGCAAGGCATAGACGACACAAATCATTCGACCAGCGAAGGTAACAGGTGCTAATGTTCCATAGCCTAAAATAAGAACAAAAATAAATGAATGAATAGAAGGAAGAAAGAAGGAAAAAAAGAAGGAGGGAAGTAAAAAAATAATCAAGGAAAAGGAAAGGAAGAGGAGGAGCTAGGGCCGGATGAAGGAAGGAAGGAAGGAAGGAAGGAAGGAAGGAAGGAAGGAAGGAAGGAAGGAAGGAAGGAAGGAAGGAAGGAAGGAAGGAAGGAATGGGTGACGAACTTAAATTAATCTTACCTATTGTTGTAGTGACAGTTAGACAAAAAAATATCGAGTTTAAAACCGTCCATTCTGGTTTCGATGCTTGCGAGCGAACATCTGTTATCTTCTGAAAGGCTTTCTCAAACTGGTTCATGTCGGATAAACTGAAATTTTCAACTATCTGGCTTGCAGTTGCATAGTCTGGAAGAGTGTGTCCAACACTCGAGTTCTGTAGGAAAAATAAACAAGATAATACTGTAACAGTAATATTGTTTCATTGGTGCAACTATCATGTTTTCTAATCGATCATTTCCTATATCAATACCAATTTTCTGTATATATTCTGAATTGAATCCTTATTGAATCCTTATTGAATCCTTATTTAACTAACTGGTATTTACATTTTTTAAAAGATAGAAAACAGCGAGTTGTTTTTAAAGGTACAGTCTGTGATTGGCAATATGTAACTAAGGGCACCACACAAGGAAGTGTGAGTGGTCCGCACCTTTTTAACATCTTTATCAATGATCTTACCATTAGAGATAATCCAAGCACTTCTTTGGTTAAATATGCCGATGATACTACTCTTCTATGTGCCATAAAGAAATCTGGTTTTGACTATTCTAATGATATTGTTGAACAGTATATGAACTGGTCTAAGAATAACTGCATGCCATGTAACGTAAAAAAGTGTAAGGAATTAATTCTTAGAAAGAAAAATTGTACAGATAACATTGTACCTATTAATAATATCCAGCAGGTTGATTCTTTAAAGATGCTGGGAGTTACTTTCCAAAGCAATTGCAGGTTTAATGAACATGTAAAGTCTAAATTAGCTGAAGCAAATAGGGGATTGTATATATTGAGATGTTTACGGAAAGAGGGTTATACCCTGGATGAGGTAGATTATTTTTTCTGCTCTGTAATATTACCTAAAATAACATATGGTTTATCTATTTATGCTGCTTCTCCACCAGAACTTACAGTTGTACATAATTTCTTAAGACGCTGTTTTAAGCGTAAGTATATTTCTTATCATATTGATATACAAGATTTAGTTCTTCTTCTTCCAAGTTGAGCCCACCTCCTTCTGTGAAGATTCTTGTGAGTTGATAAGACTGATCATACTATTTATAAAAAAGTAATAATAAGCCTAGCCATCCTCTATTTCAATTTTTACCTAAGACAAAGCAGTCATCTTACTATCTTAGAAATAAGAGTAGTCTCTTGCCAAGAGTTAATACAGAAAGATTTAAGAATAGTTTTATAAATAGATTATATTTTAAACATAGATTAGCTATTTAATATATTTTATTTCTATTTACATTATATATATTTTTTATGTTTCTTGTACGTATGTATGTACTGATATGTATTTTTATCAATATGAAATAAAGACATTATTATTATTATTATTATTATTATTATTATTATTATTATTATTATTATTATTATTATTATTATTATTATTATTATTATTATTATTATTATTTCGTGTTATCTCGGTTTGGTGGAATACCGGTGATATGTCTCTGAGAGCAAGCTGCACCCAGCAGCCTTAGGTCTCAAAAACCTTCCTTATCAACCTTGCAGTACCTTGCATTATTATTATTATTATTATTATTATTATTATTATTATTATTATTATTATTATTATTATTATTATTATTATTATTATTATTATTATTATTATTATATGTCACCTTAATGGATTTCTGTGAATTATTGTTGATCGCTATTTTTACTGCATTGCATATCTAACATTTACTATTACCTATTTATTATTGTATTTATTGTATTATGTGTATTATGACCCCAGCCTGTAATTCAGAGTAATCTGTTGAAACTTTGATAAAGTAAATCATCATCATCATCATCATTATCATTATCATCATTGGAATTTTAGGGGAAGTCGCAGTAAAGCATTCTACTGCAACACTCCACTACACAAGAAAATCTTCTGCGGAATGTTGTAAACAACGAATGATTCCATTTGCCGGAGGCTACTGATTCGTTTGTCACAGCTCATGGACCCTCATGTATATCATGGCACATGAGCTATTAGCACTCGGCAACCATAAACACGAGAGCAACTGAGATTCTACTAATACTTCAGCCGGTGTCTAATATGTACGCAGTCGATCGAACTCAAATCAAAATCTAATTTTCTTAGATACAAGCTATGAACAATCGCCTTAAGATATAGGAATATCATCACAAGGTGTGGCATGACGATTTACGCATGTACTTAGAAAATACTTAAATCTATATGGATTTTTGAAACGACCTTGAGATTGTGATAACAAACTTGACAGGTCAACTGAAGAATGATCGAAATAGGAGGTACGTATTCTAGCTGTCAATCACTTTAAGACTTTCATTGTGTCTAAGCTCTAATAAGCCTGTAAGAAAGATACCACCTTGTGGGAGAGAAAACGACCTTTTGAATTGTTAAAAGGAGTCATTTTGGGGCTGTTTACTACAAAGTTCTTTGACACTTTCTGATATTTCTGAAAATAATAAATGATTCGATTTGAGCACTGATCATATTAGAATTGGCCTAATAAAATCTTCGTGAGAGCGTTCCGCAATTCAAGCAGAAAGACACGACCCAGGAAATTCAGCCTTTGTTTAACTCAACTCCATACGACTACTCAGTTAATAAACAATAGGATTTGATCTTTATACAATAGACCATCCAATCCTAGAATGTCTCCACATACGGGAGCTAAAAAGGGAATCGTGAACTACAAAAACAAAATCTATTTTATTTTTATATTCAAATCAAATGGTCTGCAGAGCCAAGTGTTCTGACTCTCTTGCCTTTTGCTAACTAAAAAGGTCTCCGCGAGTTCAATCGCGTCTCTCGCGACTCTCGTCATCTTATATCTTGACATTTTCCAAGTTAATTTATAATAAGCAGTCTTCCATGCCAAGACAGAAGACAGGTATCCAGTACCGATCAGAACGAAGCTTCTGATTTTGTTGAAATAACAAAAAAAAAAACACAGTAAAATAATAATAATAATAATATTTAATATTTATATAGCGCATTTTCTATATAGTATAATCAAATGCGCAATAAATAAACAATGAAGGCTAGAACAAAATACAATGTTCACCATAATCCACCCATTCTTTTCTTTTGTCGTTATTACAATTAAGGGGGGTGTTTTCAAGGTACATTATGATGAATTTTAATTTTATGATGCATTTTTTTCCTTCATGTTCATTGAGCAGAACGACAACGTGCTCTGTTAATGGAAAATGGCCTCCAGCTAGTAAATTAAGGTGGTGTTTACATGGCACTAGGATCATCCTAGCACTAGCTGGATCATCCTAGCAGGCGAATGATCCTACCTGCTATACATTTACTGCATTCTGTTTAGTAGGATGATCCTAGTACCCGAAGTGAAGACATAAATTTCCTAGCCTGCGTTGCTGGCTCTCAAGAGAAAGGGAGGGGAGGGGAGGAGGAAGGAGGGGAGAGGGACTGGCTACAAATTTCCATGTAAACAGAATGCAGTAAATCTATAGCAGGTAGGATGATTCGCCTGCATGCTAGTATGATCCTAGTGCTAGGATGATCCTAGTACCATGTAAACACCTTCTAAATCAGAAGCTTCGTTCTGCATGAGAGTACGGGTCGACGACCCTGCCAAGAATCTAATCTGTGAGCCCTTTTGTTTTGAAGACTTCACGGTACATTATCATGCATGATGAATTTTTTTGATGAATTTTTTTCTTCGTGTTCATTGAGCAGAACGAAAACGTGCTCAGTTAAGATCATGGGAAAATGGCCTCCAGCTAGTAAATTAAGAAATATGTTATCTGTTTTTCCATTGGTTTACAATTTTCTGAAGGTCCAGTTTTAAAGTTACGTTAAGGATCAGTTTATTGTGGGTATATCATATATTTTGGTTATTTTTAGAGGTTTCAATTAACCTCTAAGTCTCTATAATCAAGCAAAAGCCCTAAATAATTGAAACAAGTGGAAAATTTCAAATCACAACAAATAATTGCAGAACACGTTTTTCCCGCGCTGCTTAAACTGGCACGTAAAAATCTGGCCTGAATCAAGAGCCATTATAAAGGATCTTGTCATGGATATCTGCGTTTCTGACTTTTGAATAGTCTCTTAGTCTTGGAAGCTCTCCAACAAACGCCCCGACTTTTGGCATTAAGGATCATTCAAGTGGAATCACCTTTTGTATGCGCTCAGCTAGAATGATGAGAACAGCTAGCTCAATTGCAATATATCGCGGGAATTAGACCTCCCACTAATCTGCAGACTTTCACAGATACCTTTTGGCATTAAGGATATTTCATGCCGAATTCTTTTTGTTTATGTTAAGTTAACCAGAATGAAAGTAGCTCAGCTTATAGTGGAAATAAGATCTTTTTAACTTAAGATAACTTAACAAATTTCTGCTCTGCTATCTGGCTGTATAAGAACTTTAAATGACTTGCAATAGTGACTTCCAATTTGGCTTGTTTTTATATTTTTTTCAAAAGCCAAAAATGATGCGCAAATAGTCTTTGATAGCCATTAAGTCTCGTCACGGTTTATACTTCATGGCTGAATGTCTACAGTCGCCCTTAGGGTTAGGTTTAGGGTAAATATTAGGAAGACGACTATATGGCATTCAGCCATGAAGTAGTACTTACCCTCGTCACGGATAATTGACTTTTCTGGAGGTTTCAGTGATTCTATCACGGAAAACTGTTTTCTGATTTCCTTCGGGTAATCAGAGGTGGATCAAGGGCTCAGACTGAGGGGGTTCACTTCACATTTTATATTGTACAAAACAATAAATACAGGTTAATCCAGGGCTCGGACAGCTGAGGAGGCTCTCTTCACATTGAAATTTGTATTGTACAAAACATTAAATGCACGTTATTTGTCAAGTAAGCGAAAAAATAATAATGTTTTGTTTTTAGGATGAGAAAGGGGGTTCCCGCGCACCCAAGGAACCCCCCTGGATCCACTACTGTTAATAATCAAGAGAATTCCACAAATACCGTACACCTAGACCCTCGTGAACAGGGTCTTTGAAGTAATAATTTTCTAGCGGGGATAAAAATTAATCTGTATTTTTCGTTTCTTCTTCTTCTTTTGTGTGTGTGTGTTGTTCTGGGTTTTTTAGTCTTAATCTTATATGTTATTATATGTTATTTGAGATTCTTGATTAACAAGTTCAGAGTTAACCTTTCTCAGAAGATTGAGCTGAAAAACATCACCCATTTGAATGCAAACGAATTTGAAGTATATATTTAGGAAAATTCCACACAATTATTCATAAACCACAATTTGTGTATCAGATAAACTAATGTAATTGCAGATCATCCCTAGAAAACTAGATTCCCAAATCTTTTGTACTATTATAAACTCTAGCCGATCGAGATTTGAGTTCAACCCAAGTACGCAATCGAATTTGAAACTCTACAACTGTAACTTTCTGTACCAATTCAGACGTTGAACTTTTGCCGTGTCGAATCTAATAACATCAAAGAAGGCCGTTCAATTATCCATTGTTTTCAATGCATTCGACGTGGCAAAAGTCCGACGTTTGAACTGGACCTAATTTCTAAAAATTAATACTACGCTCACAAAGCTAATGTCACAACTACAAAGTACACTAAAGTTTCGGCTTTTGGCGGGAAAATTATTTTCCAAGTATTAGTGTAAGAAAGTATGGATTGCACCGCAAGGATTAATAACATAAAGGTTACGAAATCAGACCGGACGACTTGTTTATCAAGGAAAGCCTATTCCTTCTCGTTAAGGAGATGTACATTTTCGATGAATTGTCATGATGTATAATAATTCTTCTCACAAATTAAGATAAAAATTAGACAAAATTGCTAATCATGTCATATTAAAACACGGAAGGACTAAATAAACACAATTGAGTTTGAGCATAGTTAATAAAGGTTTTGAGCATAGTTAATATGGTTTGAGGTAAACTTGAGTGAGAATTCTCACAAACGAGGATAAAATAGAAAAGCTTACATAAATTAGAATAATTAACTCGAACTACAGCTGCGAGGATGTCATGCTCTGATTAGAAATCAAATTTTTATGGAGTAGATAACTGTCTACCGAAAGCTTCACAGAAATTCTCAATAAAGATAAGAAAAGGAAAATATTTTTGAGAAGCAACTTCGGTGCAACAAGTAGAATTCTGGCAAGGAATTAAAAAGATTCAGCAGTAGTGGCTTTTCGTAATGAGTTGGTAACTCAGTGATGCGAATAGCAAGTCACAGTCTCTTCAAAATTCAGTAGCTAAAACTTTATGTAGCAAGAATTTGAGTCGATCGAAGTTCTAGTATTTGACATTTAAAAAGTAAGCTACTACTTGTGGATTGTTCATCGATCGTGACATTCCATGACATTATCTTGGACTTCTCAAACTTTGTCAATAATTTGAATTTATTGAATTTTTAGTTACTCACCTTTAGAATATCAAAGATGTCGGTCAGCTCTTTAGATGTACTGTACTCAACTTTTGGTGTCTTTTCGAGTGCCATAAAAACAAGTCCTCCAAGAACAAGATACAGTGTGTTGATGGCAATCATAAACAGTGGAAAAGCTGCTCCTCGTTGACGAACTTTTTTCATTATCCAAGAAACCCATTTTACGCTTCCTTTGAGTTTTTTAACGTGTTTTGTAGTGTCGATGTTTTTTATCGAGCTTTTTAGCTTTGTCGGACTCAACTTGGATTTGATGCTTTCGGAGTTTGAGTCCTTCAGCATTTTTTCTTCATCTTCTTTTCCCGCTTCTGTGTCATCTTCTTTCTTCTTGAACAGAGGCATGATGAAAGATGATCTCTCTGTTGTAGCGCTTAGCAAACTAATGTGGTGAAAATCTTTGAGTCCTATTTATTTGTAGAACTCGTTTCAATTAGCCAAGGTTTGCCGCTCAAGCGACTCTTTTCAACGAAATCCTCGACAAATCCCAAGAGTTTTGACAAGTGGCTCTCTTGAATACAAATTTGATATGCTTCAATGCAGGAATATACCACAGTCAAACACTGTTGTTTTTAGTCAAGCAAATCATAATAGAGTACAAGAAAACCGCAGGCTAGTTTCAACTGTTACCCCTCAATGAACAAGATAACACAAATGGAAATTTTTGCACCCTTTGAAATCAGGACAATTAAGTAGGAGAGTTGGTGTTTATTTTTCTACCAATCGATCCATCGTCCCTTTTGCGTAGGAGTTAGTTTAGCGTAAACTGCTTCTTCATATGTTGATATTATCAGTTGAATATTTCTCCAGGCATCATATTTAATGGTGGCCGTGGTCTAAAATAAATAAGAAATACATTATTGTAAACAAATTTTATCGGCTATTCTATTTCAATGCATATGGTTTTGAATTACAATGGTGAGTGTGATTGTATTTTGCATGAGGAATTGTCGAAACTCTCTTCACGAAAATGATCACAAAATCGAACTTTTTTCCACACATTTCTATCTTTAAAAAGAAGAAAGTTTTGGTATATCTAATGAGACCAGTCTTCATAGAAGATTCGTATCAATTTTGTAAGTAGAATAAAACCACTATTATACAAAAATAATGTAAAACTTGCAGCGTAACTCGGTTGGAGTTGCCACAATTTTCACAAGGAATAGAAACGAACTAATTCAGATTGAGGTTTATTGACGAATTCAACAATTATTTGTGGCGAGAACACTTTGATAACTAATAAACAATGTGTTTTACAAGAAATTAAATCTTACAGTCAGCGTACAAAACTGAATTATTAATAAGAATGCTAGTGAATTGGGAGAGATGTAGAGACAAGCAAATAGCGCGCGAAATTGATCGAAAGATATTAAACTTGGTAACCAATCATTTAGTACGATTTAATTTCAAAGTAAAGTCATTAAAACTATGTAAAAGAGGACACGTAATGATTAAAGTTAATGAAGTGTACTAGGAACTGTTCGGCTAAACAAACTATTGAGTTATAGCACCATTTTCACCTGCTTCATCATAAATCATTTTTTGCTAGGTCGAAATCACCGTCAAAATATAGCTCATTAATAGAGTCCAACTTATTCCATGTTAAAAGTAATTATTGATTTCATGAACATGTGTAAATATTTTCCAGTTAAACAAAAACAAAAACAAAAATAAATAAACAAGCAAACAAACAAACAAACAAACAAACAAATAAACAAATAAATAAATAAATAAATAAATAAATAAATAAATAAATAAATAAATAAAACAGAAGTATTTAGAAAAAAATCCGTGCACCTTTTTTTACCAAGAAGTTCAGTTCGTTAGCTGCAAGTACTTCACTAGTGCAATACTGTACTGAATTTTTCCGCAAATTTACTGATTTTTAGTTAACTCCAGAATTAACAAGTATCTTTAACATATGAGTCCCTATAATTTATTCAAACTAGTCGGAGTACGTTACCTTCAATACGCAATTAAGATGTCAGTTACGTACGACTGTACTCAAATGCTTCACACACTTAAAGAAACGAGGCACAAAAAATTTAACACAGCAATCACCTTGCGTAACGTTAACAAAGTCGTACGTAAACCGTTTCATAAAGCGTGCGTAATTTACGAACAGTCATGCCTGTAAAGTCATATGTAAAACTTTCACGCACAAAACGTGGACTTTCAGATATATGTTACAAAACACGCCAGCTTTCCTGTACCTATAAGAACGTTCGCATGAAACCGTTGCACAAAGTGTGCGTAATTCGCAACTACTCGTAAAGTTCGGGCAGAAACCATTTTAAGAATCGTGCGTAATTCTAGAGTCGTACGTAAATCATTCTACAAAACGTAAACGATTCCGCGGTTCGGCCGGGCTACTGAGATATCTCTGTTAACCTGTAGGTGACAGAGCTACAATGATCGATGCTGTTTAACTTCTATCGGTTACCTAGCTTCACCTTCGTTGGTCGTTACTTTCTTTTAAACAATTCTACAATTTATATTATAACAAAGGAAAATCAATCTGCGAAATCAGTAGACTGCAGGATCTTTAATTACAGGACCTCGCGATCCGCTATAAGGTATACACCTATTCCAGAAAAGGTTGTCAGAGCTAATGGCGATAGGCGATAGGTCATTCAAAATCCAAAATAATCAAGAAGTTTTAAAAATAGCTTCATTATTCCGTTCGTTTTGCTCCGAACATTGGATATGAAAGTCTGATTGTTGACTTTCTAGCTAATAAAAACAAATAGAAAACCCAATCGTGAATAGTGGAATGGCCTATCTCCTATCGCCTATCGCCTTTAGCTCTGACAACCTTTTCTGAAATAGGTGTATAGAGGAGTCAACCGTAATGAGCAAAATTACATTATCGAAATGATCGACTTAAAACTCCAGAGAATTACCATTTAAAATGAAAAAGAAAATTATTTTTAGAAATCCCTCTTGATTCCTCAATATGGAGATATTTGTATGGAAATAGAAATTCGAATTCCCCGATTACATTATCTAAAATTAAGCATGAGCTGGCAGTGATTCTGCGAGTGATCGTGGGAAATTCAATCACACAGCAAGCCTCTTGTGAGCCTAGAGTTGATTGATGATGGTACGCGTACGGATGAAATCTAAAATTGCTGAGCCTATATATATATATATATATGAAGGAGCTGAAATTATGAAAAATGAAACAAATATCCAAGTGTTTTGCCTGCCTGTCATACTAAATGCAGTGCTAAAATCAAGGAACAAAACACTTTCTGAACTTTGGACAAACCTTCGACGCAATAAACTCTCTCCAGAAGTTTACTGATTTCCTAACCAAACGGTTCCTTTCCAGCCTGGTTTTCGTGAGTTAAAACTAAAGGAGACTCACCTTGTAGAATCAGTGGATGCACTCCAAGACTGAGTGAATAGCAAATGAGTTAGAATACTAAATAATAGATGGATAAGTCCCGATCTGCTCAATAGGGTTTCTGTCTTAATATGAATCACACGGAAAACGTATGAGTTGTGCTAATTATGCTAGCCCAGACACAGTGTGTTTTCTCTCTTTTATTCCAAAAAAAAATCACGATTTGTAATTATAATCCTTTTAGCGTTAGAATTGTGACTAGGAACAAAAAAGTGCAAAATGCGGTGTTAAATTCGTAAAATTGTGGTTGCAAAAATACTGATAATTGAATTCAGTGTGCTCATGAATTTCGTATGGTGCCACGAAACATTACTTTTGACCCGAAGGCTCTGTCAGTTGTCAATTTATATTAATGAACTTTACTCAGTCACCAGTTCAACTTAAATTTATGAATAAAAAATAAAATAACAACAGCACCATCATCATCAATTCCATCTTTTTTTTCATAAAAATTTAAAGCCATGATGACATGAGCTTACCATCCCTACCCCTGTAAGTACTCTTTTGAATTTGTCTCGCCCATTTAACTTGCATGAATTTAGAGATGAGAAAAGGCGAAAAGGCTGCATGTCTAGTCTAATGATCAATGGTACGCGGAATCAGCTAGTAAATGACATGTGCGCGCGGCGATAGTTTTTTATAGGAATTAAGGGGTAGGGTAGGGTGTGATTTTGTTTAGGTATCATATCATTGATATTTTTTATGTAACCCAGAAATTCTTTACTTTTATTTGGCATTAAAAACTAATTTATTGTGATCTTGACTTGTAGTACGATTTTTTTCCGAGGTGATTATTAGCAGGATTTGATTTTTATTCCAAAATCACATAACCCACTCCACCCCACCCCAGCCAGTAAAAAAGAAAATAGTCTTCACTAATTCCTTCTAGAGACAAACTAGTTGGGTTTTGGCAGCTTCATTAATGACATACCATTAATGGCACACAATTAAGTCGTGCGTAAGTTTTATTATTTCAAATTCAGTATTTGGTGTTAAATAAACGTGTTCCATTCGCCTAAGCCTATATTTTTCAAATGTAATTCTTTTTTGAAATGATTGTTTAATGAACTATCTGAAGTAACTGAGAGAAAGGTATTAAATTTCTAGGATTGAAGATTAGAAAGCTTTAAGTCTTTTGGCAAAATGGGCTGATTGGGGGCGCAACCGCATTGAGTATGATTCTCAAAAACCATTTCAAGAATTACACCTAATGAAACGTGTGACGAAGAGCCACCTGCAGTGAACTTCACACCAGATGAAACTCGTTTGTACAACAAAGGACCATCTACAGTGTACAGAATCTCGTGGTATTGGGCTACTAGACAAGGTCGGTCATTGTTACAGCGACCCTTGCAATGGTAAAGGGTGATTTTCTTATTTCTTTCAGGAATTTTAACATCTGGTGGTAAATTGCTTAAAGCATAGGTTTGTCGATAAAGACCACACTTGAGGTACCCAATAACTTTTTGAGGTTTGATTTCTGTTGAAACAATAAACATAAAACTATAACAACCTTCTGAGGGTACGTCTCTCCCACTCCACCCCATCTCTCAGTTCAACCACCTCTCTGGCCTTCTCAGTCCTGAGATGGGAGGGAGGGGAGGGAGGGGAGGGAGGGAGGGAGGGGAGGGAGGAGAGTGAGGGGAGGGAGGGAGGGGAGGGACGGGTGATTGATTGGGTAATCATTTCATAAGTCATTTCATGAGTACACTCATAATATGTTTTAGAAAAGTAAAAACGCAACGAGGTGCTAATACAATTTGTAATGAAATGGTTAAAACAAAATTGATGAGTATTACAAAATGCGGCGCCATCATTGCATTCTGCATGCGACTGAACAAACGGATTCTATAAAGGGACAAAAGTCGCGTAAATTGAACTTTGTTAAAACACGGCTCAAACACTTCATTATCAAGTTACTACGAATTAAGCAGAAGAAGGTTTTGTAAATTAAATTGACGTACGTACCTGCCCTGTTAGCTTTCAAATTTCCAAGTATTTCGTCACTAACCAGGTTGGCTTTCATTGGTTCGCGTTTTTCATTTGCACTTGAGGCCAATGGCCGTTTCTGCTATAGAAAAGATCACAAAAAATCATAGATGGATAAGAAAAGCAAAAGAAAACTATATAAGAAGAAGAAAAAGAGGAATAATAATAATAAGATGATGATGATGAAGAAGAAGAATTAAGAAGAAGAAGAAAAAGAAGAAGAAGAAGAAGAAGAAGAAGAAGAAGAAGAAGAAGAAGAAGAAGAAGAAGAAGAAGAAGAAGAAGAAGAAGAAGAAGAAGGAGAAGGAGATCGAAGAAGGAGGAGAAGAAGAAGAAGAGAATGAAACTGAGAAAAGGAATCGAAGAAGAAAGAAAGCTAGAAACTTTTTTCACTAGAGAGCACACTTTTACACGATAATCAAATTGTTTTAACATTCACATAGGATTACCCGATGTAGCTTAGTTAATGTCCATGATAAACTAACAGTACATACAAACGCAACAACCACCAATCGGAATGCTAACACAAACATTGTGCGACAGTTTCTCTCGGGACTCTCGGCACTTAGCATGCAGATATTGACTTCTTGTAGTTAACGGGTATTTTAACAGTACTCGGGATATCGTATCGCTGCATGTGACCTTCCGACCAAACTGGAAGACTAAACTTCTATAGCTGTGTTTCGCCCTATTTCTCCCAAAGTAAGGAAGGAAGGAAGCAATTGTTTGTAACTCATGCATCCAAACACCAGTGAGAAGCGTCGTTTGTAATTACTTAAAAAGTTTCTTTAATTATCCACCTTGGCATAATTACCGTTTGCTCTTGAAGCAAGGACATGACTAATTCTGGTTGATTTTCAATGACCACTTGATTTTCAATGGCAATCTAACGGTCTTGTCAGGAAAAACAACGGAAGCAAAGAAAAATGACTAAATTAGACAAAGTAGACGAACAACCAGACATCAGACAGGACGCGCGTTCACCCGATTGTTGCATATGCTGTATAAAAAATTATAAAATATTTGAGATATAACGCGCGCGCTGATTGGCTGGCTACCATGTTTATATCAGAGGACAGAGACATGGCTTCGCTCAAAAAACGTCGAAAATATTTTATAAAAGCAATATAAAACGATCGCTTATAGTCTCTGTACTGTGATATAAACACTCTTGAAGATGTAGAGCACTCGAAAAGCAAGAGAAACACTCGGCTACGCCTCGTGTTCCTAAGCTTGCTTTTCTCTTGCTCTACATCTTCCATCGTGTTTATATCACAGTACAGAGACATGCGCGCGCGTTTTATATTCCTTAAGTGATAAACGTAAATGATAATTTGCATTGCAGCAAAAGCACAGTACTGTTGGGAACTCAAACGAACTTGCATAAATAACAAGCTTTTATTCACACACAAGAATAAATTGCTTTGATTCACAACACTAGACCTTTCCTCAAAATCATGGCGGCCGAACTTTTTTTACCCTAAGACGTAATGATCCCTGAAATACTGAAAGGTATGTGTCAAAAATTTAGAAAGTTCCAATGAAAATCCACAGGGATATGAATTTTTGATTTTTTGCTAATTTTACAGACAAATGAATGTCTAGGGGTATAGCACGTACCCCCAACCATACATTTTCTGTAAAACTTCACAATTTCACAAAATTTCACAAGCTTCGGGAAATCCGCAGTATACACACACGCGCGTACATACTCGATTACGTAATGGTAATCGCTTTGAAAGCAATTAGTAACCACAATAACGGAGAATCACAAGGGAATTTTTAAAAAATCCTCAACGTATGGTAGAGAACAATATTGCAAACTCAATCCTCATGTAATCCAAGTTAAGAATTGAAACCTGGGCAACTGACAGCTAAACCATGCAAAGTCGGATTATTCACAGACATTATACCGAACGGCTTTTTTTAAAAAGATTGGATATCCAAATGGCTGTCACTCGAAAACGTTTTCGTTTAGTACTTCTATAAAACGCCATAAACCAGACTCGAATACAATTATGATTTTTGGAAGCCGGCGGGAACAAAAAGACTCAAGTATATTAAGGCTTGACTTAGGCCCGATTTTCGAAAATATAGGTTTTAAAATGATCGTGGTCTGTTGTTTATCAGAATCTTTAAAAAAAATCATACATTTTGTCGAATATACATGAGTCGAAACTTTATGTGAGATTTTAAACTTTGAGGGAGTGTCACGTGACATATTACAAAGAATTATTTTATTGGAATTTTTGATTACAAATGGGGTACACAAGGATTTCTTCGATTTAAACAATTTATATCTTATTTTATTTCTTTTTTTATGCTCTTTCCGACAACGTCTTTTAATATTGAAAAAATACTCTGTGGAAAGAGATATTTTAGAAAAGAGGTCACGTGACCTAACATGAAAATATGTTTTTTCCTAATATCTTTTTTCCCAAAAGTGATGGACACGATTAAAAGACGGCATCATATACCTAAGCCAAATGCCTAATAACAATGTGAATTTCAGTGAGATAGGTTAAGGTTCTGTGTACCCCATTTTCAAAAAAACGTTTTTGTAGCCTTAAGGTCACGTGACCAATGAATTGAAAAAAAATTACTATGAAAGTCTTCATAATGTGGATCTACATCATCTCCCAAGAAATCTTTGCGATATCTTTAAACCTCCGTGTTTTATGAGCGAAAATGGTTACTTCCTAATTTGCATAATAGTCAAGCCTTAATACACTTGAGGACCGCAGCGCTAAACAGGAAGTTTTACTTATGAATCACATTTACTAAATAGGTTTTCCAGACATACGGAAATCAATCTTATGCATGAGTCTGAAAAACGTCTTTAGTAAATGTGTTTGTAATAAGTGAATGAATCAAACAAGTGAAGACGTGAAAAAATTGTTCTATCAGAAGCAATTTTTACATATCTTGACGTACTGAACGGTCACAAAGTTATTCATACACCAGACTAATTTTTCGTTTCAATAGTCTAATGAAATATGAAGTTAACGAAAGTTGGTGGTAGAGGCAGGTGATTATAATTTGTAAAGCGGTGTTTTACAAATTGGCGTTACTACGATATGTAAAGTTTATATTCTATTAGAAGAAGTATAATTACAAGAGCAAATAAAATGATATATGAAAATAGCGGGAAAATGGTCAACGCGCGCGCGCGCGCGCGTTCCAATTCATACTTCCAAAATTTTACATTTTTCGCGCCAAAGTTTCAATACGTACCGAATAGCGATGTGTACAAATTAAAATGAAAAACTTGCTTACTTTTTACTGAAATGGAAACAGACTTTAAATAACTTTAACGTTTGGGACTGGAACAGCAAAGAAGTGCGAATTTTTCTTCTCCTGCATGTGTAATACTGCTGACCGAAAACTCTGACACTTTCGGTATAAAAATAATTGAAAGGCGCGACGATGTTCTTTTACTGGTGTTGATCACAAAAATAGAATATGAATCTCATGGGAATGTTTTCATTAAACATTCAAATTTACACTCAATAAACTACAGTTGTTGTTATGCTTGTCTCTGTTTTGATAAGAATTGCTGTAATTTCGCTCAAAATGGGCTAAAAGGTGGACAAGTTCTTCTTGAATGGTTCTATGATGCTTTGGCTGTCGCTGGTTGTACAGTTGGTCGTCCAAGCAGGAGGTTGGTACCATCAAAGTTGAATCAGAGAGCCAATTTGAAAGTGTCAATAAAACGGAGTTTAGCTTTATTTTATAACTGGGTCAATAAGTTCTAATTGACCTAAAGTAGAATCTCTCGACTCGACAAAGGGGAGAGATCAAGTGTTCGCCGTAGAATGGTGGCCGTTAGTGACAGATGTGTACTTTTGAGAGAAAATTCAACAGACTAATCACCATTTATCTTTCTGCACAAGTCATATTCGCCATATTCCAAAGATAAAGTTCGAACTGAATTATGGGAGTTTATCAATTTAAACGATTGTAAACACTGATCTTATCTTAATCATATTTTCTTTATTTTGCTTATTTCTCTGATATTTTTTACTGCATCATATCTCAAGATGAATTTTGAAAGATGTGTCCCACACTACAACGCAATTCTGCAATTTCAAAATAGCTATATGTATCTCAACACCCCTCCTACTCCATTTTCTTTTTCTTTCTTTCTAGGAGCGAGTACTGGAGGCGATGTAACAATATTCTGTGGGCCGCATTCCATAGAAATCTCACTGCTAAGAAGCGCTTTTCCAGATCTCGAGATCTCTCGTTTACACTGGAGAAACGCTGTGTGTCCGCCAAACGGGAACTCAACACATGTGATCTTTAGGGCTCCCTTCTCTGGCTGTGGGACAAATAATGTCACTACTAATGAAGAATATAAATTTTCTAATGTGTTGAATGGTATACATCCAGCGATTGCCGTTGTGTGTAGGTATCCAAGGCATGCCATTGATGGCAAGAAGTCGGAAGAAAACGATAGAGGTAAACATGACTCCCTTGGAAGGTGTTCGAGGGTAGGACACTACTGAGGTATTTTTACTTGGTGATCGTAGCCCTCCAAGCCACAACATGCAGGCTTTTTAGAAAAATATACAAACAATCTCTACAACGAGTCATTAGCCGAGAAGGGTTGAAAGCGCGCCGAGTGAACGTTCAAGCAAGCGTCTTGCTCTAAAAATATTTGAGCTACAAAGCGCGTGCTGATTGGCTGGCTGGGTACAGTCGCGCAAAAATGTTTGAATATAGTTCGTCTTTATACTGTGGTATAAATACACTGCTAGTAGAGCAGAAAGAAAGTAAGACTCGTGCTTGCTTTTCGAGTGCTCTTCATTTCCCATCGTGTTTATATTACAGTACAGAGACACGCGCGGCCGTTTAATATTGCTTAAATATAAAACGCGCGCGCAAGAGAAAAGCAAGCTTAGGAACACGAGGCGTAGCCGAGTGTTTCTCTTGCTTTTCGAGTGCTCTACATCTTCCAGAGTGTTCATATCACAGTACAGAGACATAAGCGATCGTTTTATATTGCTTTTATAAAATATTTTCGACGTTTTTTGAGCAAGCCATGTCTCTGTCCTCTGATATAAACATGGTAGCCAGCCAATCAGCGCGCGCGTTATATCTCAAATATTTTATAATGCTTATTATAAAATGTTTGGAACATGCGCTGATTGGCTAGCTACCGTGTTTATATCAGAGGACAGAGAGACGGCTAGCACTATGTCTCTGTACTGTGATGTAAACACTCTGGAAGATAAAGAACACTCGGAAAGCAAGAAAACACTCGGCTACAGCTCGTGTTTCTAAGCTTGCTTTTCGAAATTGACTACCTAACTACTTATGAGATTTGATATTCTTAATTTAAAATTTTTGTCTACAGGTAAACCAGTTACACCCAAAGTTACACCTGGTCCACTCTTACACATGCGCAATAAGTCCAACATCTCCCGTCCACTACCCCCTGGTGGGATTTTCACATTGACGTCAGCGGTCACCGACCTGTTCTTTGATTTAAGCATTACACATTTGAATACAAGCCACCGCTTGTGTATGTTTGTAGAGTCCTGTTTAATGTATGTAAGAAGTAATGGTTCTGAATCGATGATCACTATGATTGAACACGGGTGAGTTTGGAAATTCTTGGGTTGCATGTGACGTCACGGCAGCCATCTTGGATGAACCTCAGCAAAAGATTTCTCATTAGCGTCACTTGTTTGTTCATCCAACATGGCTTGTCTTTTGAATTCCCAAAGGAATGGACGTACCCCAGCAATTCAGTTTATTTCACGTGGTTCACGTTCCTTTGAGTAGCTTCCGTATGACTGTCTGTGCGTTCCATGTCTCAGCGCTTTGATTGGTTAAGAACGTTGATATGCTATCCAATCACGTCGCAGCTCGGACTTTTCAGTTTCTGTCAACGAGAGCGTCTCTCAATAATTTTGTAGGTTGTAAAATCACACTAGTTACATAAGAAGAAGAAAAAACAACAAACAAAAACAAAAAACAGGCACCATTACGTTAATATACCAGTGTAAATATACAGTGAACTCCCTGTAAGGCAGATACTTTCGGGACCAGGCAAATGTGTCCGCCTTAGGGGGGTGGCCGCCTTAGAGAGAGTGTCGTTACAGACAATATGGGGCAGTTTGAAAGCCCATGCAAATGTGTCCGCCTTGTGCCCATTTCAGAGGGTTGTCCGCATTGAGGGAGGGAAAATCTCATCCTCGTTTGGATGAAGCATGATAGAATGGGAGTTGGGGCGGGGGTGATCAAGTCTTTCATTGTTTACAGACCAAGAAGTATAATGATATCATTGATCGAAGAGTATTTTGACTGCAATATTTTGATATTCTTCAATCTTCTTTCGTATGCTTTAGGCAGGAAAATGAAGAGCACACGATGGTATTAAGCAGTTTTGATGATCGATTCTCGTTCAAGTTTAACGCTTCATACCTGACGGCTTTAAATGTCAACAATGGCACGTTGCGGGTTTCCTGTGGAGTCCATCTGTTTCGCCAAAATGGAACACAGACCCTTAAACCATGCGCCAACTGTTCAAGTATCAATAATAATGCGAGCCTGGTGAAAATGACGGTTGGAAATGTTACCTGCTTTTGTGATATCAATATGACCTCTACACGTGGTAACCATAGCAACAAAACTAACACGACAAATCGTCACCATAGTAACGTGACTTTGGGTAATAGCAGCCATAGCAACAAATCTAACTTAACAAAACGTCGCCATGGTAACGCAACCGTGAAGAACCTTAGCAACAATGTCTCAGACATCTTCAACAATAGTCAGAGTGGGAATATTAGTCTTCATCAAAGCGCTAACGAAACTGTTTCTAATTCAAGCTATTTTCTGGCGAACGCGATGCTTCACAAGAAAAAGGTCTGTGTTTGCTTGAGTCTTGGTGTAAATAATGCCACGCGTAACTCATCTGGAGTTCAAACGTTTATTGTGAATGGCAACAGAACGAACCCCACTGGAAACAGCTCAGTGGAATCTCTTGGTAAGAAATACCTTAGCAACGAAACGGCAAGGAACCTCACATCATCTGGAGTTAAAACTTTTCTTCTGAATCGTAATAGTAGAAACCTCACTAAAAACGGCTCGATGGAATCTCTTGGTAAGATTCACCTTAGCAACAAAACGGCAAGGAACCTCACATCATCTGGAGTTAAAACTTTTCTTCTGAATCGTAAAAGTAGAAACCTCACTACAAACAGCTCAGTGGTATCTCTTGGAATGATACAGCATAGCAACGAAGTGGGAAGGGACCTCACCAAATTTACGTGGAACAATGATCGCTTTAAAGTTACTCGTAGAAGGGCAAAAAGAGAAGATGATCGCAACGACGTCGATAGCGACGATGTTTATTTGAATTCAAGTATCTACAGTGATCCTGATAACATCAGCACATGTTCATGTAAAGATATCGATGTTCATGAAGCTGAGAACCTTGTTCCTGAACGACCCAAACAGTGTTCCTCGACGGAGTGGAGTGAGGAATTTGTGGTATTAATAGCAGACGAAGAATGGTTGGTCATATTCAAGGATCAGCTTGATCGTGAAATACCGAGTGGTGGAGCTGATAACTTTACTTTACACAACATGACAACAGGTAAGCAAATGATCATAAAATAATTGGTATATTACGAGCGCACTGATTGGTCGAGAACCGTGCGTGATAACAATACAATGCATAGATGACGTCACAAAATCTTCAGTTCTTCAAAACGTTCATAGTGTGATGACATTTTTGTCCCCTCTCTATACCAGAATCCTTTTCGAGTGGCTTTTGTTCACTAATTAAACCTATTGTGTTTGTATTCTCGAAGCAATTTATGAAAGGTTCTTGAAAAGAATTCTCGTATAGAGAGGGGGTCAAAACGTTATCACGTTTAGGGCTTATACTTAGTTGTCCCGCAAGTTGTCCCCCAAGATGACCGCCAAGGACGTTAGTCCTATGGGACACGTGACGTCAGTGAAAGGGGTCTATACCAGAAAGAAAAGGGCCAGATTTTTGAAAGGGCTGTACATTTGTAAGTATTTTTAGGGTACGGTGAAATCTCTACTTTGGGACACTTTGTATGGTCCAGGGGGATGTTCCTTTACTCGGTGGTTCTGCTGGCTGTTGAAAGCACCACCTGTAAAATCATGCAAATGGACGCCGTCCAACTTCCCTGCGTCTGTCAAATTCCAGTGTTTGTACTCTGAATTAACTCCGTGGCGATCACCTTTAAAAATACACAGGTAGCCCAACTTTCATAGAGCAGCTTTCGTATGACTGTGAAAAGGACAAGTTCATAGCATGAGTGTCGAATGTTTTTATAGACATTACATCACATTACAGTTCTTTTCACTAATGCAAAAACTGCTTCACTACATACAAATGCATATATTAGTATTTTGGACGTTTCGGTAACAGTAATTTGTCTTTTACCAGGTCCAAGCACAACAGTAGTAGTCACTGTAGTACCAGAAGTCAAGAAACAACAAGACATGGTCTCTCTAGACGTGATGGGATACCTGTACCTATCACTGGCCATTGCTCTTATCCCTATTCCACTTGTTTATGTATGGGGAAAGTATAGACCGTTACATTATGCGCGCGCATATTTGGACTCAAGTCAACTGCCGACCAAAGAATACTTTGTTGTCTAAAATTTCTGATTTTACGGTGTTACAAATTTCTATTCATTTCTTACTGTATATTTACACACAGACGCGGCTCAAACTCGTTTACCCGCTAGATTCCTTTTGTGTTGTAAATACAAATTATAATGCTGGTTCTTCATAGAAACTTGAAAAGACAACTGCGCATCAAGCGAGTTACAGAAAGGTAATTTGACGGGAATTCCATCCCTCTCTATTTGCGCACGGATCGAATAGAAATTCCTTAGGACCCATTCATACGCTTTATTCGAAACGAATTGTTCGGTTGAGAACTTGGCGTGCCCGAACGCTTAAGCATTGTCAAATCAAGGAAGCAGTTTTAAATAGAAACGTTGAAAAGCTTTGTAATTATATAGTAGGCTCAAGGAAGCACGACGTTGGAACTAGACATCATAAAGGTAGCTCTTATTAGCTTGCGTGCCCGGAGAAGAAGAAAAGGACAGTGAAAATTGGTGGGTGGGTGAGGGAGGGGAAAGGATTCTTACTTCTCTCTTTGCGCATACATTTCGCCCATAGTAATCGCTTCAGTGACGTCTATAGTTCTTTCGAATTATTTACAGTAGTATAACATCATTTTATAAGCAAATGTTTAATAAACTTCACAGTCGTTAAACGAACTCAGCGGAGATATATGATACAACGACTGTTTTACTCAAAACGTTCTCATTGTGATCTTTTTACGATCCACCCAATGATCGAGCGATTCAATGATGACGTCTTTGACAACAATGACGTCATTGACGATTGTCTTTGACCATGATGACGTCATAGATGACGCCATTGATGATAAAGATGACGTCAGTGATGATGACAATGATCATGTTGGTGTTGTCAAATCAGGATGAGCCCCACAGGCTAACAACTGCTACAGTGCCTAAGGAATTTATCTGAACGCGCCAAATGAACCATAGCAATGACGTACAAAACGCCCATCTGTTTGAATGACTTTACTGCAGTATTAGTACTCAATTTTTTTCCTCCATCTTTCACCCAATCTCCCTAAACAAATTCGTCTGTTACTCAAACTACAAGTACATGTTTCCGGTCGAATTTGATACATCTATGCGTGAGTTAGAAGAATCGACCCAACTTTAGAAGGAATGAGCCGGACACCATTATCATTCGATTCTTTCTTGTAGAGAGCGACGCTCATCTGAAACAGTTCGTTATCCACTGGAGTGGTTGGTGCTGCGGCAAACAGCGCCATCTTGCCAAACTGAAAAGGAAAATTTAGCTTTCATTAGTAAAGCCCTGTAAGATGCGTAGAAAACTCGAAAAGATACAGTGTAACTCAACTTGTAGTTCACTATTTCAAACACAAACCGCTTTCTCTCTGCTTAGATGGCAGTAGGTCAATTACTGGCTGGTATTTCTGACTCCCACTACCTCAAACACACACCCTCTCGTTGGGTACCGCAGTCCAAACTGCTCTTGATCGTGAGGAGACTGGGATCAAACACTGAATTAGATTGTACAATGTGATACATTGCAAATTTGATTCCAGGACTCTCCCGATCAAGGGCAGTTTGGGCCATGGAAACAAGTCTCTACTCTTCCGTTTTACCCTCTCAGTTTCTTCAACCTTGTTAACTTAAAAAACAATCAATTTCCTCGGATCACTTTTCCAATTTATTTATTAGCCCAGTCTTATCTCGGGCACCCGCTATCTCGAACTCTTCCCTGTTTCCAGTGCAAGTTCGAGATAGTGGTGTTCTAATGTATTTACCGCTGTAGAATTTTTTACCTTGGATGATCTACCAAGTTGTTTTCGTATCGCTAAGTCACGCCTAGCACACAAAGCTCGTCGACATGTTCCAAGATTACCCAGTAATCCTTCGCGCTCTCGTTTCTTCGCCGCCGCAGCTGCTACAAAAGCCCCTATACATTTTGGTCCCTCCTCGGGGATACACAGTTCCGTCCCTGGCTCTTCTTTTCCATTTTCGTTTATGTTAGGTTTGACGCATGCTTCTTGTACACGTTGAGTGAGCCGCTGACCAGCAAGTGTTGGGGAGATTCCGATACGAGAGAAGATGTAGGCTGGCGTGAATTTTTCTAAATGAGAAACGGGTTCTTTTTCTAAATGCAAGATAAAAAGACAGTAGCGTTATTATTGCAGCAAGAAAATATGTGGAATTTTATTCTATTCAAATCAAATCACAGAGTTTTCGTATGCGAAATGGATCACGCCGTGTCGTGACCGTGTCAACGTGTCGCAATGCAAGAACAGGACGTTAGATGACGAATATATCACATTCGTTCGTTGCGTGACTACCGCCGGTGACAACGTCACGACGCCACGTTCAGGACGCCATTCCGCACGTTTTTACATCCTTTTCTTGACGTCGGCGACATCAACGGTCATTTCGAAAAAAATTCGTCAGCTCGCGTGGCGTCCTCTTTCACAGGAAAAAAAAGTCAATTCCGAACTTGGGATTTCCCTGGGTCTAAACTGGGAATCTGTTCTATTTTACTTGGGAAATCTGTAATAACCAAACATGTAAAAATAGAACAGATTCCCAGGGATTAATTGGTTAGATCCAGGGAAATTCAATGTTTGACCCAAGCTGGGAATTGACATTTTTTTTAGTGTCATGAGCGTGACCGTGCCCTGACCGTGACCGTGTCGTGACTGTGACCGTGTCATGACCATGTTATGTCTATAAGTCTATAAGGGGGTGTTTACATGGCACTAGGATCATCCTAGCACTAGGAACATCCTACCTGCTATACATTTACTGCATTCTGTTTAGTAGGATGATCCTAGTACCCGGCAAAGTGAAGACACAAATTTTCATGTAAACAGAATGCAGTAAATGTATAGCAGGTAGAATGATTCGCTTGCTAGGATGATCTTAATGCCAGGGTGATCCTAGTACCATGTAAACACCCCCTAAGTCCTTTGTTCGTGGCAGGTGAAACATATTTCGCAACTGAACTATTCTAAAAACAACCCAAATGCGGGTCGACGAGTCACGTTTTCCCACCGAAGTTTTTTTTTCTCCAAGGGGTACTACGAATTTTGTGTAATGACATTTACCTTTATTTACATCTTGTGAGATTCCTAACGAGCTCCAGTCCACGTCCTCGACCCCAAGAACCTTGTTCGTTGTTTCTTTTTCTTCTTTCTTGGTTTCTTCATCATCACTTTGTGTGTACATGGCTTCAAACTCGTCGTCGCTGATGGGATCGTAAACGTCGTCGAACGACGGAGCTTTGTCGACGTCGGATATGGGAGAGTCTTTGAGAGTGGGTTCGACCTTGTAACAAAAATTGCAGGGATTACATTAGATCTCTGAGTACTCATTGAGAAAAAATGGGGAGGGGAGGGGTGCCTTATTTGGGGGAGGCGCAAATTCGAGGTTTTACGATGTACATGGTCAAATCTCTGCTTACAGCCACTTTTCTACAACAGCCATTTAGGTTGTCCCCAAGATGGCCATTGTGGAGAAGTTCGACTGTCGTTACGTTAAAAGAAAAGTAAAAATCCTATACAGAATAATTAGTAAACTATGTCAATTACAAGAATAAAAATATCACCTTGTTTGGCTTCTCGTTCGATGACTTCTGACTATCCTCATCTGGCCATGAATCCTCACCCACTGGACTGTCATCGTCGCTCCAGTCACTAAACATCTCATCTTGTTTCGTTTCAGTCTGGACAACTTCTGAGGATTTCTCTTCACTAGACTGTTCAGCTTTGGTTTTGTCGTCCGTCTTCACCTCTTCATCTTCCTCTCCTTCCAAGTCATTCCATGGTTGAACTAAGACTTCAGGTTGGTGCTTTTTTCTTCTTCTTTTTCTTGACGGGTTTGTCATGTTCTTTCACTGCCTCTACTTCTGCGGCGAAGTGCTTGCTTTCTCTTCTTTCCTAGTTTAGGAGAAGCTAGCTTCTCGGTTGTGGGTGGTGGTGTTACCTCCCGTACTGCTGCTGCGGGGGGCGGTTCTGTAGCTTCCACAGGTGCAACTTCTTCAAGAGTTGGCGCTGGTGCAATTTTCTTCTTCTTCTTCGCTCCTTTTTCTTTGAGTTTCTTTTCTTTTTTAATCTTTTTCTCTCCTTTTACAGCCTTGCCTTCTTCAGCACTAGCAATGGCGGTGGTTAGAGATTCTGTTGAACCTTCTACAACGGTCTTAACAAGTTTTCCTTCTTTCTTCTTTTTCTTGATCTTTTTCCCGTCTTTAGTGATAACTTTCTTTGGTTTACTGGGTTCTTCAGCTTCCATTGGCACTTCATCTACATCCGGGCCTTCATCAGGAGAGATAGGAGACTGGGCACGAGGCTTTTTCGACTCGTAAGGCGATTCTGATCTTACAGCGGCTGGCCTAGTACGTTTACTGTAATATGAAAGAAAAGAGAGATTATGAAAATTTAGTAAAGGCAGTGGTCGTATCCAAGTTAGCCACACTTGCTCCGATGTAAATTAAGGGTATACGGACAATTTAATCGTGAAACTTGAGCGACCTTTGCTACTGAGAATTTAACAAATTGAAGATAGTTTTCCATTGTCAGTACTCTTATTAATCATGGATGACGTCAAAAAATGTTTAAAACTAAAAACTAAAGTGGAACCACGAGCGCAGCGAGTGGTTTCACTGCTAAGTTTTGGACATTTTTTGACGTCATCCATGATTAATAAGAGTACTGACAATGGAAAACTATCTTCAATTTGTTTTTTACAACATTATACGAATTATTGACAAATGTAAACGATGAAGAGATCAGGGCATGGTTCAAAAAAGGTTGAAAAAAGGTTCATAAAAGGCTTAGTGCTTGGTTAGTGCTAATCCTCAGGGCCCAAAAACAAAGGTTTTAGCAATAATAAGCAATTGCATTAACTTACCGTAAAGGTTTTTCTTGATTAGTACCTTCTTCATATTCCCATTCCTGTGCTCCACGTTCCAAGGAACGCCGTTCCCGATGTTCCAGTCGCCCTTTACCATCGTGATCCGATTCATAAGGAGTGCGACGGTCTTGAACAGGAAGACTGTCAGAGCGCGATGGTGGCCCTTCTCTCCTTTCTCTCTCCTCCCATGGTCTTTCCTCACGATACACTGGGGGTGGTGGTGGTGGTGAGGAATCTCTCGTTCGACGATCACGACCTGCGGGTTCCTCGAAAGGTTTGCGATGGTCGCGTGGGGGGTAGTCACGGTCTCTGGGTCTGTCCCATGGTGCATCTGGGTCACGATAGCGATCGTTGGGTGGTCTACTCTTATCTCCATATCCTCTCCCTGTAGGGAAATAGAAAAAATGGATGTGAAATGGAAAAATGGATGTGAAATGGAAAAATGGATACAGTGAACTCTCGCCTAACGGACACCTAAGACGAACACCTCTGTAAGACAGACACCTATCTAAAGCTACGGTAATACGAGCAATAAAATCACTCAACTTGTCTCGCAACATTGCTGAGAAACGAGTTGAAGAGCGATGCTGCGCGTTTTACCACCCGAAAACAAACTTGCCTCGCAACAAAATAGTTTGCTGCAAGTTGAGTGAACCCTGACTTCTGATTGGATCAATCACGAACACGAAGGAGACCATTTCGCAGTTTGCTACAAGACAAGTTGACTTTTGGGTGGTAATACGCGCAACATGAAATTTTGTTGCAAAAAGTAGAGCGACTGTCTACTTGTTGCAACAGACTTTTTCAACTTGCAAGCAAACTTGTTTGTTTTCCGGTGGAAAAACGGACAGATCGCTCTTCAACTCGTTTCGCAGCAATGTTGCGAGACAAGTTGAGTGATTTTGTTGCTCGTATTACCGCACTTTAAGACGGACATCTCTCTAAGACCGACACCTCTCTAAGACGGACAGCTGTTGACGGTCACGATGGTGTTCGTCTTAGAGGAAGCTCACTGTAATAGGAATTGAAAAATGGATAATGGGAAATGAGAAAAGGAACATACCTCTTCCTACTGGGCCATCCCTACCACCTCGATGCGGTCCACGGTCTCTATCCTGGTATGGATGGCCACGCCCAGGTGGATGGGGTGATCGTCTTCGTGTATCCATTGGCTTACCTCTACTATCATACCCATAACTACCTCTACCCCTACCAACAGCCCCTCCCTCTACCAATCGGCTCTCTTCCTCCGGGCCCTGAACGAAAACTGTCGTCTGCTCGTCGACGATCTTCGTAACGATGCGTCGGGGACCTTCCTCTTGGAGGAGCCTGTGAAGGGGAAGGGCGACGGTAATGGTCGGGACCCGATGGTCCTCCATAACGAGTGTCTCTTCCTCTTTCGTCTGGTCTTTCACGGTTTACGGCTAAATAAAACCGCAATGTCAGTTTGATAAATCTAAATATAATTGCTACAGGGGGGTCGGGGGGGGGGGGGGGTCATAGCATCTACTTTTCAAACTGCCGCAACGGAATTTTTCGTGGGCTTTATTCTGTTGTACTTATTTAGTCTTTTGTTTGTCTAATGAATTAGGTCAATTGTGTCTGGCACACAAAGGAATTGTCAATTGTTTTTAAGATAGCTAGCAAATCCTCCTACTTCGTTAACAACCATAACAAAAAAACAACAACAACAAAGCACAACAACGACGACAACAACAATACAACCCTCCCCACCACCACCATCACGACAACAACACTCACCTATCAACATAATCAGGCCTTGGTCTTTCTCGTTCTTCTCTCAAATCTCGTTCATGTCCATCAGGGATAGTCTTGAACTCTTCGATGTGGACCATCACGTGGTGGTAGACGTCCTCTTCCCTCGTCATCTCTTTCACCACGCCCTCGACCTCGTGGAAATTCAACCCCTTCACGTTCACCCCGAACACCGTGAGACCTGGGTGGGAACTCTTCGCTTCTTTCATCTCGATACTTGCCTTTAGGGTATTCATCTTCTCTTCCCTCACGCTCACGATGTCGTGGAAGCTCATCTTCTCGGGTGTCCCTCGTGTATTCATCTTCCCGCCCGCGATGCTTAGGGAAATCGTCCTCGCGATTTCTCGGGTAGTCTTCGGGTCTTGGTGGTCTACGACGGATTTCTTCTTCTCGAGGTTTCCTCTTATCGTAGTCACCCTCTACGGTGCCACGCCCTGCCCTATCGGGGTACCTCTGATCACCTTGATCTGATACTGGTCCTCTGTCGCGTTCTCGTCGAGGCGGTGGAGGGCGGTTCCGTTCTGAAAACCGATTGCTTCGGACCCCTTCTGCTTGATTTGGTGTGGGACTGAAGCGCCCTTCGTCATCAGAGGGAGTACGAGGACCCCTGACACGAGAGTCTTCAGCTCTACTCCTAGTGTCTTTCCTGTATATATCCTCTTCTTGCCCTTCCCTCGAGGGGCTTCCAGGAGGGCGGCTAACTCTCTTTCGTTTGGTTTCTTCTGGTTGTTGGTCTTCGTAATAATAGTGTTCATCGTCACGTTTTGTGTGTGGGGGAGGGGAGGGTGTTCGAGGTCCTCGTGAAGATACCCTGTCATCTGGTTCTCTTCTACGCCCTCTGTCATCAGGCCTTCCATCGTCTATACGCTGTGGTTCATCAGGAAGAGGTCGTCTACTAGGAACTCTTGGACGTGCTTTACGATTTCCGTCTTCCTGGTCGTCAGGGGAGGGGTAGTACTCTTGACTATCGTCACGAGGTCTAAGCGAACGACCTTCGTCCACAGCGGAGCTCGAATCGGCTCTTCGTCTCTCTTTTGTTGGTTTAGCCTCTTTGCGCCTTATATGGTCATCTTCGGGACGCTTTCTTATGGGTTCATCAGGCGGAGCTCGTGTCCTCGGCGGGCTATCGGGTTGATCAACAGTTTCGTCGGTTTCAGTAAGGTGTCTAGAAACTTTTCTTGAATCTCTCTCGGGCGGTCGATGTTCTGGACGGTCTGCCTCGTCGCTAGAAATAGCGTAGCCTCCAGTAGCCTTTTTAGTTTTAGGTTTTGTTGCAATTTCTTCCTTTCTCACCACCCCTTCCTCGTCAGCTGAAGTGCTCACTTTACGTTTCGTCTCTTCTTTCTTTCTCGGAGACGCTTCCTTCTTTACCTTCGTCTTCTTGCTTTCTGGATCTGTTTTCTTCTTCTTTTTCTTCTTGGTCCCCTGAGGTGTTTCTCCCCCTGTGGTAGTAGGGGAGGGCTCAGGGTGTAATTTGCTGTGAACAATGGGTACTTTTCTCTGATCATCCTCTTTTTCTTTTCCCTTCCATCCAGAAACTTCCTCAGCACTAGCAGCGGCATCTTCCTCATCTATCAACGCCAGCTGCCTTTGGAGGTCTTGTCTACGTCTTTCAAGCTCAAGTTGGCGCTCAAAATCCAGGTCGCCATGTTCGTCCCAGTTTTCAGCGCTTTTGACCTGTCTTTCGTAGTCTTTTATTAACCCTTCTTTCGTGTTCCACTCTCCTTCGTCAACTTCGGGACTACGAGGTTTGGACTTAGGACTGACGTCGCGCTTTTTGTGTGTCTTTCGTTTGCGTTTACTTTTGCCCTCTTCGTCTGAGGAAAAATGAATAGAAAAAGTGGAAAAGATGGGTACAAATATTATTGTTTCGAATTAAATCATTAAGGACTACTTTAACTTCCTACTATTGCAAACACAAGAATCCCATTCATTTACTCATTCCATTACATCTGGGCAATCAGTGATGGTTTTCCTAGCTGGCTCAGGCCCTATTTACATGATGAGTTGTCCCTGGTAACCGAAGTAATTCTTTTGTTTTGAATGTCTTCAGGAAAAAGAAAACTATTATAGTTATCCAGGCTACCAGGGCCAACTTCCCTTCATATAAACAGGGACTCACTATTTTTCCATTAAACTCCTCTCAGAGAAAAACTACTTCATTCAAATTGATTAGAGTGCTTACAATATATCCGTGAGAAACTTTGTAAGAAATTGCACTAATTTGCACTAATTAAACAATAGAAAACAAAGGATTTCACGCTATTTAGTACAATTTAGTTCGCTAAGTTTTTCACGGATATATTGTAAGCACTCTATTCTCTGTGTAATAGCATTTAAAAATCATGTACCATCAATGATTGGTTCATCTTTGTGCTTCTTTTTAGACTTTGTGGATTTCTTGACAGATGAGTCAGACAAATCTTCCTCTGACTTGTGACGCTTTTTCAGTTTAGGTGGTTCTCTTATGTCTTCCTCTTCATAATCTGCACTGTCAAAACTTCTAGAGTGATATATTTGCTTCTCATCTGTAACAAAGTACATGTATTGATTTTATATTTAAACATTTGTACAGAGTCTCAAAATTTAGCATGGGTCTCAAAACCTGCTCCCTGTGAGCAGAGTCTCCAAAAGATAATTTCCGACTCCCTATACACCGATTCGAAATATGGCGGCAAATTTGAATAACTATTGTTTTATACTGACTAGCCTCTCATTCATGTGAAAACACTTTTGTGTTTCCACGTGAACACGAGGCTAGTCAGTCCAGAACAATAGTTATTCAAATTTGCCGCCATATTTCGAATCGGTCAATATTCAAGCCAGAAATTATCTGAGAGACTTAGCTGAGGGAACAAAACCTGATGTCTGTACAGAACATCTCAATATCTCCTTGTTTGGCAGTATCAAAGTCTCAGATCCCAGAGTATCAAAATTTGTAGCAAGCACTTGAAGGCAAAAGATTTTTTAGCTTCCACCAGAAACAAGAATTGGAGTCTAAGGAATGTTCTTTAAAACTCAGGTCTTGCTGTCTTACCGAGTTTTACAATGGCATGCACAAGCTATTTTTAATTCATTCTAGTTTAATATTTAGCATATTAAAGGGGCTCAAAATTAAAGCATTTAGGGTCTGCTGAATAGGCCTGGCTTATTGTTGAATTGATTCTCACCTGAATCTTCATATCTTTCATTACACAAGTGGCGAATATGTAAGAATAAAGGAAGAAAAAGAAATAAATAATTAAACTTTTGTTTTCCCTTATAGACTGTTGATAGTAATGAATACTGTAACAAAATATAATGAATACTGATGATGACAATGTTGGGCAAAAAGAAATGACACTCCACCCCTTCTAAACCCATATACCCCATATGGAGTGGGTGGGGTGGGGTGGGGTGGGGTGGGGTGGGGTGGGGTGGGGTGGGGGTGGGCAGTCCCAATATTTTACAGTCTAATAAATATGTATGTGTGATGCATCAGGTTCTAGTTTTGAGGTTTGCAAAATTGGCAAAGCGCTTTGGAGTAAGATTAATGAATTTTCTGATGGCAAGAAAGAAAACCTTTGACATACACTTTTCCTTACCTAGGTTTTGGAAAAAAGGTTGTTTTTCAAGTTTGAACTGAATTTTGGGGGTATTTCTGATCTCAGGTCTAAGCTGCCACATCTCACATACCCAACCATTTTCTGACCAAGTGCCCCCACCCCACCCCCCAGGTGGTACCCCCTCCCCCCAAGTGGGAACCCCACCCAGTCCCCTCATTCTTTTTCCTGGGAAAGGAGAACCAAATATTATGGTCACTGCTTACCTGTCTTTGGAGCCACTTTGAACTATACTTCTCATACTTTTTGTTCTAGGTTTTGGATCAGTGAATGGACCATGAAGAAACTTGCAGCTGTTTCCATATGGACATCTACCATCTCGTAACCAGTTACGGCATTTATCTGGTGTATAGCTATCACGTGGCTTAGGACGCTGTTGCATGAAAAATGAATTAATGTTATATAATATTCATATGGTTGGATGTTTGAAAAATGAATGAATGATCAAATAACTTTATAAATGAATAAATGGATGAATGAATTGATGAATAATAATTGATATAATTGATTGTCATTTTGTAGAATCCAAGAATTCATACGTTCATGGAAAACCTCTGAGGACATGTATTTGGTATGAAAACAGTTTAAATTAACCAGTGCTAACGAATTCTGACAACTTGTTTAGTCACACGTACAGGTAAGGAGCTCAAACCATTAAGTATAAGCTAGTTAAACAACAAAACCAACTATACATATAGGGAAGTTATTAAGGACCGGGCAAATTGACCGGCTGTGGAGATGAGTCTTGAACAACTAAAGCACTCTTGCCCTGATGCCACAGCGACCACATGCCCACCAATTCAAAATCTTAATGAACCCTTGTACACATAGCTATCAAAAACACAAACATAAAAACGCAGACTCACATCTATAGCCCCAGGTCCCAAGCGTTCAAAAACACTTCTTCTCGAAGACGAAGACTGTTGAACAACAGAGGAAGGAACGTTTCCACTTTCAGTCACCTTTTTACCAACTTCTACCGTCACTTTGCGAGTAATTCGCGGCCCAGACATTTCAGAAAGAAAGATTATTAATTAAAGATAGCTAAGCTTGCGCCATATAAGGCTTATATGAAGTTGCCAAATTACTTTTGGTGACTTTCTCTTGAGCTAAACGTCTCTCTGACAGTCGCCATTTCAATATGGCGTAGATGTTTTTTCATGTTACACCGCACGAATATCAATTAACGCCTGCGGTACTCAACAGCGGTCTTCATGCGCAGTGTTTCTGTCTGCGCATTTTATCATGGCCACAGAAATCTGAATTATTCGTCCCTTTTTTGCTCCTTTTTCAGTCTCTATTGCCATGAGTGAAGAACATACACCTTTAGGACTAACCAAGTGGCAGTTAGGTCTGCTGGTCGGAATTCCTGTGGCTGTTGTGTCGGTTGCTGGAGTATGGTGGTACTTGAAAAGTTCCTCAACTGACGAAATCGATGAACAGGATGACAACACGAAGCCTGAAGAGAAGTTAGAGACGCCCAAGGTTACCGTACAAGAGACAGATCACATGGTTAGTTCAGAACGTGGTTAGCAATCTCTTTAATAGCTCTCTTGCTTAATATAGTAATGTATAGAGCTGAAATGCACGTGACATCAAACTTGCATGAAGTTTGCAACTTACTAAAGACTAAGAAATGCATTAATTGATCTGTGATCAAAACTTCAATTTCTCCCTAAAGGTTTTTGTCTTTTGAAGGAGAAGTTATATTTTGATCAAAGATTGTTAGTGGTCTCAAATCCCATTCATGATATATATATCTTTACCTCTGATCAAGGATGGATTTATAAAGGAGATTTCCCAGGTTAGCTTGGAAACTTCAGGCCCTACTCTTCGCAAATAGTGATGTGGGTTATTTTATACCCTGAACAAATGAGAACACAAGACAATGCAAGTCTATGACAGTTTTGACTTGCGTCTTGTTTGATTACATAAATGATTACATATCAAACATCAGCTGTCAAACTTTAAAGAGAACAGTTTACAATATATTTAGAATATACTCTGGAACAAGGTCTATTTTTGTGGCCTTTACCCTCAAACAGCATAGTGATATAAGATATTTTGCTCTGGAACTGGGTCAGGGTTTAAGGGGCTCAGAAGGGAATTACTATTAAAATGTATTCAAATAAATAAATAAATTTTTGAATATTACAGACCCCAGCAGAGAAAGCACAAGCAGCTAAGTTAAGAGGGAATAAATTCTTCAAGGGTCGCAAATATGAACAAGCAATAAAGTGTTACACAGAAGCTATTGAACTTTGTCCTGATGAAAATAAAGGAGATTTGTCTACTTTTCATCAAAACAGAGCTGCAGCTTATGAACAGTTGGTAAGTTATTTTACACTGATCCCAAGATCATGAAATGTAAAGTATATACTTAACAAACAGATTCCACTTTTCTATGTGTCTGTACTCTTGACTAATAGATGCACAATGACATCAAAATGTGGTGAGAACTAAAAAGTACACCACAAAACAAAGTTGAGTGGCATAACTGTTGTTCTCACCACATTTTGACAACTTTTGTATTGGTATGGAATACAAAATGCAAAGTCAAACTTCATAGCCAGAACAGGAAACTATATTCATCTTCACAACAATTGGATTTTCACTTGTTGCAAGTTTCTAGTGTCCTATGGATTGCCGTAGAGAATAATAGTTATTAAGATAGAATGAAGGATTTGATTGGTCCATTGTTGTATAGATAAAGGTTTTGTATGAGTGTGAAATGGAATGCACCATGCTGTGACCATGTCATTGCCATGTTGTCTATAATTTATTTTATAAACCATTTGAAATACTGTCGTAAATTTGTCATGATTGTCGCATTTTCATGGTGATACAAAAACTGGTCTATGCAAAAAGGCTTGAAGGTTCCCTTTGAATACCTTCAAAGACTCAATAATATTCATTGCGCATTTTCACTTTTTTAGGGGCAGTTTGAAAATGTTATAAACGAAGCATCTAAAGGTTTGCTTTTGATAATAAAAGTATTTAGATACCATCTTTTTAGTGTTATACTTGTATTGTACCTTAATCTTGATGTGTTTGCATACATGTATATTCAACAAGCTTTCCTGTTTGGGATTCCTGTGGTAAATCTGAAAGTTACTAGATGAAAGAATTCTGAAAATGTGACTATTAGGATTTTTATTTGGGATTTCACTCATTTACAAATGTTATATTTTTAGCATTGGAACTAAATAATCGATACACCAAAGCATTCATGAGAAGAGCTAGGGCCTATGAACAACAGGGGGAGAAGGAGAAGTGTTTGCAAGGTAGTATGTTTGTTTAGCTTTGTTTTCTTTGCTTATTGGCTTGTTATTATATTATTTTTTATTTGTCTTGTGTGTAGACCCTTTGCATAAAGCTACTACACCATTCACCTCGCTTTGGCTCAGTTTAGCTGTCCAACCAAAGTGAGGCAAGAGTTGTATCTGCATATGGTTCAGTATTATGTTAAGGGTCTATATTTTTTGTTCTAGATTTAACAGCAGTTTGCCTACTAGAGGGGTTCAATAACCCAGACTGGATGGTACATGCTGACAGGGTACTTAAGACCATCGGCAGAGAAAAAGCACAGGAACACTTTAAGGTAACTGAATCTCTTCTTTCTTTACTAGAATGAACTCTAGGGGGGGTCAAATATCAGTTATTTAGGGGGTCAATTATCAGGTCAGTTATCACTTATCTACTTTGTTACCATGGCTACCATTGAAGTTTAGTTGATTTTTATTTGACAGAACCATAAACCAGTTAACTAAATCTCTTCTTTTTTTTACTAGAATGAACTCTTGGGGGGTCAAATATCAGTTATTTAGGGGGTCAATTATAATTGAGGGGGGTCAATTATCAGGTCAGTTATAACTGTCTTGTCTACTTTGTTACTATGGCTACCATTGAAATTTAGTTGATTTTTATTTGACAGAACCGTAAACCAGTTATCCCTTCTCCTGTTTCTATCAAGGCTTATCTAGATTTATATAGTCAAGGTAAAGATATTTGTTGTCAAAATTACCTTCTAAATTTACAAATGTATGTGTGAATGGGTGTCTGAATGGATTTTTGACTAAATTAATATATGAATGAGTCAATTGAAGATTATGAATATACTACTGAATAAACAGAAAAACATATGATAATTATGTGAAAATGAATTAGTAGTTGAATAATTGAGTTTAAAATTACCTTCTAAATTTACAAATGTATGTGTGAATGGATGTCTGAATGGATTTTTGATTAAATTCATATATGAATGAGTCAATTGAAGATTATGAATATACTGCTGAATAAACAGAAAAATATATGATAATTATGTGAAAATGAATTAGTAGTTGAATAATTGAGTGCTTCATTGATACATGAATGAATGAATAAGTGAATGAATGAATGAATGCATGCATGAATGAATGACTAAAAGAATAAATTATACATCTACGGGTATTTTCTTTTGTTTTCAGATGACATCTTATCAGATGATATTCGCAATGAAGAAGGTGTTGAACCTGATACACCATTCTTGTTGGCATTAGATGACATAAAACAGAGAAAATTTGATGATATTATAGTATATTGCACACAAGAAATCGGAAGAGGCAAGCATCTTTATTAATGTTACAATAACACATAATTGATTACAGAGAACATAAGAAGAGATACTGCAGTATTTTAACAAAAAATGCCATGTTTCTAGAAAATCTATTGAATATAAATATGTGAAACATCAATATTATGATTTGACAAAGGCACATTGTTTACCAACCAAATGTCAGGTCAAGGTTTTACATTCCAAATGTGGGTGTTTACATGTACATTCTTCAAAGAGCTACTTTCATATGAGCTCATGGAAAAAGTCTGTAGTTATACCATGTGGTGTTGTACCTTGTCTAAGCATTTTGATTGGATAAGACATTATTGACCAAATCAAAGCACTGAGACATGCCTTTTCGAATCATAGCATAGACACAGGCAAATTCTATTTTGGAAAATACATTACAGATGCTTTCACATATCTTTGTTGGACCAAACTCTGAAGTATGTTCTGCAGTTCCAAACTCATAAATCAGGGATTTAGGGGAGGGGTGCAGGGGGTGTGCACACCCACTTGAGAAACAACTCTTGGCCCTTTCTTCTCAGTCTGTACTTAATTTCCAAAATATGCTCTAGACCCTCTGTATGGTTTCTGATTTCTTTATCACTTTATGTATAGTATAAAGAACGAGAGAGAGTGTTTTATTGAGCCGTAGGGGAGGATCTTTATACCAATAAAACACGATCTCGAGTTCTTTATACGGCTTAAAAACTCCAACATATATTAGAGTTGTTCTCTAAAAGAAAATCAAAAGTATCTTCATTTATCTTGGAGAAAATTGAGGTTAAAGTTGATGTAAATTAGGCCAAATCTTTATCAGATATAAAGACACTCGTCACAGTGGCGATTTTCATTGTGTTTACCTTATGAATTATTAATGAGTTTTTTAATTCTTTGTTTTATGATGACCAAAACATTTAGGGCTCAAAGACTAGACAACATTGTTTGGGAGGGGAAGCAGTGGAGGTCCTTAGAGTCCTTTATTACCAGGACAAAATAAATCATCTGAAAAAAATGCAATTTTACATGACACAGTCTCAACATTTTGAACACTACTGCAGCAAACTCTGAGCTATTGGAATAAACTTCAGAATCTGATTGTCAAAAGATATGTGAAAGAACCCTTAAGATTTAATATAATATTTTGTTGTGCACTTGTTTGTCAGGTGATAGTCCTTGCTATACCAAGGCTGTTGCACTTAGAGGGACAATGTACTCATTGATGTCACAAGTAGAAGATGCCTTAAATGATTTTGCAGAAGTGATTAACATGAATGATGATAAAGCTAGCATTAAGGTCAGTTTGAGGGTGGGAGTAAGGGGTACCTATTGATATCCAAGTGGATGATGCCATAAATGATTTGACAGTTAAAGTGATTAATAGAAATGATCAAAGCAAGCATTAAGGTCAGTTAGCGAGTTGTCACAGAGTGACTTTAGAAAGATTTTACAAGGTAATAACTTCGACTAAACAAGATTTTGAGATGGCATTATCAGTTTATAATTATCATGGTTTAATTTAGGAAAAATATATTGGTATTGAAGGAGTTGCACATCCACTGACTTTGATTTGTTTTAGCAGAAATCTTTGTCCTTGTTTTCAATTATTATTTTACGCAAGGATGTTGTTGTTGTGGTTAATGTAGTTGAAGATCAACTGCCTTCTAAAGAGAGCAAGCTTGAAGGCCCAACAAGGCACATTCGACAATGAAGTAGAGACTGATTTCCAGACAGCAATTATCCTGGATGCAGCAAATTCTGACATCTATCACCATAGAGGCCTGGTAAGATAACACTCTCTGGGTGGTGAGAGTTAGGAGTTTGTAAACAACTAAATGAGCTTTCATCATGTAATTCCAAAAGTCACAGTACAGAAATATAATTACCATAGCTGGAAAGAGCACATCAAAATTAGTAAAACTGTGAAGTTTGAATGAAGTAACTTTCAAACTCATGAAGATATGAATTTTCCGAAATCGAAATTTTGTCTGAAAACATTCATTATAACATAGCTACAATCTTACGCGCACTCTAATTGGCCAGAAAGCTATGAACTATTTGCCCATGGGCTCCACTGTGCACACTATCTTTGTCATTGTCTTTTTCAAATCGGTTGTTTTTAAGATGGCAACACATGTAACACGCGTTCTGATTGGCTGGAAAATCTATGAAATCTATGTGTAATTGTGATTGGTTAAATTCCAGTTCCAAACATAAAGAATATTTGATAGACATCAAACACTGTAACTTACAATTAATTGCATTATTTAACAGCTATGTGTAATAATGGACCACAAATTTTATTATTCTGATTTTCAGGTTTATTTCATGACAGAAAGATTAGATGATGCACGAAAGAACTTTGAAAAATGCCTTCAGCTAAACCCAGATTTCATTCAAGCAAAAATCCAGTTAGCTTATTGTATATATAAGAAAGCACAACTCATGCAGTCTCCCGTACTAGCCAAAGGTGCCATGGAGGAGTTTGAGAAGATCAGCAAAGACAATCCCAACAGTCCAGATGCTCTGAGTCTGCAAGCTCAAGTATGTATAGTTTGTCGTGGGAGAACCTATGTAGCACGCAGTTGGTGTAATATATTCATAAAAATATAATACAAAGAATATGATGCAATAGAACAAGAGACAATGGAAAACAATAGATTTTTTTAATACATTACATGAACTGGGTGTTATGTAGGTTTTCCCAGTTTGTCATTAACATTATAATATTGCAGGCCATGTTGGTGGTGGTCAGTCCATTCCATCACTGGTTAGTCAGTCAAAAAAACAATTTTATGTTTTTGATTTTTGTACAGGCACTACAAGAACAAGGACAGTTTGATGAAGCATTGGAGAAATATGATGCTGCACACAAAATTCAGCCAGAAAATCCTTTTCATCTTGTCTACAAAGGGTAAACTTTGGTTGCTTTTAACAAAAATCCAGTTGTGCAGACAGCAGTTAATAAATACAGGAGAAGTTCCAGTGTGTCCAGACAATAATATTGCATACAGCTGCAGAGTAAAATGCACCATGTATCTTGGACACCCCTGCAACTGTTACATGCAGTGTTTTCTTTTCTTGTCAAGAATATTTGTTAAATTGAAACCCTGATATAGCACTAAACCTACTATTAATAACAAACCATTTTTAATAACAATAATTCCATGCCATTTCATTATAGTGATTTTATTTAACCTGTGAAAAAAGTAGTACACATAACAGGAGGCAGCATGGCCGAGTGGTCAGAGCATTGGTCTCGTAATCTGGCGGTCCCAGGTTCGATTCCCGCTCTGGCCACTAGCTGAGACTGAATTTGTTCCGATTTCGATTAGTTCAAATTCAGTTTCTCAACCATGCTTGTAATATATAGCCAACTGGTTTGCCTCCTTGCCAGTTGGATTCTTAATCCATTTATGTTTGATTTATATGATTTGGTTATAGTGCATTTGATCATTTCGCTATGGAAAATGCGCTCTAGAAGCTGACAAATTTATTTAATTTATTTAACAGTTAGTAGTAGACTCCAAACCTATTGTTTTCTATTGTTCATTATCTACTTTGACAGTCTAGTACTCTATAGTTAGTCAACGTTCTTTCATGGGTTAAATAATAAAATCACTCTGTTGTGGTTACAATGCAGAATGTCAATTATTACTTCATTTCAGTTTATTAATGGTCCAGTGGAAGCAAGATTTTGAAAAAGCGGTGGAACTAGTTCAGTCAGCTATCGATCTTGACAACAAGTGTGACTTTGCTTATGAAACACTTGCAACATTAGAAGTACAGAGGTGAGTTATACATAAAGTGCATTTGTAGTGCCAGAAAACACCCATACTCTAACATGAAAGGAATTTAAGGAAATTTTGGAGGAGAAAGGGGTCAGAGAAAAACAAAAGTACAGAGTTTCTATGAATAAAAAAAGAGGAAATTCCAGGGGTAGGTGTTTGATAAATTACCTCGGTCCATGGTGGGGTATGGATATTTTCTAAAACCTCACTACCGAGTTTTAAACTTGTAGTAGTTAAGGTGGCTGATGACATTTTTTTTTCAGAGTGCACCTACCAACTTTTAAACAGCTATACCTCTTATTCAAAATACATCATTTTGAAAGTTTACTAGATCATTTTCTAAAGATATTCAGTAGTAAATGATTTCTGTGACATCTTCGAGATATCACAACAATAGAGTCAACTTCAATCAACTTGATAGTTTTGAAAAGTTCAATCTTTGCCTAGCTTGTGGTAGAAAGGTCTAGTGTATTGAAGGTTTGGAATAAAAGTTTATGCTGTTTAAAACTTGGTAGGTGTGCTCTGATAAAACTGTCGTCAGCCACCTTAAATAATGATTATTTTTCTTCAGGGGCAATCTAGACAAAGCAGTCCAACTATTTGATGAGGCAATAAAGCTTGTTCGAACTGAGGGAGAGATGGCACAGACATATTCTTTTAGGGAAGCAGCAATTGCACAGAATTATGTTGCCAACAAAATGGGTATAAAGCCCAATTTATTTCCTGGTTAATCCAAAAACTCATTGTTAGCTAAAATGGGTTTAGAGAATGTTTTAATATTGTTTTACTCTAGGTAATTATGAGTAAAAATTTAACGAAAATGCCTGATTGTGTTATCTCCATGTAATAATTGTTTTTAATTAACCTGGCAAATGCATGGGTAGTTGGGGAAGAAGGTTGAGTCATACAGTGGGTTGGGAGTTGAAGTACGAGACCAGGGACTGTCATTTCCAGAAACTCCATGGGCTGCCATCATCAGAGTGAAATGAAATGACAATAATAAGAAGTTAAAATAAAAACCATCATTCAACCATAAACAGAAGGGGCAAAAGTCATCTTGGGAGAGGATGTCCACCCCCTCCCCTAAATCCTCCCCAGAGGCTGATGTACAGATGTTCCAATCTGGAATAATTGTAAGGATTGGATATTGCAGGTGGGAACAGAAATGCTGGCCACAAGGTTGTGTCAGATGTGGCTATTACTAAAAGGGGACAGTGTAACTGGCAGCAAATAACTTTTTTGAAATAGTTCCATTGCAAAAGGGCTCCAAACCCCAGAAGGTGGATACTCCTCGACTAATTATTGACTATATAGGGAGACTGTGGTTAGGGTTTTGACCTTAGAGCAAGAGATTGTCTAAAACTTTTACAGAAACAATATTTTGTCCAGCAAAAATGGTCCTTTAGACAGAGGGTGTTACATTTCCTTAGTATTTCACTCCTGCCCATTTTTGAGGCTTTTAACATATAAGAGGGTCCATACGCCTCCTGGAAAGTCCTGGATTTTAATTTTGTCCTGGAAAGTCCTGGATTTTTTAAGAAATTCCTGGAGAACACCTGGAAAACAGAAACGAATAAGTGTACGTTTACTGTGCATATAATTTATGTTCTCTTTAAAAAAATCCATTTACATTCCTTAGCCAGTAAAAAACGTTATGCAAATGTTTTTGCTTGAGTGAACTAGTAAAAAACTTCTAGAAAACTCCAGCTAGAAATAATCTGAAAATCCTCCTTGAAACTCAATCCTGGATTTATTAAATTTTCTGGGTGTAATGGGGGTGGGGAGGGTGTTTACCCTTTAAGAATTTCCTTTCATTATTCCATTGTCCATAAAGATGACAAGCAGGGTATATGACAAATACATTTATTAAAACCACAGAAATTGACAAAGATGTGACTTTGTAAATACATAGCTATTTAAAATGGATGATCCTCAACCACGGCAGATCAAAATCACTTCCAGCTCAATAAGCTGAATTCCAAGCTACAAACCCCACCAAGAGGCTACAATAATCATCTTTCTGTCCCTCTCCCTCAAGAGAAACACTGAAAGGTGGTTGATGGAAAAAATTAAGCCAGTATTTACTACTTATTGTCAACAGAGATAAATAGGTAATATGAGTTCTGAAACTGGCTGTCTACTGTTCACAATTGTTCTGGAGGTAAAACAGTATGCTCTGATATATACCAGACAGCATAAAACCAGTTGAGAATGTTTTGGTGTATCCTACATGCTGTGCATAAGAATGTAATAAATAATCTGTGATGACAAACTATGATTTACAGAAATGGTAATATATGGCACCATTATTTCAACAGCATCAAAAAATTTCAACAAGAGCTTGCTATTAGACTGATTTACATGCAATGTGCAAGAGGTTGCTACACATGTTGACCATTTTGTTGAAAATGACTGTTAACGACATCAAGAAGAGGAAGCAAAATGGCCTGAATGTAGCACTGCAACGTCATGATTGTCAATGTGCTAAACAGCCTAAGAGCAAGTTCTTGTGGTGATGAGTTGCTTTCTTAGCAAAATCAATGAAAAGTTTCTATATTTTTGTTATTGCTTTCAATGTTGTTGTTGTTGTAGTAGTAGCTTTTACTTTCAATGTTGTTGCTGTTGTTGTAGCTTTTGCTACTGTAAGGGGTGGCTAATGGTCCCAAAAAGGTCAGTCTCACAAATTTACAGTCAAATTGAAGTCTCATTTAACTCGGAGTCTTTAATTTTGAAGGTAAACAAAATGTCTTGGGATCTCAAGAATTACGCTTTCAGAACATTCACCACCCCCAACTGTTGTTGTTGCTGCTGCTGCTGCTGCTTCTGCTGCTGCTGGTGGTATTGTTTGTTGGAAGTCATTCCAGTTGTTTTTTTGTGTATAATTATTGTCGCTTATTGTGATAGCAACCAATAAGACAGATTAGTATAAGTATAGTCCTGCTAGTAGTCCTGTAATCAGCAGATTAACAGTTGTCCCTTAGTAAGTTTAACACTATTAGAGCAGATTTTATGAACTGTGAGATGGTACAGATTTCATCCACACTTTGTACCATTAAAATTGGTATTCTGATTATTGGGTCTAGAAGCTCATGATTAGCTAGTTTCTCAAAACACCAGACTGTAGGCTGCTCGCTCATTAAATCTGCTCTAAAAGTTCCTTTTGCAAGCAAGTCTGTATCAAAGACTTAGCTTACTTGATGATGATGATGAATGATGATGATGTTAATAGATCTGATAACCTAAAACACCCTCTAATAAAGTCATTTGTCTTGTTTGTTTTGTCATAAAGGGATTTTTTGGATGCTGCTGAAGGAATGATCAAATCACTCGACACTCTCTACACAATTAATAATCTTCAAACATGCACTTGCAGATAAACTGATAAGGCTTCTGACACTTCATTAAATACACACCCAATAAACTTAAGTAAGAAAAGAATATGAAATATACTTGGAACTAAAATATGCCCACTAAAAATACTTACATCTTTAAGGTGTAAGACTATTTTCTCATAAATAAGATGTCACGAAACATGCTATATATCTTGGGTATAAATTAAAGGTTTTTTAAAAGCACATGAATCAAAACTTTAAAAAGTTTGATTTGGATATGACTAGTAGTTATGCATTTTGCAGTCTAAATTATCATCTACAAATTTTCATACAAGTGCAAAATGTTTATTTAGAGGAATGTTTCTGGCCTGTTCATCTCAAATGTTAATTTTCTTGATCTAATCTCCATCAAAACTAACCTCCTGTGTGCATCCAAAGCTAAGGTACATGTGTCATAATATTATTTGGTATTGATATTCATGCACTAACTCTTTTCCAAAGGGAATTTAATAAGATTTGATACACAATGAACTACAGTTTGACTCTGATTTTAGACAAGAAACTAGGTGGCGGTGGATCCAGAAAAGATGGGTTCCTCAAGGCGTTTCTGGGAAATTTCTACTTTTTGTGGAACTCTTGGAACCTTTCTTGATACATCACTGAATTGAAACGACAAAGTGACTGTCCTCCAGTGGACAGCCAAACTGTCTACAACCATGTGTTCAAAATCAACAGACCACAAACATTCCTATGGCTACAATACTTTTAGATCTTAGATTACTGTCTCGCAAGTGATTAAAATCACAGGAATCAACAAGCCTCAGTATTGATCAAGACTTAACAAAATTTCCATCCTTGCCTCAAAGAAAGAAAATATTCTTTGTGACAAAGGAGTCCAAATCCTAGGTGACTTGTTGGTTTAGGTGTATACTTCGACCCTAATCCTACCATTTAGAGATTGACAATCTAAATGATTATATTTATTTATAATAGTAATTGTTAGCAAAACCTGATCTAGTAACTGCTTAACTTATAAATGGGATTCTCATACCCATTCTGTTGGAGGTTAGCAAGATGTTGCTTCTCAGAGTTGCCATCGGCATCAGGATCGACGAGAACAGTTCTCGTCGGATTGTTCCCTCTGGACTTTCTCATTGCCATGGCAATAACAATCATAATCATGATAACTAGAGCACCACAGCTTAATCCAATCACTATGGCAAAAGTGGCTGGGGAATGAGGTCCTTTGTAGGCTTCCTCATCTTCTGGCTCATCTTCTTTTGGATTTGTTTTAGGCTTTTTCTGAGCAGCCAGTCCAAGGAAATTCTTGATATGTGATACACCACCTTCCAGTGCTGTCACACGATGGTGGTGATGCTTGACTTTGTTCTTTTTCCTCTCTTTGTGCTCCTCTTTGATTGGTTCTGTTGTGGCTGGCACAGTTGTTGGCTTCTCTGTTGGCTGTAAATTGAAACAATCGATGTTACAACTAGCATTCACTCTTAGATAACAATAATTATACCTGATATCACTGATCACTCCAATGACTCTAGAAAAAGTTTTCTCAATGGACGTAAGAGTAACAAATGCACAATGAATCATAAAGAAAGGATGGCACTTTTTAAGTCAGCAAAAAATCTTAAAAAGTGTCGTCCTTTCTTTCAGATTTTTCTCGATCCAATTTAAAAGTAATACTAGCTAATGTTACAGAAAATACTCTTGTTGGTACAAAAATACTAAACTTGTCTAAAACACTAAACCTACCAGTGGCTTGGGCTTGGGGACCCATGATGGCAGTTCTAGAAGGAATTTACGAGCAATCTTTGGAACCTTGTACAACAGTGTCATAGTGTGGTTGACTTTCTCATTGATGTGTTTGATGTGAGCTTGGAAATTCTTCCTCAATTTCTCAGCATTATCAGGGTCATTCTTGATCATACGTTCAAAGTGGTGGTGGCTAAAAACAGAAAAAACACTGTTAGAACATCAATGATACTAATAGCAATGCAATTGAATGTGAACTGTTTCATTTCCTTTCACCCAAACATGTATTACCAGGAAGGTATATGGCCCACCAAATTCAGGGGAGGGTGCACACCCCCTTTTAAGACCGACTTTGGGCCCCTTTAATTTGTTCGTATTGGAAAATATCCTGAGCTATGTACTCTGGAGAGTTTCCAGTGATATAATGCTGCACTCCCTCCTCAAGGATTATCCTGGATCTGCCTCTAAACCTTAAATGTTCCATTGTGGAAAGGAAAATTCCAGAGGAAAATCCGACAAAATAATTTTCAAAATCATGACATTCACTATGATGGTGATGATGACAACAGGTGATTATGATTACTGAATGTAGCATCTACTTACTTGTGAATGCGGTCTTCAGTGCTGACATTTATGAACTTCCTCATGGCTTTCAGGATTGCATTTTCATCTGGTGGGTTCTTCTTCAAAGCCTTCAAGAAGGACCTCAAAACTTTGTTCTTCTTGTCATTCAAGTCAATCTGCATACATTGGACATGTTCCTCATGGAGGTTCATGCGCTCCAGCTTGGCTTGCTTCTCAAGTACTGCCACAATCTTCTTGAAGCGGTCCATTACTCCTGTTTACAGAAAAGACAGAAGATTTATCATTATTATTGCGATTGTGAGTATTTCAGAATTGAAGAGATAGGTGCAGAACACATTCAACTTAGCTACTGTATGTACACTGATCAATGTCTATACATTCTTTTTAAAGGATATTCAGAATTTAAAAAGAGAGGTTGGTTGTTGATCAAAAACCACTCAATGATCCCACTATCTACAGCAATTTATACAGTAATCGATAATCTTTACATGTTACTGTTTGGTGGTCTCTACACAAACCACTCAAATAGAAAAAATCCCAATAAGGAATAAATAAGTTGATGCATACCTGTAATCATTTCTTCAGCCAGCTTGGGATCATCATCCTTCAATACATTGTAACGCTTCTCTGCATTCTCCCATTCCTTGATGACATTGGACATGCGGTTGCGATGTTCAATTTCCATCTTTTGACGACGGCGATGGTACTTCTTGTGGTCACAACCTGAGTACATCAATAAAAGACATTAAATTTGATTTCTTGGACCTTTCTCCTACACAAACTTGCTTCAGGCAAGGACTAACTGTCTGTATATTGTAAAGAAGTCTGGAATTTCTAAGATATGAACAGACTAATGTCTGTCATATTTATTGCAATGTTTGCTTTTATTCAGGCAGAATTCACTACATCAAGATGGTTGCCCCCACAGGTATAACACAGAACTTTGCAAAGGCTTACCAATATATTTCCCAGCTAAATGCTTTGGGTACTTCTTAATCTCATTCTCCAGCTTCTCAATCAAGGTTGTAGGATGCATGGTGGGTTTAGGAACATCGACATCCTCACTGGCCACCAATAAGCTTCATGACTGGATGTTTCTTTGGTTCCTCATCCTTCATGTCCTTAGGACAGCATACATACTCCACACCTGTGAAACATATCTGTCTGACATGGGATCAAGACTCCATAGTTCTTGAGCTTCATTGCCTGGTCATGGCATTTGTCTTTTGCTTTGGAGCGCCAGTAATCATGGTCTTTGCACTCATTTCCTCTGTGAAGGTGACCAAAACGGCAACCTTTTGGAACCAGCAAAGCATCAGCTTCAAATGGACCAACTATAAAACAACCAGAATATATCAATAAGCAGTTTCAATTAACAGTGACAGGTGATAGTTAACATCAAGTGAAAATAGTTTCTGTAGTAATATGCATTCCACTGCTAAACGAAGCCACTCAGACTGCTAATTAAAGTACCAAATTTTGCTCTTACTAGTGTTTTATATTTAATATCGTAATTATTACGATATTAAATATAAAACACTAGAGCAAAATCTGGTACTTTAGCAGTCTGAGTGGCTTCGTTTAGCAGTGCAATGTCTTTACACCCATTTTCAAAATTATGCAACCAGTGGCATCTGACTTGTCTGTTGTTTTTAGACAACCATTAATTAATAATTGTAAAGTGTTTCTCTGGTTAAAAGATAAAGTTTCAAAAACTAAAATATCCCAACATTTCAAACAGATAAACTGCCACAGGAACTCCATCAACCGCGAAGACAGTGCTTTTCTCCCACGGGAGTATCTTAGTGTTATGCTTCAGGACAAAGAACAAAAGGACTAACAATGCAAATTAACTTGTTTATACACTTGCATTTCGCATAAATTATCTATTCTTCCCCTGAAGAGGAACAGTTTAGTTTATCTGTTCGAAACGCTAGGATATTTTAGTTTTTAAAACTTTATCTTTTAACCATAGAAACATTTACAATTATCATGGAACCTGGTTACTTTCCCACAAATATATTTACAACCATTAATTAATACACAATGGCTCAAACTTGCAAAATCTCTGCTTTTTAACAAACAAAACAAAACAAACTTTTTTCCTGCATAATTTTCAAATGGTGGCGGATATTTGATATCCATTTTAGTTTGTTGGATGGAAAACATATAACTGGAAATTTGATTAACAGTTGTGAAAACCCTAAAAAGTGTGTAAAGACACCAAAGGGCCCAATAAAAGTATCTGTAAAAGAGGTTTTATAGAAGTTTCATTTGTAATGAAATGTATGGAGATTCCAGCTGTTGGGACAAGGAGACCTGTCTGTTATGAAGCCTCTCACCGCTGTGGTCCGGTGTTCGAGTCCCGGCTCGGATGCTGGATCATATGTGAGTTTGAGTTTGTTTGATGTGTTGTTCTCTACCATGCCACGAGGGTTTTTTCTCCGGGTTCTCCGGTTTTTCCTCTCTCAGCAAAAATCAACATGTGAGTTTTTAAATTGTATGCAGAGTATATTGAATGTAGGGGTAGTGAGTGTGCGAATGAGTCTCGGAGATATTAGCAGAAATGCTACTCAGAAAATCCGAGGATAAATAAAGAATATTTATTTTTATCATTGAGGTGTTCCTAAGGAGAGGTTTTGTTGTATTTCAGTTTTTGTTTTTTAATTGGCTGACTTTTTCCACTTTCAGCTGGCAAAAACCTCAAAAGCAATATTGCTCATTACCAGTGCCTTTTGACAACCCTGAAATATCATAATATCATGCAAAGATCTATCCAAATCTATGCTAACTGTGGTCAATTTAACCAAAGGATAGACTTTTAAGTAGTACTACATGTAAAACATTTTCATTTTACAACATTCGCCATTTCACAGTAATTGCAGAGATCGAATACAAATAATGGTACACCACTATCATAACAGGCTATTTACACTATAAGTGAGTACCCTTAATTAAGACTATGTACTTACCCAAACATCTAAATGGAACAACCTCTTTGGCTGCAGTACAGTTGACATTGTAGGGGTCACACCATTTGCTAATAGTTATGGCATTGTTTGACTCCACAATGTTTTTAATTTGTAGGAAAGGATATGTATGCTTGCAGTATCTAAACATTATAACAAAAACATAGTATTACAATAGGGGACTATAGTCGATACAAGATTTTAATTTGTAGGGAAAGATATGTATGCTTGCAGGATCTAAACATTACAGCAAAACAGTACAGTGTAGAATAAGGAACATGGTCATTACAGGAATTAGCGAAGACATATGGCAGCTGACTTGACAATTTCAATGAGTGACAGCAGCTAAATTAATAGTCTAAGTCACAATACGTGTGAAGTTGTAAGGTTGTGTAGCTAAAGTTGCACATTATAGTGTGCATTTGAGGGCAAGACCTTTATAAATGGGACAGTTTATTAACAATGGAACTGAGCTACCCAGGGAGTTTTCATATAGGGATAACCTCATAACTTCCTTTCTAGATGCCTATTATTTATTTTGCTATAGTAACGTACTCGCTTTAAGCTTTTATCATTTCTGTAAAACACAATTTTTAGTTGCATCTGGAATAAACCTTTATTGTATTGTATTGTATTGTACCCAATAGATCATTTGATGCACCTTGGAATGCAACTCAATTTGGAGGACAAAACAATAGGTTCCAATTAGAACTCAGGAGATTGAAATTCTTTTGTTTTGTTCTCACCAAATTGAGCCGTTTTGACGTTAGGTAAAAGTGGTCTGTATCACTGAATTTGAGATTTCTACCTTAAAACTTCTTCTTTACTTGTAGCACACATGGACTTTCCATTTTTGTCAGTTACCCATTGACCAGTTTTAAGATCAATATGTTGGTTAACCTTGCCGCACCAGAATGCCACTTGTGGCTCATGTTCTAAAGGTTTGGAACTAGTCCGCTGTTACGGCACAAAATACCTGCAAATATTAACAGATTGAGAATTAATATTAATAAGAATTACTCATCAAACTACACTATTAAGGGTGGCATGGTTGGCCGAGTGGTGAGAGCACTGGCCTTTCACCACTGTGGTCCGGGTTCAAGTCCCGGCTCGGGCAATCGGATCACAATGTGAATTGAGTTTCTTTGATGTTGTTCTCTACCATGCCACGAGGGTTTTTCCTCCAGGTTCTCCATTTTTTTCCCCCTCAGCAAAAATCAACATGTGAGTTGTGCGATGCAGTGTGTAAAATATTAAATGTAGAGGTAGTGAGTGTGATTGCCAGCAGAAGAATAGCCACTACATGGATATGCTGTAGAAGATTATTATTATTATTATTATTATTATTATTATTATTATTATCATCAAAATTCTATTCTGCAACATTGACAAAATATATAGCCACTGGACTATCACTGTGCTTTACTTTATCCACACAATCATGGTTGCCAAAGCACCAGTGATATCACCAATGACCAGGAATTTTGTCACCTTTAAAGTGGCCAGAAAAAGCTATATATTTAATGAGCCAATTAAAAAACCAAAAACCAATAAAAGCTTTTGTCATGAAGCAATGGCCCACAGTTCCTTCATCTAGAGTTCATTTTCCCCCTACTAAAAATCTATCTAATAATCCTAATCAGAACTTCACAACACCTTAAGGAAAAAACCAAAATTATTACAATGCATCAGTACAAGACCAAAGAAAGCGGTTAAGTCTTTTTTGAATAATGCAAAGTAAACTGATGTTCAAATTACATGGGCATCTTTAATTCAAGATTTAACTAATTAATCAAATTATGATTTCTTTCTTTGAAATCTAAAGAGCTTAAAAGGAAAATGTAAGATTTGATTAGTGGTTTTGGAAAACACAAGTAAAACATGGAGAAAATCATATTTAATATTTTGTTTAAAAAAAGTTAAAGTGGCTTAATTTCCTTTATAATTAAAATAGATGACATCACAAATACAGCTGTAATTAAAATGACTATTGGTTACTATGGTAACTGAATACCATTTTTCATTTACTGTGAATGGTTTAAAAAGCACTTTTGCTAAACACAGTGTCGAAAATCCCATAAATAACCATTAAGACCATCAATATTGCAATTATAAATATTAATTCACAAGAACAATGTTGGCAAATATTTTGGTTAGAAATCTTGATTAAGTTGATCCAAACATATAAATTATTGTAACTGCACTGAAATAAAGTGCCCCAAAACAAAAATTTACAAGGATGAAATAGTTTGAAAAGTGAAAATGAAATCAATATAAATACAAAAAGGTGATATTCAATCAGGCTTCTACAGCTAATAAGGCGTGAAACAGTGTGTTTGTGGGCCTTAATACTATGTAGTTTAATTATTGTTTTTAGCAAAAAGAAAAAAAAATTCAACTCAGTTATAGGCCAACTGTGCAATGGCAAAAGAAACAATATTGTTTACTGACTTCAAGTAAGAAACAAGATTCTTGAAAGAAAATTGACATCATAAGCATTCAAATGTATACTTCCCACTGATCAATAATTCATTGGCAGAAGAAGCAATAAGGGTGTTTCATACTGATGAAGTATCGAGGACAAGCAGATGGTAAACATTTCAGGATCAAATATCCTTGAGAATACAATTATTAAAAAGAATAATAGCAGCAGAGACATTTCAGGAAAATAGTTTCATGGATTTTAATGTTATTCCCATTGGGTAAAATAAAATATGTCATAAAAGCAATTAAGAAACTTTGTAGGTATCACACTATTTGAGCCACAAAATGATTTGAAAATTTTCAGAGACCAAAACAAGTTTAATTAAGAAATGAAAGTGTTTACTTTACAACAAGAAACCAAAGAAATGGATAAACTGACCAAAATGCAGAAAATTTCAAATGACAAACAAAAAGATATCTTGAATCTTGAAAATGAATTTCAAGGATGAACAAATTTTTCGTGGATTGCAGATTTTACTATCAGCAGTCTATCGAAAAAAAAAAATCCCGAGTTATTTTTAGCTCAGGAAAAAAGTTATTCCAAATTAGGAAGTTACAACATCTTCCAAACACTCTTGAGTTTCTTGCCAAAGTCCTTATATTCTGCATATTCTGCACCCCCAGAAGTTCAAAAACCGCGAAAGTTATCTAAAGGGATTTCTATCAATCAAAAATTGCCCTCCAATGGCTATAACTATACCGCTAGAGACAGTCAGACTCTGTGCAAAAGCATCCAACTACGCATAACACTTCGGTCACCGAATGGCTAGAACACGGTTCTAACTCTCAAAATAAACAACTTTATGCTGAATTTCATCGTAATATTTAATTTTAAAAGGCTTTTAGATGAGTCAAGTTGATGTTATTTGTCGAAGAAAGTAAATCTTTACTTTAAATAAGTATTTTAACAAGTATTTTAAGTTTCATTTCGTAAAATGCGTACACGTTTGAAGTGTCGAGAAAGCTATTTCAAGGCAATGAAGACAGTAAAGGAACGAGATTGTAAGGGGATTACGAAGAGATTTAGTTTCAAAAGGCTAAAGTAATGATGTTAAAGCACTAACAATCTTTGAATTCTTCATGTAGTTACCCAAATATTTCATCATGTTATGAGCCTACAGCGAAACGTCTGCCTTGTTGTCAATTTATCGAAGGTTCAAATTTACCACACAAACCGATTTGATATCGAATTTCAAAACAACAGAAAAGCCTGAAGACCTTTGAAATTCAATCTACACCCAGCTAAAAGGCTGCAAACACATGTTTTCAAATGAGAGCAAAGTCGATATTTGAATAGAGCGACTTGTCTCTTCACACGGAATCGAGCGTGGAATACAAAATGTGGTAGACATGAAATCTCCAACTTGCCGAAGTTGGACAAGATTCCAAGATATATTTATCCCTAAAAGCAAATCAACACCCCTAAAACGACCAATAGCGATGAATTAAAGAAAATCTCAACCCAACAAGTCTAATTTCCGCTAAACTGGAACTAAAACGCGAAAATACAAGCAAAGCAGATCGAAGACGCGCAGTTCAAAACTACAAGCTCGCAACTTCGACATGATTCGCCGCTCAACTCAAAACCAAAGCTTATCACTTACCGTTAGAAAGTTAATAGAAAATAGTATCGAAAGTAACATCTTTACGATGATAAAACAAACCAAATTTCCTTCGCTTTGTTTGTGTCCCTCAGAACACAAAAATGGCGGACTTCACTCCTTCTGCTTGTGCGAATATTTTCTAGACACGTGACTATTGTGGGGAGTTTTGAGGTCAGCGAATACTGCACTCTGATTGGTCCATTGGTGTGAATATATAAATATCTCGAGAAAAATAGATTTTAGATTGGTTCTCCAGGGAAACGAATATTGGCCAACGTGACGCAATCAGTCTAGTGTTTTCCTATTATTCTTTGTTGCGTATGTATTTTATGCATACTTTGACGATAAACAACCATTTATCTTGGCTTCGACCCTTCCGGCCGCGTTTGTTAAAGATTCCATACGAAGGTGGCCGATATATTTTCTGAATTGAGCACGCACACCAGAAAACTTCACGAAATACTCCCATTTTCAGACGCTAAATAACTCGCGAAGTGTAATCCACTAGGTATAAAAAGTAACAAAATTTTTCCGCTTCTTGCCGCACTAGCTCTCCTATTTCCTTTTTGCATTTATACTGTAAGGTTTGTATCTGTTCATTCTTTCTTTCCTTCCACGATGAAAGATGTTTCCCTTCTTTGTACCCGCAAAAACATTTAAGTTAATTACCACCATAAGGTAATCTATGAAGTTGAAAGTCGATAGGCCCGTAGCCGGAATACGGGAATTTTCGATATGTCCCCTCAATATTTCCGGCTCACTTCTTTGCTTTCGCATTCCTGTTCCGAATCGAATACCTCCAGTCTTAAAGCCTTCGTGCAACGAAAGCCGAGGCCTCGTTATCACCTTTTGTAGCCATTGCCCTTAAGGTGATGTTACACGGGTCGATTCGCAACAACGATTTTCCGCGCAACACTTGATCAACGTTGATAATTTTGCGTTAAAAAGTTTTTAAAATTCATATCCAACATTTGCAACTTGTTCACTAAGCAAAAAGACTGCTAAAAATAGTATTTTCCACGGCATAAACTTTACTGGCAACATTTATTGCGCGGAAAATCGTTGTTGCGAATCGACCTTTGTAACATCACCTTTACATCACCATTCGTTGTTCAGGACCGGAAATTTCAATTTTTCAATAAACTAGACACTGCGCAGCAGAGCTCACTCGCGCCTAAAAGATGTGCTAGTTTGCGAGCAGTCCCACATTTCCCTCCTGAATCAGAAATAAAAAGAAACGAGCGTTGCGGGATTCCTGTACCGGAAGTATTTCGTTGGGGTCTTGGGAGTGCAAAAGACCCGAACGAAATACTTCCGGTACAGGAATCCTGCAACACTCGTTTCTTTTTATTTCTGATTCAGGAGGGAAAAGTGGGACTGCTCGCAGTCTAAGATGTGCGGGCTTTGAGCAAGTATGATAGAAAGTGGATAGTCTGGGGGGATTGACAGAGGGTGATAGTGAGGTTTTTAACTCGTGGATGCGAAGCATTCTACTTAAACTGAATTTGAATCACAGAGTGAATCATTCCAATTTTATTCTCTCAAGTGATATAAGACTATCCAAGCACCTTATAGTCAAGACAATGTGCTATTGTTTGGGTTGAATGCAGGTACTCTGCAGTGTGGTAGTTCATCTAGACTGTCCCGTCAAAAAGTACCTGAAATATTTTCCATATGCAGTACTACCTATATACTTGACTACAGTCCAAGCTACAGTGGTATATTCATGACTATAAACTGTACATTAGAAACTTTTGATTACTGTACAAATTGGTGAATACAATGCAGTCTTTAATCACACAAAATTATATCTCATTCATAATAACAATTGGTTGTAGTACTGTAGCCATGTACTGTACCTCAGAGGGTAAAAACTATTTTGCTTCACATGCTAGAAATGCAATCTGATTGCTATGCCTCACCGTCAAGGAACCTGACTTTATTATAATGCTGTTGTGGTATATCTTTGTATGCTCTTTGGTTTTCTCTGATAAAATCTACCTGGTATTGGAATTCAGAGACTTTAAGCTCATTTGTAGAACATGGAACAAAATTCCACAGTTCACTTAATACTTCTGCTGAACAGCCTATAATTAGATGCACATTGATATCTGTATCACCCAATGCCAATAGCCACAGGTAGCCCAGTTACCCTGTGAATCAAATAGTTTTTACCATCTGAGGTACAGTACATGGCCACAGTACTACAACTAATTGTTATTATGAATTAGATATAATTTTGTGTGATTAAAGACTGCATTATATTCACCAATGATGTACAGTAATCAAAAATTTCTAGACAAGTGTACAACAGTCATGAATATACCGAATATACCATTGTAGCTTGGACTGTACCTGTAGTAAATATGGAAATTATTTCAGGTTCTTGTTTATAACATTAAAAATGTTTGTCAGGATGGTCTAGATAAACTACCATACAGTTCATTACCAATGTTCATTATTTGAACTAAGTTATTGATGATGAAATACCATTATTTCTGTGGGCAAATATTAGTGATGTAAGGGACATGGCTCAGTACACATGCACTTGGTACCTACAAGTACATTGAACCCAAACAACACCACTTTGTTTTGACTATAAGGTGCTTAGATAGTCTTAAAGGGATCAATAGGACCATGATTTGTTTCTATATCACTTGACAGAATAAAATTGGAATGATTCACTGCTCTGTGATAATTCAATTATTTTTAACAGATGACTTGTAGTTTTCCTGGATTTATTTATGATGCGTGTATTTCTCGAGACTGGTATTCTTTCTCGATCACGCACATGAAAATATCACTGTTCAAAACAAGACTTTGAAAAAAAACAAAAGCTTTATTTCCATGTATATTTCTTAAATTCATTATTGACAATAAAAGTACTACGTCTAATGGAACTGTGTGTGGTTCCTGATAGATTCTAGAATGCTTTGGTTAGGTTTTGAGAAGACCGATTTGAAGTCCCCGCCCGCCGTCTTATTTCAAGTACGATCGATGAAGCTTTAAAATCTTCTATGAATCAGCAAAATATTCAACAAGACATCTCCTCTAGATTTGTAAACGGTAATTCTATCTGACATATGAAAAGAACAACAATAATCACGGAGAAAAAGGCTAAAAACTTACTTCGAAATCTCATGTCTAATGGCGGAGCTTGGTCACTTGAAGCATGGTTGAAGCACCCAGTAATGCATTGCGCGTGTACAGTATTGCGCAAGAATGGCCATTTCGCAAGGCGACAGGAAACATTGTCTAAACACAGGAAACCCATGTGTAGGTTCTCTAGTGTGACATGAACTACGACGACGACGAAACCTGTTGGGAACCTAGACTCGCGCGGCCTGCGGCCTGGCGCGAGTAAAAAGATTCAATAAAAAAAACCTGACACACATTTTCTTTATTCTTTATATAACTGTACGCACTACAACGGTTCTTTTTATTAATGTTCTTCTCCACCTTTTTTTGTCCCTTTAGTGACCTATTTAAAATACTCCACTCCACTTGCTTGCTGTTTCTACTTTTCTGTATCGTTAAGGAGAGTGCGTTAAATTTTCACTAAATAATAACGGCTAGCGTCTTTTCCGTATGACAATATAGGCGTGTACATAATCCATAGCGTGGTCATCAGGATTCTTGACTACCTCGGCTTCATAACGGTTAAAAAACTCATCTACGATGTCATCTTTTTCCTTGGAGGATCGAGAATCTGATAAACCTAAAAAAATTAAACTTTGTGAGCAAAAGAAAGAAAGAAAAGAAAGAAAGAATAAATAAACAAATAAATTAATAAGTGAAAAAAATAAAAACAAGGTAAGTAAATAAGAGAAAGTCTGAATGAATGACCGATAGAAAGAAAGTTTGAATGAACGATCAAAGGAAATCCGAATGATACAAAAAATTGAGAAAAAAAGTTTGAATGATCAAAGGAAGTCTAAGTGAATGATCGATAGAAAGAATGTTGAATGAACGGTCAAAGAATATCTGAATGATTGACCAATATAGAAGGAAAGTTTCAATGAGTGATCAAGGGAAATCTGAATGAAGGACCAATAGAAAGTTTGAATTAGGAACAATAATGAATGACCAATGACAGAAATGAGGAAAGTCTTAATGAGGACAGTGTTAATAAATGATCAAAGGAAGTCTAAATGAATGACCAACAAAAAGAAAGTCTGAATGAATGTCTGAAAATCATAGAATGTTCGATGCTTTCCCAGTTGATGTTACTAGTTATACGTTTATCTGAAACCACCAAAGACCAACAAAATTTTGTTTGTAGATTTATTTTAATATCCTTTAATCCTAGCGCTTAGAACAGATCGACTTGAATAAGCGCTATAAAAATTATATTATTATTATTAAAGACCGACAAAATTTCAGTGAAGGCACGTGACCCAACAAGCCTACGTGCTAGCTACGTCACTGCTTAGGAATACATCCACCCAACAAGCAGGAGGGGGTTGTATGGGGTGCTCACCGTTACCATACCTGAGACGACTTTATGGACTTTCGGTTCCTTTTTTGTCACGATAATTTCACAAAACATTCTCTGGTTCCTCTGGAAAGTTTCCAAGATAATTCTGGATCCGCCCCTTTTACGTACCTGATAAAAACATCGAGTTACTCCAAGGACGCAGGTTAAGGATGTACCACTTCGCATGTGCTTTGGGATCTCCTTTCTCTTGCATCCATTTCTGCTTGAACGGACACCGAACGACGCGCGTTTCTATGGAAACCAATTCCAGACCCTTTTGACTGACAGGAGAATCTGGATCTGTGAAAGGCTTCTTGTACTCCTCAATAGTCCGGAAATAATTGGCGAAAGTGGTGTGCTGGAATTCATCCTAAGAAATGAGAAATGCTGAAGAGATTTATAAGTAATTTGGAAATGATGTTCAAATATCAGAAATAACACCACACTGCTACCCTGTGAGCAGAGGCAATTGTCATGTGGCAGGAAAATTGCCTCTGCTCGCAGGGTGCCCCACTCCCCAAACCAATATGTATTCCCCACAGGAGCAAAGATGGCACAGTTGGTTACTGCACGGCCTTCGGTGCAAGAGGTCCAGAGTTTGATCCCCGCGGCGGATCTCATATCCTTGTTTCAACATTTTTTCCTTTCCATGTAGCTATAAATACCCTTAAAACGGAGCACTGATGGAGAGAGGGGTAAATGACGCACCTTTGAAAGCTTAAACATGAGCCTCTGGCTCGGGAGAATTGGGCAACCACTCCCTGCTCTTTAAAGTAAAATAAATGAACCTTTTTTCCCAATTATGCAACAATTTTACTCTTAATGACACAGAACCCCTAAATCTGGGCACTATCCCTAAATTACAATGATGATAATGGCAGAAAGCCGCCATGCAAAAAAGAATGGGCCCACATGCCATAATTCAGGGGCAACAATATGCCATAAAAAGTTGCTGCTTAAGAAAGTCTGTGGGACATAGGAAGGTTACATCGAAATAACTGGAAATTTGTCACACAAGCTTGACCTGTAAAGAGTTTTTCAAAGAAATGTTCTTGCTGTAGTACATGCAATAAAACAGTAGTCAAAAATGTTTGTGTGGGCACTGAAAGTTTGAATATGAATGAAAGAATGAGAAGAAATTTTGTTGACATCAGTATTGATGATGACACTGGACAGTGGTTGAAATATCAAACAAAACATATCAACAAAATTTCTTCTTGTTCTTTCATTTATATGATAACACAGTAGTATTTGTCAAGAAGAACCCTAGAAATGGTGTCACTGTCATAGTTATCTGTCTACAAGAGAAGTATCTGACATACAAGAGCAAGTTTACTTTATTATCATAAAAGATTATTACCTCAGCTATTTTGCCTTCATTTACGAGACCTCTCCATAAATCAAGCATCTGTTTATGCACTGATGCCTTTGCACCATCAGTGTTACCTGTATACTGACCATGTTCATCTGTAGCAAGCTGTGTGAATACCAGAAAGCCCCCTGAAATGATTAATAATGGAATTGATTGATGTTCATAAATACAATTTTCTACGATATTTTATGTCATGAGTTTATATTATTGGGATCAGGGAAATGTCCTGGGTATTCTCATATATGAGCAATATATATAAGGACATGCTTCTTCTAATCCCTATACCACGCCCTCCCAAGGTGAGGTGCTACTGCTACAATCCAACCCACCACCTTATTTTATTTTATTAGCTTCGCCATGAAGATATATGCTTACATACATAAATAAATGGCAGGGCAACTGCAACAGTGTGGCCAATTATTGTGGGCCCAGGTCATATATATATGAAATATAAAATGAGTAGAAAATTTCCAAATAGGTAAACAACGAGAAAAGATTAGAAACAGTACGCAAGTGATTGGTTGCATCAGGCTGACTTATTGCATTTACAACTTATTGCTTTATTTATTTATTTACTAAACTTTCACCAATGAAATTAAAACAACAAGTAAAAATAAAAATAAAATAATAAATAAAAATAAAAAATATATAAAGGTGAGGGACACGCAACAGAGCTGGGCTCCAATTAAAGCGTGCCCTATTGATAAAAATAATTTACATGAATTAAAATGGCATTCACAAGCCTCTTTAAAAGAAAGACAAAATAATTTAAAACAAATGTCTGCTCTTTTGAATTAGGGAGAAGATATTTACATTGTCCAAGATAAGTACAGTGCATGTTTTGAAAGGAATGTTGGTCAAATGCCATCCATTCCCATTGGGAAAGAGAAAGGAATTTGCTAGGGTGGTCATGAGTTGAAGAGGTCTAAGCTAGGTTATGTGAGGTTTTGCGTCACCTGGCACTAATTCTTCAGCTCTTTGCAACAAAATCAGTTCCCAATCCTTCTCTGCTTGTTTAGAGAACTTTTTCTTTTCTTCAGGATCTGTAGCCATAGTATGTTGCAGTGCCCCACTGATATCGCAGGGTTTCTCTCTCAACCAGTGCATACTTGTTGAAGAAAATCCTAGGTGTACTGTGTTGCGTGGGACACACTGCTCATAGAAATTTGTTCCACAAGCCTGAACAAACACATTAGAGAAATCTCTGAGGAAGGATGGTGGCCCAGGAATAAGTCCTGAAATAATGCAAATTTTATGTATTTTTTAAGGTAATTCTGTAGAAATAAAACCAAACATAAAATTTAATTTCACGAAACTTCGCCCAGTAATAATTTTTAAGTTAGTTATCTCCAAAATGAAATAAAAAATGGCAGTCATTGCACTTGTTTTCGCGCTGGATTATTTGAAAGTACACCATCTTTTATTTTATTAATGGCTCAACATTTGCAAATCGAAATTGAAATCGAAAATCGAAATTGCCAAAAAGAATTCACTTCTAATGAGCCTGAGTTCTCTAAAGTGAACTCTTTTTCCATCTTTGCATAACACGCTAGCAAGATAATGTGATGAATTGATATGAAAATGCAGTTATTAAGCGAAAGAAGGTAAAATTGGATGATAGTATGTGCCCTTGTAGCAGCGTGAAATGGCTTTCACAAAATTCTAAAAATTTGGACATGGAATCTAAACATACGTTTATATTGTTTTAAGTGGAATTTTTGCAATGTTATGCACAGTATGTTTGTGCAGTGCCAACTCAAAGTATAAATATTAGTAATACCCAGAGCCTGCGTTCCTCTTGGTCCGACCGGTCGCTGACCAAGAGGAACGGAGGCTCTGGTTGCGAGATTGAACTATTAGTATAAAAATAAAAGTATATACTATATCAAAGTTTATAAAAAGATTTTAATACTATACCTTGTAATCTCATAAACAAAGACTTGAAATCATTGACTGGTTGGTCCTCGTAGACAATATTGATTGGTAGCTTCTCCCCATACTTCTCTCGTATGGCTTTAACACATGCATACATGAGTGGCATTGAAGTACCACCATCTGCTGTTCCATAGTCTGCAATAGTGAACACTGTATCACTTTGGATAGGAGTGGATTTAAGTGCTTCTAAAACTAAAGGAATCGCTTCTTGTATGACTTGGAAGCAGCCAAGAACACGGTCTGAGTAAAAGCCTGATCCATCTGATCCATAAGGGATGTGGCTGTGAGGAGACTGGTAATAGGAAGTGAAAAACTTTGTAAGTGATTTGTGATCTAACTTTAGCTTCTCCTTGATCTAAAAGTGGATTAATCTTGAATTTAGAAGTTGATCAGAGATAATGTACATTTTTGCATGACCTAATGTATTCATACGAAATTTAGGGGGAGAGGGGTCAGGGGAGAAATTGTCATGTTAATTACTCAAGGCACTAATGGAAACCACAATTTACATACATATTGCACTGAAATAATAACACTTACAAATGGCTTTTTTCCACTCTCCATTTGAAAGTTTTAACACCTACAGTGAAAACAAACGATTGTCATATAAATACTTTTGAAATTATTAAGCTTACATGGCTTGTGTGCATGACCCAATAAAAACAGAGTTAATTCAGATAAAATCTTAAGCTCGAGAAGGTGGTCCATTGGCATTCAAGAGAGGGTTCTGCAATGGCATAGCCAGGATTTTTTCAGAGGTAAGTACAGCCAGAGAAAAGTCATCTAGATCAAGAGAAAATTATTGGCCCCAATTACTCAGTTCACTAACATTTTCCCAGTTTAAAAGTTTTTGTTTATCATTTATCTGGGCAATAAGAATAACAAGATGCATATCTGTGTGAACTCAGGCTTCCTGTAGTGTACCCTCTGACATAGCTGCCAACCCTCCCGGATAATCCGGGAGTCTCCAGATTTTGGGCCTCGTCTCCCGGTCTCCCGGTAAAAGACCCAAATCTCCCGGATAATCGCTTGAATCCTAAAATTGCGGGCATTTTAACTGAAATATCGTCTATCTTTCTTTAAATATCGTCTTTCCACCCCCCCCCCACTGAGCGTGAAAATCGACCCAATTAACCCCCCCCACTGAGTGTGAAAATCGAACCAATTACCCCCCCCCCCCACCCCCCACTGAGCGTGAAAATCGACCCAATTCTAAGGAAAAAATGTTGATCTCCAGATACGAAAGCCTTGGGGGTTGGCAGCTATGCTCTGAGTTTTCTTCGTAGAAATTTTGGTAACTACTAATGGCTGTATGCCATAGTTGTCTTCCTTATATTTACCCTAAATCAACCCTAGGAGTGACAATATTGACATTCAGCCTCTGAGTTTTCTTCGTAGAAATTTTGGTAACTACTAATGGCTGTATGCCATAGTCCGTCTTCCTTATATTTACCCTAAATCAACCCTAGGAGTGACAATATTGACATTCAGCCATGAAGTATAAACCCAATTTTTCTACTGTTGTTTCTGCAGGTGGTTTCTTGGTGCACAGTGAGTGTAGCTTTTACTGTAGTGCAGTTGATAGTCAGCCTCAAACACATTTAACATAATTTGTGGGTAATTATGTCTGCATTAAAAATGACTGTCTGGCTAATTGAGACAAACTTGAATACAACTGATTTCCAATATGCTCATTATTGATACAAGGTCATTGGCAGAAGTGATTCCTTGTTTGTTATTGTAAATCAAAGAGCACAAACTCATTGCAACACATTGTTGTCCTGAATTTTGTCCAAATACCAGCTCATTACCTTGGCTATATGGTGCTGCTATTGTTTTGCTAGAGTCCAATGTATATTGGAGCAGGACCAGGATTCATCTTTTCTATATCTTTACCCAATTTAAATTCACAATGATTCACTACGTACATGGCTCTGACTCTTGTAAAGACTCATAGGTTTATTACATTAAAACAATGACAAATACTGACTAGCTTTATGTTTTAACTTCATCATACGATAATGAATTCTTCCTACTGAATTTAAGCACAAATTTTTCTTTATTTTCTTGTTTTTTAGCTTTCAGAGTTCATGATGTTAGAGGGCAACTTGGCCATCTTGAGCGAAGGCTGGTGGCTATGCTTTGGTGTTTTTTAGAAATGCCCCATTCCTTTTTCTTTGCGGTTGCAAGGAGATTTCTTTCATGCAGTTTTCATAAATTTACCCTCTTGATGCAACGTTGTATTATCATCTCATGTCCCTTAATTCTCTGGTTGATTTACAGCCAGAACAATAAATTCTAAAAAACGATGAAAATCGATAATTATCCATCAAAATCGATGATAATCGATACTCACACATTTCTGAGTTATCGATATGAATCGATTTCCGATATTAATCGATTGATTAATATTGATTATTATCGATTTTTATTGATTTTTATCGATTATCGGAATTATCGATTGGTGTGGCCGGGAACGAATACGTTCGTATTCAATAAACTCTCTAACCTTTCTGCTCTTGTTCTTCAAACGTTCCATAGTTCGTAATGGTATTCTACTCGGTTCACGATCTCGTTTAAATACTCGACGATGCTTATGAATACGCTTTACATTAGATAACGCATGTGATATAGCATATGGATCTCGATAGATTCACTCAGAAATGTTCGCTCATAAATTGATCTCTCATACTGATTAAGTTCGCGGACCGACCCGTTCCGAAAACGCAGGACATCTTTTAGTGTGGGCCTACTGCGAACAGTGTGCGTTTTGTATGTAGTTTGAGCGTATTAGAAAACATATTTACCCGTACATTTGATAGCGACATCTTCGACCATCTATCCACCATGATTACTATTTGCACACATGCGCTTTACTACGAGCTAGCATTCCACAGGAAGCCCGAGTAATTAATTAGCCATTATAATTAAGAAGTTGTTTCCCGCCACCATTTTGTTGAAAGTCACTGAAAAATCCAACTTAACATTATTCTCACTGCAGTATTACTACAGTACCTTGCTAACATAGTCTTTCTTTAGGCATTCTACTCAAAGATATCCAGAAAAACTCACAAAAACTGCTGAAAAAGGACTGTAAGTACTTGGCACTCATGTGCGGTACAAAATCGACCTCACTACCTCCCCACACATGTGCGTCAATATTCCTCCATGGCACTGGGGTATAGACCACTTTCATAATTCAGTTTTTTCCAGTAGAGAAAATGAGGGCCTTGTGCAAGAAATTATCAATGCTATGTGAGAAATTACTTCAAGACAAATATTTTCAGAAAATTTTATCACTTTTGGTTCAATATCAAAAAAGTTATGCGCTGTCAAAAATAGAGAGTTTTGTATGTAATTTTGACCACAAGCCTTGGTAGCCTCGTTTTGGTGCATTTTCAGAATTTTAAATCCCCAATATCTTGTCAAGGATTTAATGTTTTGCTTTGAAAATTGCACAAATTATCAAAATCAACAATCTTAATAATTTCAAATTGATACAGTTCCAGAAATAGTAATTTTTCACTATTTATGCTAATTAGCAGCGGCCATTATGAAAGTCGTGTATATGAGCTTGGTAACCGTGGTGCAGGGGCTGTTTTGTAGAGCCGTGATAGGTCCAGCGAAAAAAGAGTCTTTTCGAGGGTGTTGCACGTGAAACGTGGAGACATAAAGGCAATCGCTGGCAATCGACATATTGGAAATGTATGTGACAATGGTTTTTTGGGAATAGTTTGGCCAGGTTTTAATTTTGGAGTAACTTTTGAGGCCTTTTTTATTGGCCGTTTGGGTCTCGGGACAGTTGAGCCTTCCAACCTTTAACAAATATATGTACATGCATGAAGGGAGAAACATCAAATTGTTAAAACTCCCTCCAATGAGCTTGAAACGGCTTGAAACTTCACAGAAATACACAGAAAAACAAATGCAATAGCATTATGAGTTCAAATTGTTCCTTTCTTTAGTCAAAATCTATTTTTCAGCGGATCATTCGTGAAATCCCATAAATTTCATGTACAAAATGCACAGCTTGGGCTACCTGTGGTTTGAGGGCCGGAAAAATTCGAGTTACGATTTTCGAGTTACGCGGTTTTCGAGTTACACGCCCGGCAACGCCCCTTTTGGTGAGGCAACGTCCACTTTGACATCTGTGCGTAACTCGATGATAACAGTGATAAACATCGTTGAAATCAAAGTCGAGTTACGTAACTCGAACTCGACAGACTGAAACTTTATTTTCGAGTTACGCGATAATTCCGTAACTCGATTTTAAAAGTTGAAAATACTTTTTCGAGTTACACCTTTTGGAATTGTTGTGGTTATTTTTTAAGCCAATTTCAAATTATAGCTCTACTCAATTCGCAGCCATCGAGCTTTAATTTGCTTCTTCCGATCGGCCGTATTATCGAGTTAATTTTATTCCCGAGTAGAGAACTACAAGTAGCACTTTTAAATTCTGAAGACTGTAACATCTGCCGGCAAAGGATAAAAAACATTGGGAGCAGCATCTTCGGTTGACTTTACGTGGCTGATTGGGGTCGATTGAGGATAAACGTTGCCTCACCAAAATAGGCGTGGCCGGGCGCGTAACTCGAAAATCGCGTAACTCAAAAATCGTAACTCGAAAAATACCTTACCTCCTGTGGTTTTGACTTGAAATTGAACACCGCTCCAGTCGCAAGTCGATGGAAAATTCTCAAAAACTTCAAAGGAAAAAAACAGCTAGCTGAAGGACAGCGAGAAAATCAGAATTGTTTTTGTTTAAATTATTGCTGCGAGCGAAGCGAGCAGCTTACTATTCGTGCAAAGCTCGAGCTTTTCAGCGATTTTCTCGTGACGTCAAAAAACGTCATCATAATCAGTTAACGTTAATGCATGGTCAGTGGTCACTGGATATACAAGTTGTCAGTTATAAAAGAGTGTTGGTAAGTATGTTGTTAGTAATGGATTTCTTTTGTATCTTTGACTGGTAAATAATTAGGGAAATTTTGCTTATTGTTCTTTTAATTTTAGTCAGTCTTTGAATCAATTTTGAGAGAATTATCAAGCTGCGTGATCGTGTTAGCGGATAGGTAAGTTGAAACTTAAGTTTATGTGCTATCATGTTCGATATCATGTCGAATTCAACCCTCATTCGTCAGTGCAAATATTTATAAAGGTCACAGGCTAGTGACGTTTTACAGGCAGTTTAGTGATGGTTTTAGAGAAAGACAATGATCTTTTATGAGTTTGTCCGCACTTTTGTTGCTGCCTGTAAAACGTCAGAAACAGCCTTTGACCTTTATGAATATTTGTACTGACGAATGAGGGTTGAATTCGACAGATAGCACAAAAGCTTAGGTTTCAGCTTACCGATCTAACACGATCACGCAGCTTGATAATTCTCTCAAAACTGATTCAAAGACTGACTAAAATTAAAAGAACAATAAGCAAAATTTGTATTAACAATATCGCTAATTATTTACCCGTCAAAGATACAAAAGAAATCCATTACAACTCACAACTTGTACGTTCACTTAGGGTTTCACGGGTTAAATGTACCCACTCTCAATTGTTGTTGTATACCTTGCATACTCGCAGCACTTCACTTTCTATTAGAAATGGCTAGTTTGTAGGAGAGGAAATGTGCAGAAGTTTGGAAAAAAAAAAGAAAAGAAAAGAAAAACAACTTGTGAAGTTTTATAATAGCGTGATGTGCAGACTGTTGAAACAAGTCACTGAACTTGCATTCAACTTGCGATCAAATTTGAGCACGTTCGAACTGCTCGCAAGTAATTCGTAGAATAGACCAGTTTCGAGTTCCGTTTTGCTCAGGCTAAGCCTCGAATCCAAGTAAAATATTCATGAATTTAGCAAAAAAAATGTCGAATTCTAAAGTATTCTCTTTGTTTGTTCACTGCATTCCATCGGACTGTTGCTAAAATTCTATGGAATAAATTTCGCGTAATCGAGGCTTAGCCTGAGCAAAGAGGAACTCGAAAATGGAGTATTACTCTGAATCAGTTTAACATATGTAGCGCGGGTTTCCTGTGTTTACCCGCCCCAGGGAATTGTGGGTGGGCTTTCACCCAGTATTTAGGGCAGGATCGCGCGCCAACTGAGGGGTACGTCGTAACGAGTCACGCGTTTGAGCGAGAGAAACGTTCGGTGTTGGATATTAGAAGCTGGTCCCACAAAACTTAGAGGACATCTGGTTCCAGAGCTGAGATAATAAAGATATTGCAGTAACAAAAGAACCAAAAGTCTACACATAGCTTACAAGAATCGCTTACTCAATCTAAACGAAGCTATCATATTTTGGTTCCTGAAATAATACAGAATCACCGTGAAAATCTCCATAATTTTGACTACGAATAGCCATGCACTGCGTATATAAATAGCGTAGTGGACAGACTGTTCAAACAAGTCAAAACTTGCATTCAACTTGCGATCAAATTTGTTAGTGTTCAAACGAAGACGCAAGTCCGCTGCAGTCAAAACTTGCATTGACTTGCGTTCTCGTTTGTATGGGGCCTAAACGTATATGCTTCTGATTCTGATTCCGTCGCTCATGCAAGGATTGAATATGTTTCCATACCTGACTAAAGAGACCTCTGTTCGAAATCCTGCAGTAAAAACATAAGACTTTCTGCATAAAACTCACATTCAGACCAGCCGCATGCAGAAGCGTCTGGGTCATACTCTGGGTCATGCCACTCAATTGTCTCGATCCAGGCCGGATTACTAGACCACAGGCAACCTAAGCTCGGAGACTGACCCCTATACATAATCCTCGATTTAACAACGTTCTCGGTATAATAGTATACAGATAATATCATAAATATATATAAGATAATATACTAATATACATAAAAATATAACACAATAAATCTGCTTCAAAACTGGATCAAAATTATATTAATAATAATAATAATAGTCTTTATTGAAAAAATCACTCTCAGCAAACGTGAAGGCTCACATGTATAAAAAAGTAAAAAAAATAAGAAGCTAAAAATTATCTCTCATATAGAATTGCTGAATTTCAAATTGAATACATTTACACAAATTTAAACAAGCATCTATTTATAAATGAGCGTTTGAACCTTTCGGTGGAAACCTTGGGTAGTACATAGTTATGACCACGTGGCCTGAAGGCTCTACTCCGCGTTATGCGTAATAACTCGTTCAGTGGATGCGAAGAATTCCCAGTTATATTGTTCCACACCTTTCTGTCACGTTCTTCAATGATTCCACCTATCTTGTACTGCTTACTAGTGTATCAAAGGTTCAAAGGTTCTTTATTTCCACACTCTACATTTAATACAATAATATAATATTTTACCAAAAAAAATTGTGGAGGTTGCAAGAGAACAACCCAAGGGGTTAAGGTAATTCCGTAGAAATAAAACTAGAAATGGAATTCTCATAAACCTTCACACAGTTATAATTTTTGAGTTGCTTATCCCAAAAATGAAATAAAAAATGGGGATCACCGTAGCCGTTTTTGCGCTAGATTGCTTTAAAGTACACCATCTTTTGTGTCTTGAGGGCTCAAGATTTGAAGATCAAAATCGCGTCAAAAATTATTAATTTCTTAAATCTGAGCAGTGCTAGCTGACTAATATGAGCTCATTTTCTCTCTTTGGGCAATAGCCTGGTATTATGATACAATAAATTGTTGTAAAAATGCGTTTGCTACAAGAAAGAAGGTAAAATTGGTTGATAGTACGTGCCCTTGAAGCAGCGTGAAAGAACCTTCCGACCGCACGTTTTGTAAAATATCTAAAAAACTGGAAATGGAATCTTGACTATAATTATATATGTGATAGAGAACCGTATTACCGTTGATTTGCAAAAATAAAAAGAATAGGTGCCCGTGCTCGTTTCCGCGCTACGACGCGCTAAAGTGTGAAACAAGACGTCGTAAACAGCCTGTGACCGAAGAGGACTAAGGCGAGTAACCACTATAGCGCCTCTTAGAGCGTGTCTACTGCTCAAAACTTCATAAGACTAAAGTTTGCATCATTTTAAGTCAAATATATATCTTTTACAATCAAACAAATCAAAATAGGCTGAACTATGCTATGCGCAGTAGAGATGCGCACTGCAAAACTACGGAATTACCTTAAACTAGCTCTTGCAACCTAAGAAACAGGTAGGGAAAAAACACTTTTATAAGATGGAAGGGCTGATAATTGAACTATCTGTACAAAAAATATATATCATATAAATTGTCAAACAGGAAGAAATATATAGTTATGGAATAGATTTACTAAAAAGTTACAGGAGATACGAGACTAGATATTTCAAATCAAAAGGGAATATATATATATGTATAGTTATCAAATAAATTTACTAAAAGTTACAGGAGGTATAGGACAATACTTCAAATCAAAGCTAGAATCATTTTAGGGGTTATAGAACATAAATTATCCAATATTTTCAATATATGTATATTCTGAATATACATATATTCAATCTATATCAACAAGTGTTTTTTGTAATTTTTTTTGAAGGACTTAATGGACGTCCTATTTTTTATATGAATAGGATCCGCCCCTAGATAGGATCAAACATGCTATGAATATATTAATTATTAGAATACTACCAACATCCTTTGCAGTCTTGGATTGTGCACGAGGACTTGCTGGGACAACGATTTTCGAAATAGGTGTATATTCTTTTGATTTACTCTGGTTATACATAGATGTTTGAATTTTCGAGATCGAAGAGCCAATTTGCGAGCCGGCAATATACAAATAAAGAGGAAGTAATCAAGATGAGAGCAATAATTGGCTTAAAAATAACCACAACAATTCCAAAAATAGACCTCTATGAGGCCTTGTGGTTACTGGCCTCAAATCCAAATATAGATATAGACACATTTCAAGGCCTGTCCCTGGTTGGGGGTGGGGGTAGGGGTTTACTTCGACTAGTGCATACACACACACACCGACTTTGTCCTAGTGCCCTTGGTAAGTTCATTTAAATTTCTACATAAGCAAAATGAAAAAGTGAAGTACTATATAAAATGGAACAGAACCATTGAGAAATATAAATCATGTTCAACCTGCCTTCGCATCTTTAACTAGTAAATGTACATTGTAAACACGGCTGGAAAACAAAATTTCGATCAAACATGTAAGTTCTGTTGAGAAATTGCCTCAACCAAATCAACAATAAACCACACTTCAAGATAATCTTGAATTTTACGAGGTCAAAAACAAGACGACGTTTGGCATTTTTGGTATTACATTGTAAATGATGGCGGGGAGCCAAGTATAAAAAACGTGGAAGACTGGTAACTATTGATAAAAACCGCTGAAATATACTGTGGGCTCCTCTTAGTAATGGCGGAACCTGGAAAATGTAGTGTGAAAAGTGTAACTTAGATGTATTGGAAAATTTTAAATATTGTCACGTCTGTGGCAAAAGCCTAGAGAAGGAGAAAAGGGAAACTAAAAAGCCCGTTTGTCGTTTGTTGATTTCAAAAAAGAAGTCGAATTGAAAAGAATGCAAAATCCCGTGTCTACCGGGCTCTACTGGAAGAGCTAACTGGAAAGCGAAGAAAGATGATCAAGATTCTGAGGTATGCATCATGCAATTGCAATATTTGTGAATTAAGTTTATAGTAAATACCTCATTTATTCTGATAGATGCCTACGATCTGTACGATGATCTCGTAAGGTACTCAGAACCTAGTGCATCTATATATATATAGATGCACTAGGTTTACCTTACCGAGATCATCGTAAACTTAATTCACAAATATTGCAATTGCATGATGCATACTTCAGAATCTTGATCATCTTTCTTCGCTTTCCAGTTAGCTCTTCCAGTAGAGCCCGGTAGACACGGGATTTTGCATTCTTTTCAATTCAACTTCTTTTTTGAAATCAACAAACGACAAACGGGCTTTTTAGTTTCCCTTTTCTCCTTCTGGCTTTCGCCACACGTTCAACTTACCTTCGCATCTCTAATTACTAAATGCACATTGTAAACGCGATTGGAAAACAAAATTTCAATCAAACGTAACAATCAATTAAAGCTCTGCCTGATTACTCCCAAAGCCAAATCTACACTAAAATATCGCCCCATGCCTTTCCGTGCTTAAGTTTCCTATTTCATTCCGAACGGCTTCGTCAATACTACGTTTATCGAAAATTGATCAAACGTTTCCCTTACTAGATATATTTATGAACTAAACTGAACAATTTGGTTTGAAGAGATATAATTAAACACCCTCGGACGGGCGCACGAAGTTCGCATATCTTTCGGCTTGACACTTCGGCTCTACTTCGGGGATTTCCGAATTACGCGCGCACGCACGCACCCTTGAAGTCCATGACATAGTGTGTTACTGGCATAAAGCCAGTAAACACAAAAAGTGTAACTCGAAAAAATATTTTTCAACTTTTAGAATCGAGTTACGGAATTACCGCGTAACTCGAAAATAAAGTTTCAGTCTGTCGAGCTCGAGTTACGTAACTCGACTTTGATTTCAACGACGTTTGTCATTGAGTTACGCACAGATGTCAAAGTGGGCGTTGCCTCACCAAAATGGGCGTGGCCGGGCGCGAAACTCGAAAAATCGCGTAACTCGAAAATCGTAACTCGAAAATCGTAACTCGCAAAATACCCTACCTCTGCAAAAACAATGGATTTCAAATCGGGCCGACGAATCGTGTCGTGTAAATCGGCCTTAATTCCAAAACGCTGGAAATTTGAATAATTTGTGTGAAACACAAGAGGTTTTCAAAGCGTTCAATAAAGTTCGATTTCTTGGCATTTCTAAGTAAATTACGGACTATAACATGCTGTTCTCCAGTCGTTTATAACTTTTCACAGAAGTATTCGTTCTTTTCGATTTACTTATCACAGATGTAGATATCCTAAAGCTTTTCAACGGCAGTAGAGTACAATTAACACTAAAAGTGTGCAATACTTTGCACTATTTAGTACTAAATAGCACTTATCTAATTAAACATAGAGAACAATAGAATTTGCATAATTTAGCACTATTTAGTACTATTTATGTTGCACACTTTTAGTGTTTGTACTCTAGTATTTCTAGAAATATTTCTGTATTTATAAAACGGTAAAAGAGTTGAGGTAAATACAAGGGACTAATGTTTTGAAGGTAAAATTGAGCAATCAACTGGACAACAATTTCTATCCAGAATATTCTTGTTCTAGCTCGCTCACAGTAGACCCTGAATTGCTAAAAGACATTGTCAGAAATAAGAACAAAATTTACCCTCTATTTAATTAAGGAGTTGTGCCAATTTTTATAAAAAGCCTGGTTTTAGAATATCGACTATATCTCCTAAACTTTTACTTTATTTGCCTTAAAAATTACACCATTTTAAAAAAGAGAGATGTCTTATTCTGCGTACCCAAAATTTCAGAAATCTAAAAAACGAGCCTCCCCCACAATAAATACCCGCGGGCCACCTTAAATCACGTTTCACGTCAAAATAAATAGGTCATTCACATTTTCATTTCTTTGTATCTTTATTTAACTGTACGCACTACAACGGTTCTTTTTATTAATGTTCTTCTCCACCTTTTTTTTTTTGTCCCTTTAGTGACCTATTTAAAATGCTCCACTCCACTTACTTGCTGTTTCTACTTTTCGGTATCGTTAAAGAGAGTGCGTTAAATTGTCACTAAATAACATCGGCTAGCGTCTTTTCCGTATGACCATATAGGCGTGTACATAATCCAGCGCATGGTCATCAGGATTCTTGGCTACCTCGGCTTCATAACGGTTAAAAAACTCATCTACAATGTCAGCTTTTTCCTTGGAGGGTCGAGAATCTGATAAGCCTAAAAAATTTAAACTTTGTGAGCAAAAGAAAGAAAGAAAGAAAGAATAAATAAATAAATAAATAAATAAATAAATAAATAAATAAATAAATAAATAAATAAATAAATAAATAAATAAATAAATAAATAAATAAATAAATAAATAAATAAATAAATAAATAAATAAATAAATAAATAAATAAATAAATAAATAAATAAATAAATAAATAAATAAATAAATAAATAAATAAATAAATAAATAAATAAATAAATAAATAAATAAATAATAAGTAAGTAAGTGAGTAAATAAATAAAAACAAGGAAAGAAAATAAGCGGAAAATCTGAATGAGTGACCGATAGAAAGAAAGTTTGAATGAACGATCAAAGGAAATCCGAATGATACAAAAAATACAGAAGAACAGTTTGAATGATCAAAGGAAGTCTAAGTGAATGATCGATAGAAAGAAAGTTGAATGAACGGCCAAAGAAAATCCGAATGATCGACCAATATAGAAGGAAAGTTTCAATAAATGATCAAGGGAAATGTGAATGAAGAACCAAAAAAAAAAAAATAGAAAGTTTGAATTAAGAATAATAATGAATGACCAACGACAGAAATGAGGAAAGTCTTAATGAGGACAGTGTTAATAATCTAAATGAATGGCCATGCGCCAACAAAAAGAAAGTCTGAATGAATGTCTGAAAAACATAGAATGTTCGATGCTTTCCCAGTTGATGTTACTAGTTATACGTTTATCTGAAACCTCCAAAGACCAACAAAATTTTGTTCGTAGATTTATTTTAATATCCTTTAATCCTAGCGCTTAGAACAGATCGACTTGAATAAGCGCTATAAAAATTATATTATTATTATTAAAGACCGACAAAATTTCAGTGAAGACACGTGACCCAACAAGCCTACGTGCTAGCTACGTCACTGCTTAGGAATATACATCCACCCAACAAGCAGGAGGGGGTTGTATGGGGTGCTCACCGTTACCATACCTGAGACGAATTTATGGACTTTCGATTCCTTTTTTGTCACGATAATTTCACAAAATATTCTCTGGATCCTCTGGAAAGTTTCCAAGATAATTCTGGATCCGCCCCTTTTACGTACCTGATAAAAACGTCGAGTTACTCCAAGGACGTAAGGTAGGGATGTACCACTTTGCATGTGCTTTGGGATCTCCTTTCTCTTGCATCCATTTCTGCTTGAACGGACACCGAACGACGCGCGTTTCTATGGAAACCAATTCCAGACCCTTTTGATTGACAGGAGAATCTGGATCTGTGAAAGGCTTCTTGTACTCCTCAATAGTCCGGAAATATTGGGCGAAAGTGGTGTGCTGGAATTCATCCTAAGAAATGAGAAATGCTGAAGAGATTTATAAGTAATTTGGAAATGATGTTCAAATATCAGAAATAACACCACACTGCTACCCTGTGAGCAGAGGCAATTGTCATGTGGCAGGAAAATTGCCTCTGCTCGAAGGGTACCCCACTCCCCAAATCAATATGTATTCCCCACAGGAGCAAAGATGGCACAGTTGGTTACTGCACGGCCTTCGGTGCAAGAGGTCCAGAGTTTGATCCCCGCGGATCTCATATCCTTGTTTCAACATTTTTTCCTTTCCATGTAGCTATAAATGCCCTTAAAACGGAGCACTGATGGAGAGAGGGGTAAAGGGCGCACCTTCGAAAGCTTAAACCTGAGCCTCTGGCTCGGGAGAATTGGGCAACCACTCCCTGCTCTTTAAAGTAAAATAAATTAACCTTTTTTCCCCCAATTATGCAACAACTTTACTCTTAATGACACAGAACCCCTAAATCTGGGCACTATTCTCTAAATTACAATGATGATAATGGCAGAAAGCCGCCATGCAAAAAAGAATGGGCCCACATGCCATAATTCAGGGGCAACAATATGCCATAAAAAGTTGCTGCTTAAGAAAGTCTGTGGGACATAGGAAGGTTACATCGAAATAACTGGAAATTTGTCACACAAGCTTGACCTATAAAGAGTTTTTCAAAGAAATGTTCCCGCTGTAGTACATGCAATAAAACAGTAGTCAAAAATGTTTGTGTGGGCACTGAAAGTTTGAATATGAATGAAAGAATGAGAAGAAATTTTGTTGACATCAGTACTGATGATGACGCTGGACAGTGGTTGAAATATCAAACAATAAAACGTATCAACAAAATTTCTTCTTGTTTTTTCATTCATATGATAAAACAGTAGTATTTGTCAATAAGAACCCTAGAAATGGTGTCATTGTCATAGTTATCTGTCTACAGAGAAGTCTGTAAAGAGCAAGTTTGCTTTATTATTATGAAAGATTATTACCTCAGTTATTTTGCCCTCATTTACAAGACCTCTCCATAAATCAGCCATCTGTTTAATCATTGATACCTTTGCACCATCAGTGTTACCTGCATACTGACCATGTTTATCTATAGCAAGCTGTGTGAGTACCATAAAGCCCCCTGAAATGATTAATAATGGAAATAATTAATATCAAAAATAAAATATTATTAGAGATAAATAATTATTGATTGATGTTCATAAATACAATTTTCTACGATATTTTATGTCATGAGTTTATATTATTGGGATCAGGGAATGTCTCAGCTGGGTATTCTGATATATGACTGAGCTATATAAGGACATGCTTCTTCTAATCCCCATACCACGCCCTCCCAAGGTGAGGTGCTACTGCTACAATCCAACCCACCACCTTATTTTATTTTATTTTATTAGCTTCGCCATGAAGATATATGCTTACATACATAAATAAATGACAGGGCAACTGCAACAGCGTGGCCAATTATTGTGGGCCCAGGTCATATATATATATATATGAAATATAAAATGAGTAGAAAATTTACAAATAGGTAAACAATGAGAAAAGATTAGAAACAGTACGCAAGTGATTGGTTGCATCAGGCCGACTTATTGCATTTACAATTTATTGCTTTATTTATTTATTTACTAAACTTTCACCAATGAAATTAAAACAAGTAAAAATAAAAATAAAATAATAAATAAAAATATATATATATATGGTGAAAAAAAGGTGAGGGACACGCAACAGAGCTGGGCTCCAATTAAAGCGTGCCCTATTGATAAAAATAATTTACACTAATTAAAATGGCATTCACAAGCCTCTTTAAAAGAAAGACAAAAGAATTTAAAACAAATGTCTGCTCTTTTGAATTAGGGAGAAGATATTTACATTGTCCAAGAGGGAATCTAGTATATATGAACACTGCACGTTTTGAAAGGAATGTTGGTCAAATGCCATCCATTCCCATTGGGAAAGAGAAAGAAATTTGCTAGGGTGGCCATGAGTGGAAGAGATCTAAGCTAGGTTATGTGAGGTTTTGCATCACCTGGTACTAATTCTTCAGATCTTTGCAACAAAATCAGTTCCCAATCCTTCTCTGCTTGTTTAGAGAACTTTTTCTTTTCTTCAGGATCTGTAGCCATAGTATGTTGCAGTGCCCCACTGATATCGCAGGGTCTCTCTCTCAACCAGTGCATACTTGTTGAAGAAAATCCTAGGTGTACTGTGTTGCATGGGACACACTGCTCATAGAAATTTGTTCCACAAGCCTGAACAAACACATTAGAGAAATCTCTGAGGAAGGATGGTGGCCCAGGAATAAGTCCTGAAATAATGCAAATTTTATGTATTTTTTAAGGTAATTCTGTAGAAAAAATAGACCTCTATGAGGCCAGGCCATGTGGTTACTGGCCTCAAATCCAAATATAGATATAGACGCATTTCAAGGCCTGTCCCTGGTTGGGGGTGGGGGTAGGGGTTTACTTCGACTAGTGCATACACACACACCGACTTTGTCCTAGTGCCCTTGGTAAGTTTATTGAAATTCAATATATTTCTATGTTCTATTTGACCTGATGCGTTTGGTCACGTAATGGATAAAACATCTGAAACATGAACGAAACAAACATTTACCCTGCAGATATATTTCTGAACTAAACTGCACAGTTTGGTCTCATAACGTATATTTATAACCACAAACCCTATATTTCATTATTAATAACTGTCCCTGGTTGGGGGTGAGGGTAGGGGTTTACTTCGACTAATCTATTTTTATGTTCTATTTGACCTGCATGACGCGTTCGTCACGTAATGGATAAAACATCTGAAACGTAAACGAAAAAATACATGGTTTGTTGTGTCAATAATGCCGTTGTGGAAATCTTTATAGCAAACAATTTAGACATATAGTGAAATAAAAAGTTGAATAAACTGGCATATTCGCAGGGAATATTTTTGCGTGTGAGATATAATGTATGATAATACAAAGACAAAGGCAAACACTAATAGCTGTTGACAGACAAATAAAGGGTCTTTACTACTGTTGCTGGTCCAAACATTTCCCCTACAGATATATTTATGAACTAAACTGATCGGTTTAGTCTCAAAACGTATATCTATAACCACAATCTCTATTTTTGATTTTTAATAATCGACTTAACCACTCTTAGACCGGCGCACGTAGTTCTGCGCACATACTTCGTAGTTCGGCTTGGGACTTCGCCTCTACTTCGGAAGTTCGTGTATCTTTCGGCTCTTTGGAGATTTCCGAAAATCACTCACGGACTCGCACCCTAGCTCATGGACCCGATGGCATAGTGTGTTACTGGCATTAAGCCAGTAACCACAATAAAATCAAACATAAAATTTAATTTCACGAAACTTCGCCCAGTAATAATTTTTAAGTTAGTTATCTCCAAAATGAAATAAAAAATGGCAGTCATCGCATTTGTTTTCGCGCTAGATTATTTGAAAGTACACCATCTTTTATCAGTTTATTAATGGCTCAACATTTGCAAATCGAAATTGAAATCGAAAATCGAAATTGCCAAAAAGAATTCACTTCTAATGAGCCTGAGTTCTCTAAAGTGAACTCTTTTTCCATCTTTGCATAACACGCTAGCAAGATAATGTGATGAATTGATATGAAAATGCAGTTATTAAGCGAAAGAAGGTAAAATTGGATGATAGTATGTGCCCTTGTAGCAGCGTGAAATGGCTTTCACAAAATTCTAAAAATTTGGACATGGAATCTAAACATACGTTTATATTGTTTTAAGTGGAATTTTTGCAATGTTATGCACAGTATGTTTGTGCAGTGCCAACTCAAAGTATAAATATTAGTAATACCCAGAGCCTGCGTTCCTCTTGGTCCGACCGGTCGCTGACCAAGAGGAACGGAGGCTCTGGTTGCGAGATTGAACTATTAGTATAAAAATAAAAGTATATACTATATCAAAGTTTATAAAAAGATTTTAATACTATACCTTGTAATCTCATAAACAAAGACTTGAAATCATTGACTGGTTGGTCCTCGTAGACAATATTGATTGGTAGCTTCTCCCCATACTTCTCTCGTATGGCTTTAACACATGCATACATGAGTGGCATTGAAGTACCACCATCTGCTGTTCCATAGTCTGCAATAGTGAACACTGTATCACTTTGGATAGGAGTGGATTTAAGTGCTTCTAAAACTAAAGGAATCGCTTCTTGTATGACTTGGAAGCAGCCAAGAACACGGTCTGAGTAAAAGCCTGATCCATCTGATCCATAAGGGATGTGGCTGTGAGGAGACTGGTAATAGGAAGTGAAAAACTTTGTAAGTGATTTGTGATCTAACTTTAGCTTCTCCTTGATCTAAAAGTGGATTAATCTTGAATTTAGAAGTTGATCAGAGATAATGTACATTTTTGCATGACCTAATGTATTCATACGAAATTTAGGGGGAGAGGGGTCAGGGGAGAAATTGTCATGTTAATTACTCAAGGCACTAATGGAAACCACAATTTACATACATATTGCACTGAAATAATAACACTTACAAATGGCTTTTTTCCACTCTCCATTTGAAAGTTTTAACACCTACAGTGAAAACAAACGATTGTCATATAAATACTTTTGAAATTATTAAGCTTACATGGCTTGTGTGCATGACCCAATAAAAACAGAGTTAATTCAGATAAAATCTTAAGCTCGAGAAGGCGGTCCATTGGCATTCAAGAGAGGGTTCTGCAATGGCATAGCCAGGATTTTTTCAGAGGTAAGTACAGCCAGAGAAAAGTCATCTAGATCAAGAGAAAATTATTGGCCCCAATTACTCAGTTCACTAACATTTTCCCAGTTTAAAAGTTTTTGTTTATCATTTATCTGGGCAATAAGAATAACAAGATGCATATCTGTGTGAACTCGGGCTTCCTGTAGTGTACCCTCTGAGTTTTCTTCGTAGAAATTTTGGTAACTACTAATGGCTGTATGCCATAGTCGTCTTCCTTATATTTACCCTAAATCAACCCTAGGAGCAACAATATTGACATTCAGCCATGAAGTATAAACCCAAATTTTTCTGTTGTTTCTGGTTTCTTGATGCACAGTACGTACCAGTGTAGCTTTTACTGTAGTGCAGTTGATAGTCAGCCTCAAACACATTTAACATAATTTGTGGGTAATTATGTCTGCATTAAAAAGACTGTCTGGCTAATTGAGACAAACTTGAATACAACTGATTTCCAATATTCATTATGGATACAAGGTCATTGGACAGAAGTGATTCCTTGCTTGTTCTTGTAAATCAAAGAGCACAAACTCATTGCAACACACTGCTGCCCTACATTTTGTCCAAATAACAACTCATAACCTTGGCTTTATGCCATCCCTCATAGTTGTATCAAAGTATTACATGAATCCTGACATGATTGCTGACCGAGCTAGCTCTATTTGATGGGAAAAAATGCCAGACACTACTCAAATGTGTTGGATAAAATTTGGCTATGTGCCAAGGGCACATAACCGCTTTTATTATAAATAACATTCCTTAATGAAATGGTCAAATTGACCTTCACATAACCAATCCGATATGTGCCCCATCAAAGGTGAGGGCTACAAACCGCCAAACAATATAACAACTAGATGACTGGATGGAATGGGGAGGAGGAGGGTAAAAATTTGCAAATGAAAACCAAGAGCTGAAAAATGAAGCTACAATCTTTGCCAAAATTAGTTGGCACGATGTGCATTCAACGGATATTTCTACAATTGTACACTTTGTGACCGTGCCATTGGACCCCCCCCTCCCCCCTGTACAATGTTGCTGCTAGATAAAAGGTATTTCGAGCTGATTGCCGAGTCGAAGGTGTCGGAATTTTCACAGCAACATTGTAAAGGGGGCACGGGGGGAGCCAATCTCATCACCATCTACTTTTCGCGCGCATCACGACAATATCGTGCCAACAATACTGGCAATGATTGTAGAAACACAAAATTGGCCGTAAAACTCTATAGCAGACTCGATCATTTTTCATATTTTCTAAGAAGCAAGGTACAATTGGTGTGGCCGGTGTTTCACTCAAACGATTTAATTATACTTTGTAGAAAATGTATACTTCCCTGTCAAAACCAACCATGAGATAGCGGCAACTTTGCCTAAAATAGGAAGAAAGGCCTTTTTGGGAATTTAAATATGTGTATTTTATTCGAGCTAAGAATAAAAAGAGCACTATTATCACTTATTTACAAGCAGATGGAAGAGGAACCTCTTACTTAATCGACCTTAATCCTGTAGTCACTCAATTAACACTTTGGCAGAGCAACAAGTAATATGATCTGTACAGCAGTGAGCCTAATACAAAGCAACGATGCTCCACGGTTCTCCGTGCTTTTTGCTCTCATAAATCAAAAACTTGAGTGATCAAAGAGAAATAAGCAAAGAAAATAGCAATAGAAATATCACTCCTTATCTCTCGTGACAAAAAATTCCACATCAAAACACGTTAAGACCTTTTTACAACGGTGCTCCGTGTCTTATGTATAAGAGAATAGGAATACTGTCGAATATTTCTTATATTGCGATGGAGCACCGTTGAAAAATATAGACATAATAATTATCAAAGCAAAGTCTGGGTGTCATTACATTACAAATTAGTGCTACTTTAACATAGTATAGAAACATTTTCAAAACAGGCTAATATTATTGAATTATTAGATATATTAAAGGAGCTTTGAGGGGAGCACCGTTGGGCTTCCTGTGGAAAATCGTTAAACACACTCCTAAAAACATTTGTCAAGAAAATTCTCCAGTATAAATTCATTTTTATTTCCCATAAGGGAAATAAACATCTCGGCCGCTAAACGCTAGTGTGGCAAGTTTTGTGATGTGACATTGCCGGGTCAAGATACAGGCCAAGGTAAAGGCACAAGCAAAGTACTCGTAACACAGGGTACCCAATGACATGTTGTTGGGACACATTACAAAATTAGTATGTTAACCATAACCAAGTGTAGGTAGGGAAATGCCACAGATTCGAATCGGTTATGTTCCTGTCTACAGTAAGCATTAGCTAAATTGCTTCAGCTACGTCAGTCACCGATCCTACCATGCTGTTTTAGTAACGAGCCCTAAAGTCCTAACTATACAACAAAAATACCATGTTTTTGCTGAGAATCGACACCCAGGCTAGTATGCCATGGTGATTTAAGCCGCTCATGGCAAATAATATAGTGAATCCTTAGACTTCCTAGAACTTTAATATAGTCTTACAGATTTTTTTGCATCAGCGGTTTTCTAATTCTCGGGGCTTTAAGAGTCAGGGCGAATTTATTCTTTGGTTAACATTGTAAATACGTATTTTATGTCACGTGGATTGCATGCTATCTTACTACTATGCAAACGCAATACCAGCAAATCTAATCATCGACCACTAATGACAAAGGTCAAACCAATCTACTTGAAATGGCTTGTTTCACTTCCGATCTCGTAAAACATGTTTTTGGTGTCATTCTTTTAGACTTATAGGTATGCACCATTGCTTTTACTGAAAAACAGGATTTCATCACTTTCAACAGCTACCAATTTTCTCATATTTTTTAAGAACTAAGAGAAACCTCTGAACTTTTTCGCTATCAATGAAAACGTCCACTAGCATACATTATTAACAGTAATAAATTAGTTCTCTGGTATTCGGTTTATAGTACATAGACCATAAAATGTTCTTTACACAATCTTTGCCAAAATTAGTTGGCACGATGTGCATTCAACGGATATTTCTACAATTGTACACTTTGTGACCGTGCCATTGGACCCCCCCTCCCCCCTGTACAATGTTGCTGCTAGATAAAAGGTATTTCGAGCTGATTGCCGAGTCGAAGGTGTCGGAATTTTCACAGCAACATTGTAAAGGGGGCACGGGGGGAGCCAATCTCATCACCATCTACTTTTCGCGCGCATCACGACAATATCGTGCCAACAATACTGGCAATGATTGTACCTACTTTTCAAATTTTTCATGGCAAAGCTCCCCTAGAGGGGGGTAACCAGATAATCAATTCCAACATCTTGCCCCAGGCCTCCCACTGTTTTACATCAGTCATTCAAAATGAGGGATAACATAAAAACTATTATTGCTAACAATAATACCCTTTATGCCATCCCTCATAGTTGTATCAAAGTATTACATGAATCCTGACATGATTGCTGACCGAGCTAGCTCTGTTTGATGGGAAAAAATGCCAGACACTACTCAAATGTGTTGGATAAAATTTGGCTACATAACCAATCCGATATGTGCCCCATCAAAGGTGAGGGCTACAAACCGCCAAAGACCGCTTGGGTAAAGCGGGCAGCCCCACCCTAGCTCGGAAAGCAATCTAACAAAGGCTATTATTGCATCAGCCAGCTCTTCAGTCACCCCTGCAACTGTAGAAAAATAGACCTCTATGATGAGGCCATGTGGTTACTGGCCTCAAATCCAAACATAGATATAGACCAAGGGCACTAGGACAAAGTCGTTGTGTATATATGTTAATACTGAACCGAGATAAAAATTGTACTTATTTGCTGTCAGTCCTAGTCACATTAATTCCTCTGCTTTTGACCTTTCTGGCCTCTGTTATAGCTATTATAAAGCGCTGTCTTCGGTCAAACAAACAATTCAACGGTTTGTATTCGTTTCGAATCGATTGGATTATCTTGACAGGTACGGGGGCCAGTGATGACAGATTTAGCTACCAAGGCAAACCGTGAGCGGATTATTTTCGGTAATCTGACTCGGGTAAAACAGAAAGCGTGACCGTTGGTAGCAGTACAGGATTGAAGAAAACCTGAGTATTTTGTAGCTAAACTGGTGGGACGACAGTTTAGAAATACTTTACACAGCCGTTGCAAAACATGTCACAAAAAACGGCGAATATAAAAATAAAAGCTGCTCTGATGTCAACTGGAAATATAATACTTCATTCCTTATTGTCATGATAGTTATTGCTGGGAGCGAAGCGAGCAGCAACACTATTCTTGGTGTGGGATTCCTGTGCGATTAATGACGTCACCTTAATATTGATCCGCGAACTCGATTTTTATGTACGGTGGTATGTTCATGGCGAACTTGACGTCACAGGGATGAATTGGGATTCCTGTGCGATTCCATTCGAGAGGTTTTATGTTTCTCGAAGTATAAAGAAAGTCACAAAATGCTAAGTGATATTTTTTCGAGAGGGCAATGTTCTGTTACGGGTCATTTTGCGTGTTACTGTTCGAATCGAAGCTCGTCTACGGGCAGAATCAATTCAAGCCAAGATAATATTAAGTATGAAGTGAGGTCGCGCTGAGAATCTCTGCAATATATTTGGTTACTCTATGAAAGAAAATTTTGTACTTTGTATGTGATGGAATTGTATTTATCATTCGTTTGATCTATAAAGCGTCAAATGTCTAATGCGGCATCTTTGACCGTTGTGCAACGTGCAACTATAGCTTTTAAAATCAGTTAGTTTTATAATCATTGCCAACGCTAGCCGTTTGTGATTGTTTGAAAAATTCCTGAAAATTGCTTTACTCAAAGTGCTAAATATTTTGAACTGTGTGTGTCCAACACTGATCCTGGAGAATTATGTTTTGTAGTTCAACATTGAAGGTCAACTAGCAGTGTTCGTCACACAACGCACAGGAGATAGACAAGAAACATTTCATAGATATCAGAGAAAGCGGTGTACTTTCGTGAGTTTTAGGGGAACAGTTCTGCTAACGTGGATACACCAGCTGTTTTCTGCTCGCAGCACTTCACTTTCTATTAGAAATGGCTAGTTGTTATCATTTAATAGTATTATGCTGTAATGTCTTTTTCTGCCGTTCTTTCCTAACTCTTTCAGAATTAGTTTATAGTTATGGTAATATAATTGTGACAGTTCAGATACGGAACGTTTTTATGGAAGTTTCCTATTTCATTCCGAACGGCTTTGTCAATACTACGTTATCGAGAATTGATCAAACGTTTCCCCTACAAATATATTTGTGAACTAAACTGAACAGTTTGGTCTCAAGACATATATTTTATAACCACAAACCCTATATTTGATTATCAATAATCGACTTAAATACCCTCGGACCGGCGCAGAAGTTTGTATATCTTTCGGCTTGACCCTTGACACTTCGGCTCTACTTCGGAGATTTCCGAATTACACACCCTCACGCATACCCGATGACATTATATGTGACTGGCTTTAAAAGCCAGTAACCACAAAAATGGCTGAAATTCAGAAAAAATGTGTGTACAACGCAAACAGTCACCCCTGCAACTGCATGTGTACAAGCATACATAAGTATAATATCAATTGTAGTTAGTCCTGCAATATTAAACTCATAGTTAACATTTGGAAAAAGAAATATAAATATTTAAAAATCAAAAACAGTTAACTAAAAGGGGATCAGCCACATTGTAAATAAGAACATATAGTTGCCAGCATTCTAAAAAAACAAAGGCTGCTACATGCCCTCTGTGCATGAATAATGAAATACACCAGTTACTAACAAATACTACAAGTTACCCCTGTAACTTGCTTTACAATAGCCTAGCACTACATCTAGCAAATATAAATCCAAGTAATCATCTAACGTACAGCCCTGCCCCATTCACTTTAATACACAATAGAACTAGGAAGCCTTACAGAGAGTCAAGCCACGTGTATAAGATTATATCCCTGAAAGCACTGGACAGCCAACAATCTAACAACCCTACAGTATCTGGGTTTTAAAAAAGCCCAAATCAGTAGGTGGCTCCTATTCTAAAACTGTGTACCAAGTAACATGAATGAGGTCAAGACCATATTTCTCAACTTAAACTATAATCCCAAGCCAAAAGATAACAAGCTAAAATATTACAAATAACTGTCTGGTGTACTATCCAGATGCTTATAAATAGTGCACCTTCCTGATGTTTAAAATAGTATGTTGCTGAGATTCTGATATCTGAAAACCGACACAGCTGCAATTGACCCCTGTACATTTGCTGCCGTGGTAGCCTATGCAAAATGAGAAAGTCCAAATCAATGTCCATAAAAGGCTGCTCCTATTCTAAAACTATGTGACCTCATGAGAGCCAGTCAAAACCATAGTTCTTGACTTAAACTACAATCTCAAGCCAAAAGCTAACAAGCTAAAATATTACAACTAACTGTCTGGTGTACCATCCAGATGCTTAATTTATAAATAGTGTTCTTCTTGATACTTAAAAGAGACTGTGAGATCTCAAAACAAACACAGCTGCAATGGACCCCTGTACATTTGCTGCTGTGATATACTATGCAAAATGATAAATCCATATGCTAAAGTTCCAAAACTAATAGAAATGATTTGTATGATATATATAATACTTGGCTGTTCTTGTTAAGCTATTGTTTGATTGAGCCATGCATATATGAAATAATCTCACAATCGACTGTGCAGTTTTGAGGATCCACTGATCCTGATGAAAGCCGGATTGTGTTGTATTGTTGATTTTCTTTGTAACTGATGGCCATCCTGCTTTACATTGACATCAACTTCCATAACTTGGATGACATAACTTTTTGGCTGTCCTGGTTAAATTTGCCATGCTGTTATTCAATTATTCCATATAGCTAGAATATTAACACATACTTTGACCTTGAAGATTCACTGTTTAAAAACCTTATGGTGCCTAACTGTTGATCTTCGTTATAACTGTTGGCCATTGAGCATTGCTTTGCCCCTTGAAGGTCTTAGATGCTGAAATGAAAACAACTGAAAACATGCAACAATATCATATTCATAGCTAACAACGTTACACACCAAGGGTATCTATATGGGCAAGATTCCCATACCAAGCTACACATATTAATGTGAAATGCAAGAGCAACTCATCTACTGGAACATCAGAAATAATGTCAAAATTATATACAATCCCAAAAAACATCCAATTGTGGATATAATCTGGTAAAACCATATCAAGAATCGAATTGTCACATCTGACTGTATATATACTCCCACAATCATAATGCTACCTTAGATTGCAAATATCCTGCACAGATTGTGGATATCCTGGTATAAAGCCATTCCCACAACCGTAAATATAATAAAGATTGGGGATATCCTGGCAATGAACCATTCCAACAATCATAATTTTGCAACAACTAGTGTCACCTCAGATTGTGGATATCCTGGTATAAAGCCATTCCCACAACCATAAACTGATATAATAAAGATTGGGGATATCCTGGCAATGAACCATTCCAACAATCATAACTTTGTAACAACTAGTGTCACCTCAGATTGTGGATATCCTGGTATAAATCCATTCCCACAACCATAAACTGATATAATAAAGATTAGCAAAGTAACAAGCAAAAACCCAAACTCAATCTTTAATTTAAGGAAGACTACATCTATGGGGAACACATTAAAGAACAACCGTCCCTTGATTGCTTGCTGACTGGGGGTACAACACCATTCCCTTAGAGACATACCCATTACTGACAGGATCACAGATGCCACCCACCCCTGTTCAAAGGCATCTGCCCCACAAGCTGCATTAAATGAAAAATCAAACAAAGTTTGCAAAGCAGCAACAACCGGAGGTTCATGGAGAGCCGTTGTCAAACAAGAACTGACCCAGAATTATGGCCATTTAAGCTACTATTTTTTGTATTGGATTGAGAATTAGCCTCCCCAGGAAAAGCCAGGAGTTGTGAAGGGCGGACTCGCCTAGAACTTCTTCTCAGTTGTGTAGCTTGGGGCACAGACTGCCTCCTTCGCCGATCTGCTCGCGGCATGATACTGCAAAATATATAAAAGAAGGATCTGGCCACCAAAAGCCATCAGTATTAATAAATATTATGATTAAATAAATAGCTCAAGAGTAGGTACTCAATACATCATTCAATATATCATTAAATAAGTTATAAAAATAAATATTGTCACTAACAAAGCAAACATAATTAAAGATATCAAACAATATACATACACCACACAAAATTATACCTCACAAACACATCACTAAAAACACATGTACAACATGAGCGCAGCAGGGTGACTTGGCAGACATTACAACACAGTGTCGCCGGTACATTTATACGCCACCCCTTAGTGCTGCAAAATAATAAAATCCAATATACCCGACAGGAACTCTGCTGAATTATCATAGCATTGACCTGTAACTAAAGGCAATTGGACAAAATAATTGTCATAAATCAAAGGCTATGTTGAATTATCATAACAAAGCCTATAAACATTATAACAGTTGCTGAATTATCATAGCAACCATCCAAAATACACAAATCAGAGGGCTAAGCTGAATTATCGTAGCAAACACCCATAAAATAATATGACAGTTGCTGAGTTACCATAGCAACATAAATCAAGGGCTATGCTGAATTACCATAGCAAAAGCCCACACAACAAAGATTGGGGATATCCTGGCAATGAACCATTCCAACAATCATAACTTTGTAACAACTAGTGTCACCTCAGATTGTGGATATCCTGGTATAAAGCCATTCCCACAACCATAAATATAATAAAGATTGGGGATATCCTGGCAATGAACCATTCCAACAATCATAACTTTGCAACAACTAGTGTCACCTCAGATTGTGGATATCCTGGTATAAAGCCATTCCCACAACCATAAACTGATATAATAAAGATTGGGGATATCCTGGCAATGAACCATTCCAACAATCATAACTTTGTAACAACTAGTGTCACCTCAGATTGTGGATATCCTGGTATAAAGCCATTCCCACAATCATAAAGTCACAAATATAAATATATAATTCATAGCATACTTACTTCATATACTCCAAAAACCTTCGAGCAGTAAATATTGAAGGATAAATGAATACAATATACTACAAAAGCATCCAATAGAATGTACTTACATTTTGAAATATAATTGCATGAATAAATGAAAGAAATTCATAATTTAAATTTTCGAAATATAGGTTAATAGGTTTAAAAGTTGACTTTCCCCTTGTTGGTAACTAAGGCATAGTGTACCATTTTTATCCAGACATTTATTTTTTGCTCAATAGGCTAAGTGCTTTCAAAATTGCAGATCTGAAACCGGCTCAATAAAGAGCATATTGTTGAGTCTTAATCTGTCTTAATCAGCTGATGAATCCACTCTCAAAAGGTGCTTGAAAACCACAGAATATTCTATTTAAAAAATTTTATCAAACGGATAATCTTTCATAAAAATATTTGTGAAATCATCTATTTGGGAACCAACCAAACCGATATCCAGTATCACAACATGACGCTTTTCAAATAGTTATCTAATATCCGTCTCGGCCACCGTAACCAGATGAACGCTATAACATCCTTCAATTAAAAGCAAAATCTTTTCTTAATTCTTGGTCAAAATTATTATTCAGATAAACACCAAGTCTTCAGAAACGAACTATAGACAAGAAAAATAAGCACTTTCGGGACACACAGCGCCACATGGAGAGCCTATTCCACTTTCCCGCTTCAATAAATCATATTATTCGCATAGTGTTAAAATGTTTCCAAAAACTTATTGCTCTGACAACCAAAGTCATCAACCTTGGTGTAGAACTTACTCAGCGAAAAAATTAGTAACAAAAAACAAAAAACAAGAGGATAACTTACACTGTCTCCACAATGAAAGGTCAAGAACTGTGTTTCAACAAATAATGCATATATTTTGTCAACTGCAAATGATTCAACCACGCTTACCAACACACTGAAGTACGACGTAAATTCTAAAGCCAACTACCTCGAGACAAGACGTTGTTTCAGCTCATGTAAAAACCATATCATTTTGCGCGACACAGCCATTCCGCCAAAACTGCGATGTTGACTCCATGAACAGATAGCACTTCGGAGAGAAACACCACTTAAGCTCGTTGATCGACTACATTGTGATATCCTCCGGACAAACTTCAGAAACTTGAAACGAGTAAATGGCCTTAAAAATCTCTGAGGGGCGAGAGTTAGCCACGAAAAAATCTTGAATTATTCAAAAATCACGAACACAAAGCTGCCACATAGTAAAATTGTAAAAACAAAGTCACGACACGCGGATGAAGAAAATATTGACAGAAGAAAGCGAGAGAAAAACGTTAAAAATAGCGTGGAATGAAAATGAACGCAAATAAAACAATCTTACCGCTAAAAATTTGCAAATGAAAACCAAGAGCTGAAAAATGAAGCTACCTACTTTTCAAATTTTTCATGGCAAAGCTCCCCTAGAGGGGGGTAACCAGATAATCAATTCCAACATCTCGGCCCCAGGCCTCCCACTGTTTTACATCAGTCATTCAAAAATGAGGGATAACCACAGCTACAGGCAGCCCAAGCTCTTATTCTGTGGTATTGTATTACAACGAACGATTGTTTTCTGAACTGAACATTAACGGTCATATTTTACATCCTTAAAATATTGTACTTATGTGAATATAACTGACTTAACTCGATAACATGTTGTGTCATATATTACTTGGCCGAGTTTGCAGTCATTTGGGTGAGTTTTCACTGAGTTATCCTTGTTTTGCTCCCCCACTATAAAGAATCCCAAGGCTGCACACCAGTAGCGACAGCAGTAGTGTGCAGCCTTGGGATTCTTTATAGTGGGGGGAGCAAAACAAGGATAACTCAGTGAAACTTGACCGTTAATGTTCAGTTCAGAAAACAATCGTTCGTTGTAATACAATACCACAGAATAAGAGCTTGGGCTGCCTGTGGGATAACATAAAAACTATTATTGCTAACAATAATACCCTATATGGCACTGCAATTGTCTTGCTAGGGATAACATACATTTGAAGCAGGACCAGGATTCATCTTTTCTATATCTTTACCCAATTTAAATTCACAATGATTCGCTACGTACATGGCTCTGACTCTTGTAAAGATCATAGCTTTATTACAATAAAACAATGACAAATACTGACTAGCTTTATGTTTTAACTTCATCATACGATAATGAATTCTTCTACTGAATTTAAGCACAAATTTTTCTTTATTTTCTTATTTTCTTACAATTTGGATGACTGAGGTATAGTTGAACGAATCCCGGCCATACCAATCGATAAAAATCGATCATCAGAAACTAATCGAATTAATCGATATTAATCAATATTAATCACTTGATTACGATTGATTAATATCGGAAATCAATGATAATAGATACTCACAACCCAAGTTACTCTAATCATATCGATTATTATCGATAATATCATCAATTCACCTGATGGCTGTAAGCCGGGTGCTGAGGTTGATGATGAAGTCATCGATGTCGTTATTAAAAGTGTCGTGAAGGGATATCATGAGTGCCCCTTTCAAGTCGAAGTCGGCGAAATATTCGCGGTGTCAAAGAAGCATGGAGAGAAAGGGAGGGCTTTCAGAGTTCATGATGTTAGAGGGCAACTTGGCCATCTTGAGCGAAGGCTGGTGGCTATGCTTTGGTGTTTTTGTGGTTACTGGCTTGTAAAGCCAGTAACGCACTATGTCATCGGGTATGCGTGCGTGCGGGTGCGTAATTCGGAAATCTCCGAAGTAGAGCCGAAGTGTCAAGGGTCAAGCCGAAAGATTCTCGATATCGATAACGTAGTATTGACGAAGTCGTTCGGAATGAAATAGGAAACTTCCATAAAAACGTTCCGTATCTGAATCGTCACATTTATATTACCATAACTATAAGCTATTTCTGAAAGAGTTGGGAAAGAACGGCAGAAAAAGGCATTACAGCACAATTCTATTAACTAATAACAACTAGACGCACACGTGCGTTCACTCGTGCCTATGCCTGGAGCCCTTTTTAAGAGAGGCTCCAATAACCGGCTCCGTTCGTACTCTTCCCCTAGCCGTTTCACGCATTCTTCACCATTCCGGGAAATAGCTAACCGTAACAAATGACCTTTTTTGAATCGGCTAACTTAAACTAAAAAATATCTTGATTAGTTAGTTTGTCTGTCAACAGCTATTAGTGCCCTTGTCTCAGTTCTATTATCATGTATTAGATATCTCCAACATGCAAAAATATACCAGTTTTATATTCAACTTCATATTTCACTATATATCTCAACTGTTTGCTGTAAAGACTTCTACAACGGCATATTTGACACAATAACAAATCGAGTATTTTTTCGTTCATGTTTCGGATGTTTTATATATGAGCTTATATGAATAAAATAAATTCTTAGCCGTGAAAGGATCTTATCAAAAACGATAAGTATACATTACTCAGTCTCAATGGCGCCTCTCGCTAACTATTCTTAACTCGTAGATTGCAAATCCACGAGTTATAATGAGGGGGAAATGTCTTACACAAATACTCAGGTAATACAAGGAAAAAGGAAACTAATCCTAACTGTTTAGTAAGCAGGAACTTAATTGACAACTACTCCGAAGATAAGAGACACAACACTAGAGATCAAACCGCCAATAGCGGAGGTAGCTCGTGGATTGACCAAAATCACCACAGGAAGCCCAAACAATACATTTTACTGAATTGACGAGTTTTCATTTGAAGGCGAAAAGTTAAATTACCTACTACATCAACCAAAGACCCTTCATTAGATAAACGACAGCTTACTTTCTCTTATCGCAATTTTAATTGCTTGTCTCAGCGCTTCAGGGCAAAGTCGTGTCGTGTTTCTTGGTGAGGCCACGATCACTTTAGCTCGAATTACATAAACAACCTACGTCTTCAGGATATTTGTTTTTATGGTTGTAGCCCCACAAACAGCAAGGAGAACCTATCCGAACAAACAAAAGAAAACTTCTCTCTGTGTGTGCAGCAAAATATCGCTATGAATATAAAATCTCACGTACTAGACATTATGTAGTGAAACGCAATTGACGGTCACTTGTCATAGACATAACAAGCGGGTCCGACTTGTACTATTGAGGTCACAACCGTGCTCGGACTGGCTCCCGACTGTCTATTGCTTTAGATCAAAATGATAAATAAAATTCTAACTTTAAATCTCTCCTTTTATTCTATCTGGAGTATTAGTTACTGCCTCAATATACGTCTCAAAGTATACTTAACAATTAGTCGCTTTTCAGTTGTATGGGTTCGTAACAAAAAAGATGTGGGATGATGTAGTATAGGGAGAAACTTGGATTCCGAAACGTTCTAGTTACGCTTGCGGCCGCGCACTGCTTTTCCTTCAACAAGGCATACTTTCACATTTTTGGTTAACTCGGTGAGAAACATCGCCCTAGCAAACTGGAGATTGTATTCTCTCTGTCGTCTCTACTACACCTATATACACACACATTTATGTAGCAACATGTAGGATAAGAAATTCGTAGATTTCCAGCTCATAGGAAATAGTCTTTATCGCGAGGGCCTGCTTTGAAGTACTCCATTTAGAGTTCACTATTTCGTCAAAGTATTGGAGATGAAGCTCAAAATATCAGCCCATCCTGAAGCTCTTATAAGTATATAGGTATATCTCGAGTTAAAAGCTTCACTTTCCATTGTTCTACTCCTGGAACAGCCTGTCCTGAATACTATTTTCTTTGAAGTCTGTCATCTTGCATTCCTAAAGTTCCTGGCTTGCCTTCACTACGGCGAGTTCGCACGCGCTCAAAGGTGATGAATGAGGGGCATTATTTTTCACTGGGCATTACTAATTAGATATCTCCAACATGCAAAAATATACCAGTTTATTCGGCTTTTTATTTCACTTTATATCTCAATTGTTTGCTGTAAAGACTTCTACAACGACGTTTTTGACACAATAACAAATTACAAATCGTGTATATATGTTTTTCGTTCATGTTTCAGATGTTTTATCCATTACATGACCAAACGAATCAGGTTAAATAGAGCCTTGGTTCCATGAAAATATATAAATACATTGCCTGGCCAGAATTTTGTTAAAATTCAATACAAAAACCTCTCAAGATCTCTTGAATGCTTGAATGAAAAATATAATTGACTTGCCTCTATGTGCGTTCGTTTAGCAACATGTAGCGTGAGAAATTCGTAGATCTCCAGCTCAAAGGAATTGCCAACAGTCGCGAGAGCTTCAGCTTCGGTACTCCATTGAGAGTTCGATATTTGGTCAAAGTATTAGAGATCAAGCCCAAAATAACAGCCCATTCTGAAGCTCTTATAAGTGTCTAGGTATATCTCGAGTTAAAAGCTCCATTTTCTATTGTCTCACTGCTGGAAAAGCCTGTCTCTGAAAGCTATTTTTTGGGCTCTAAAGTTCCTGACTGGCGTTCACTTCCAAGACCTTCGAAGAGTTCGCACTCGCTCAAAGGTGATGAATGAAGGGCATTGTTTCTTGCGCTCTGAACCAATCAGGAGCTTTAACACGTGACCGATTGCGCAAGAAAGGCCTCTTTCGGTCGACGACCACAGGAAAAAAAAAAACAGTTGCATTTTATAACTCGTTCCCGGCCTAGAGGCCTGGGCACGAGTAATAACTATCATGACAATAAGGAATGAAGTATTATATTTCCAGTTGACATCAGAGCAGCTTTTATTTTTATATTTGCCGTTTTTTTTTGTGACATGTTTTGCAACGGCTGTGTAAAGTATTTTGTTCTAAACTGTCGTCCCACCAATTTAGCTACAAAATACTCGGGTTTTCTTCAATCCTGTACTGCTACCAATTAACGGTCACGCTTTCTGTTTTACCCGAGTCAGATTACCGAAAATAATCCGCTCACGGTTTGCCTTGGTAGCTAAATCTGTCATCACTGGCCCCCGTACCTGTCAAGATAATCCAATTTTTATCTCAGTTTATTAACATATACACACACGACTTTGTCCTAGTGCCCTTGGTCTATATCTATATTTGGATTTGAGGCCAGTAACCACATGGCCTCATAGAGGTCTATTTTTTAGCAATGCCCCATTCCTTTTTCTTTGCGGTTGCAAGGAGATTTCTTTCATGCAGTTTTCATAAATTTACCCTCTTGATGCTTTTATCTCAGATTGTATTAACAGTACTGTTACGGGCGTTGTATTATCATCTCATGTCCCTTAATTCTCTGGTTGATTTACAGCCAGAACAATAAATTCTAAAAAAACGATGAAAATCGATAATTATCAATCAAAATCGATGATAATCGATACTCACACATTTCTGAGTTATCGATTTTAATCGATTTCCGATATTAATCGATTTCCGATATTAATCGATTGATTAATATTGATTATTATCGATTTTTATCGATTATCGGAATTGTCGATTGGTGTGGCCAGGAACGAATACGTTCGTATTAAACAAACTCTCTAACCTTTCTGCTCTTGTTCTTCAAACGTTCCATAGTTCGTAATGGTATTCTACTCGGTTCACGATCTCGTTTAAATACTCGACGATGCTTATGAATACGCTTTACATTAGATAACTCATTTGACATAGCATATGGATCTCGATAGATTCACTCAGAAATGTTCGCTCATAAATTGATCTCTCATACTGATTAAGTTCGCGGACCGACCCGTTCCGAAAACGCAGGACATCTTTTAGTGTGGGCCTACTGCGAACAGTGTGCATATTTGTATGTAGTTTGAGCGTATTAGAAAACATATTTACCCGTAAATTTGATAGCGACATCTTCAACCATCTATCCGCCATGATTACTATTTGCACACATGCGCTTTACTTACGAGCTAGCATTCCACAGGAAGCCCGAGTAATTAATTAGCCATTAAGAAGTTGTTTCCCGCCACCATTTTGTTGAAAGTCACTGAAAAATCCAACTTAACATTATTCTCACTGCAGTATTACTACAGTACCTTGCTAACATAGTCTTTCTTTAGGCATTCTACTCAAAGATTTCCAGAAAAACTCACAAAAACTGCTGAAAAAGGACTGTAAGTACTTGGCAAAGCTCATGTGCGGTGACAAAATCGACCTCACTACCTCCCCACACATGTGCGTCAATATTCCTCCATGTCCACTGGGGTAGATGAGCAGTTGGTAACCATGGTGCAGGGGCTGTTTTGTAGAGCCGTGATAGGTCCAGCGAAAAAAGAGTCTTTTTGAGGGTGTTGCACGTCGGAAACGTGGAGACATAAACGCAATCGCTGGCAATCGACGTCGACATATTCAGGAAATGGAAATCTCAATAATTTTGACTACGAATAGCCATGCACTGCGTATATAAATAGCGTAGTGGACAGACTGTTCAAACAAGTCAAAACTTGCATTCAACTTGCGATCAAATTTGAGCACGTTCAAACTGCTCGCTAGTCAATGCAAGTAGATGCAAGTCGATTCAAGTTAGTGTTCAAACGAAGACGCAAATTAAGTCTGCTGCAGTCAAAACTTGCATTGACTTGCGTTCTCGTTTGTATGGGGCCTAAACGTATACAGTATGCTTCTGATTCTGATTCCGTCGCTCATGCAAGGATTGACTATGTTTCCATACCTGACTAAAGAGACTTCTGTTTGAAATCCTGCAGTAAAAACATAAGACTTTCTGCATAAAACTTCCTGCATAAAACTCACTTTCTGGCAAGCGTTTGATCGTCTGGGTCATGCCACTCAATTGTCTCGATCCAGGCCGGATTACTAGACCACAGGCAACCTAAGCTCGGAGACTGACCCCTATACATAATCCTCGATTTAACAACGTTCTCGGTATAATAGTATACAGATAATATCATAAAATATATATATATATAACACAAGATAATATACATAAAAATATAACACAATAAATCTGCTTGAAAACTGGATCTAATAATAATAATAATAATAATAATAATAATAATAATAATAATAATAATAATAATAATAATAATAATAATAATAAGATCTTTCAGATGAAGAACAAAGGACCCTAAATCATAATGTGGCAGATAATTTATCTGTTGATTTACAAAGGGAGCCTTTAAATAACAGTAACACCAGTAATCCAATATTTTCGAATTCACTTAGTGAGAATATTGTTTTTTACAAGGTGTTATTTCTTGAGACTAGCAAGTGTTTTGATAGTTTCACCCTCTCCAAGTGAGGGAGAAATGGCCTCTAGAAAGGCTTATTTAACTACATAATAATAATAATAATAATATTGTAGAAGGTGATGGTTATAAGTATTTAGGGGTTCTTGAGGATGACCAAATAATGAGCTGTAAAATGAAAGAGATCTTGAGGAAGGAGTACGGTAGGAGGGTTCGCAAGATTATGCAGTCTAAATTAAGTGGAGGCAATTCGATCAAGGCTGTGAACTCTTGGGCAGTCTCGTTGTTGAGGTATTCTGCTCCCTTTGTAAACTGGACGAGATTAGAATTGCAAGAAATGGATAGAAAGACGAGAAAGATCATGAGCATCGAATAGAGCACTGGCACCAAGAGACTCTGTAGCAAGATTGTATTTACCAAGAAAAGAGGGTGGTAGAGGGCTATTAGCAGTAGAAGACTGTGTTGATATCGCAGTCTTAAGTCTAGAAAAGTACATACAGACAAATGAAGAACCTCTCATTTCAGCAGCAAGAGCTAGTCAGTGCTGAGATAGAAAGTGTTAAGAGTTACAAGCAAAGAAAAAAGGAAGAGAGATATGCTGAATGGAAAACAAAAGCCTTACACGGTCAATATATTAATGATATTGAAGAAATCAGCAGTAAAGAATCATGGACATGGTTAGTTAAGGGACAGCTGAAGAAGGAAACAGAGGGCCTAATCATGGCAGCTCAATCCCAGTCCTTAAGAACAAATGTCATCAAAGCGAAGATTGACAAAAGTCAAGATAATGCCAAATGCCGCTTATGCAAATCAAAAGAGGAAACAGTCAACTATATAGTTAGTGGGTGCCAAAACCTAGCACAAAAAGAATATAAGCGTAGACATGACACTAGTGGCTAAAGCTCTACACTGGGATATTCTCCGTCAAAAGGGATTCCCTCATGAACCACAATGGTACAAGCATGACCCTGAGGCTGTCGTAGAAAATGACAAGTTTAAGATATTATGGGACTTTACCATCCAAACAGATCATATAATTACTGCAAGAAGACCTGACATTGTTGTAATAGATAAACAAGGGAAAAGTGCCAACATAGTTAATAGAGGGGACTGGTTATGAAGCCTTTTGTTATATGTCTTTGTTCATTTTTTTCAACCGTGCACAAATTAATCTTTTATTTTTTCATTGTTTCGCCTTAATTTCCATGGTTGAGCAACTGAACCCAAATGTTTCTTTTCCGCTGCTTGTTCGATGTACGTATTCTAGTTCAAAATTAATTATATTAGAATATTTCAATAAATAATCCAATAGACAACATTTCGGTTCATTCATATAGCCATTTTCTAATGAATTTAAACAAACTTTGTGCACGGTCAAGACCAGTTCAACATCCAGACTATAGAACAAAGAAATGTAACAAAAGGCTTCCTAACCATTCCCCTCTATTAACTATGGTGCCAAATAATAGATGTTGCAATCCCTGTTGACGGAAGAATTGACAAAAAAGAGGAAGAGAAGATCGAAAAATACCAGGAGTTAGCAAGGGAAATTAAGAAGCTCTGGAACTTGAAAGTAAAGGTCATTCTGATTGTAGTAGGTGCTCTAGGTAGTGTCACTGAAAGACTGATGGACTGAATATCTCAGTGAAATGGGTGTAACAACACGAGTAGAACTGATTCAAAAATCGGCTCTATTGGGATCAGCAAGGATTCTTCGAAAGGTTCTTGAAGTCTAAGGAACTTGTTGAACCCGGCTTCAAGAAAAATTCCGGTTATTTTCAATCAAACCGTGCGTATCCAAAATAATGATATTAATAATAGTCTTTATTGAAAAAATCACTCTCAGCAAACGTGAAGGCTCACATGTATAAAAAAGTAAAAAAAATAAGAAGCTAAAAATTATCTCTCATATAGAATTGCTGAATTTCAAATTGAATACATTTACACAAATTTAAACAAGCATCTATTTATAAATGAGCGTTTGAACCGTTTCGGTGGAAACCTTGGGTAGTACATAGTTATGACCACGTGGCCTGAAGGCTCTACTCCGCGTTATACGTAACAGTGGATGCGAAGAATTCCCAGTTATATTGTTCCACATCTTTCTGTCACGTTCTTCAATGATTCCACTTATCTTGTATTGCTTACTAGTGTATCAAAGGTTCAAAGGTTCAAAGGTTCTTTATTTCCACACTCTACATTTAATACAATAATATTATAATATTTTACAAAAAAAAATGTGGAGGTTGCAAGAGAACAACCCAAGGGGTTAAACTAGCTCTTGCAACCTAAGAAACAGGTAGGGAATAAACACTTTTATAAGATGGAAGGGCTGATAATTGAACTATCTGTACAAAAAATATATATCATATAAATTGTCAAACAGGAAGAAATATATAGTTATGGAATAGATTTACTAAAAAGTTACAGGAGATACGAGACTAGATATTTCAAATCAAAAGGGAATATATATAGATGCACTAGGTTCTGAGTACCTTACGAGATCATCGTACAGATCGTAGGCATCTATCAGAATAAATGAGGTATTTACTATAAACTTAATTCACAAATATTGCAATTGCATGATGCATACCTCAGAATCTTGATCATCTTTCTTCGCTTTCCAGTTAGCTCTTCCAGTAGAGCCCGGTAGACACGGGATTTTGCATTCTTTTCAATTCAACTTCTTTTATGAAATCAACAAACGACAAACGGGCTTTTTAGTTTCCCTTTTCTCCTTCTGGCTTTCGCCACACGTTCAACTTACCTTCGCATCTCTAATTACTAAATGCACATTGTAAACGCGATTGGAAAACAAAATTTCAATCAAACGTAACAATCAATTAAAGCTCTGCCTGATTACTCCCAAAGCCAAATCTACACTAAAATATCGCCCCATGCCTTTCCGTGCTTAAGTTTCCTATTTCATTCCGAACGGCTTCGTCAATACTACGTTTATCGAAAATTGATCAAACGTTTCCCTTACTAGATATATTTATGAACTAAACTGAACAATTTGGTTTGAAGAGATATAATTAAACACCCTCGGACGGGCGCACGAAGTTCGCATATCTTTCGGCTTGACACTTCGGCTCTACTTCGGGGATTTCCGAATTACGCGCGCACGCACGCACGCACGCACGCATCCTTGAAGTCCATGACATAGTGTGTTACTGGCATAAAGCCAGTAACCACAAAAAGTGTAACTCGAAAAAATATTTTTCAACTTTTAGAATCGAGTTACGGAATTACCGCGTAACTCGAAAATAAAGTTTCAGTCTGTCGAGCTCGAGTTACGTAACTCGACTTTGATTTCAACGACGTTTGTCATTGAGTTACGCACAGATGTCAAAGTGGGCGTTGCCTCACCAAAATGGGCGTGGCCGGGCGCGAAACTCGAAAAATCGCGTAACTCGAAAATCGTAACTCGAAAATCGTAACTCGCAAAATACCCTACCTCTGCAAAAACAATGGATTTCAAATCGGGCCGACGAATCGTGTCGTGTAAATCGGCCTTAATTCCAAAACGCTGGAAATTTGAATAATTTGTGTGAAACACAAGAGGTTTTCAAAGCGTTCAATAAAGTTCGATTTCTTGGCATTTCTAAGTAAATTACGGACTATAACATGCTGTTCTCCAGTCGTTTATAACTTTTCACAGAAGTATTCGTTCTTTTCGATTTACTTATCACAGATGTAGATATCCTAAAGCTTTTCAACGGCAGTAGAGTACAATTAACACTAAAAGTGTGCAATACTTTGCACTATTTAGTACTAAATAGCACTTATCTAATTAAACATAGAGAACAATAGAATTTGCATAATTTAGCACTATTTAGTACTATTTATGTTGCACACTTTTAGTGTTTGTACTCTAGTATTTCTAGAAATATTTCTGTATTTATAAAACGGTAAAAGAGTTGAGGTAAATACAAGGGACTAATGTTTTGAAGGTAAAATTGAGCAATCAACTGGACAACAATTTCTATCCAGAATATTCTTGTTCTAGCTCGCTCACAGTAGACCCTGAATTGCTAAAAGACATTGTCAGAAATAAGAACAAAATTTACCCTCTATTTAATTAAGGAGTTGTGCCAATTTTTATAAAAAGCCTGGTTTTAGAATATCGACTATATCTCCTAAACTTTTACTTTATTTGCCTTAAAAATTACACCATTTTAAAAAAGAGAGATGTCTTATTCTGCGTACCCAAAATTTCAGAAATCTAAAAAACGAGCCTCCCCCACAATAAACACCCGCGGGCCACCTTAAATCACGTTTCACGTCAAAATAAATAGGTCATTCACATTTTCATTTTCTTTATATCTTTATTTAACTGTACGCACTACAACGGTTCTTTTTATTAATGTTCTTCTCCACCTTTTTTTTTTGTCCCTTTAGTGACCTATTTAAAATGCTCCACTCCACTTACTTGCTGTTTCTACTTTTCGGTATCGTTAAAGAGAGTGCGTTAAATTGTCACTAAATAACATCGGCTAGCGTCTTTTCCATATGACCATATAGGCGTGTACAGAATCCAGCGCATGGTCATCAGGATTCTTGGCTACCTCGGCTTCATAACGGTTAAAAAACTCATCTACAATGTCAGCTTTTTCCTTGGAGGGTCGAGAATCTGATAAACCTAAAAAATTTAAACTTTGTGAGCAAAAGAAAGAAAGAAAGAAAGAAAGAAAGAAAGAATAAATAAATAAATAAATAAATAAATAAATTAATTAATTAATAAATAAATAAATTAATTAATTAATTAATTAATTAATTATGATCATTCAAACTGTTCTTCTGTATTTTTTGTATCATTCGGATTTCCTTTGATCATTCATTCAAACTTTCTTTCTATCGGTCACTCATTCAGACTTTCCGCTTATTTTCTTTCCTTGTTTTTATTTATTTACTCACTTACTTACTTACTTATTATTAATTAATTAATTAATTAATTAATTAATTAATTAATAATAAGTAAGTAAGTAAGTGAGTAAATAAATATAAACAAGGTAAGAAAATAAGCGGAAAGTCTGAATGAGTGACCGATAGAAAGAAAGTTTGAATGAATGATCAAAGGAAATCCGAATGATACAAAAAATACAGAAGAACAGTTTGAATGATCAAAGGAAGTCTAAGTGAATGATCGATAGAAAGAAAGTTGAATGAACGGCCAAAGAAAATCCGAATGATTGACCAATATAGAAGGAAAGTTTGAATAAATGATCAAGGGAAATCTGAATGAAGAACCAATAGAAAGTTTGAATTAAGAATAATAATGAATGACCAACGACAGAAATGAGGAAAGTCTTAATGAGGACAGTGTTAATAATCTAAATGAACGACCATGCGCCAACAAAAAGAAAGTCTGAATGAATGTCTGAAAAACATAGAATGTTCGATGCTTTCCCAGTTGATGTTACTAGTTATACGTTTATCTGAAACCTCCAAAGACCAACAAAATTTTGTTCGTAGATTTATTTTAATATCCTTTAATCCTAGCGCTTAGAACAGATCGACTTGAATAAGCGCTATAAAAATTATATTATTATTATTAAAGACCGACAAAATTTCAGTGAAGACACGTGACCCAACAAGCCTACGTGCTAGCTACGTCACTGCTTAAGAATACATCCACCCAACAAGCAGGAGGGGGTTGTATGGGGTGCTCACCGTTACCATACCTGAGACGAATTTATGGACTTTCGGTTCCTTTTTTGTCACGATAATTTCACAAAATATTCTCTGGATCCTCTGGAAAGTTTCCAAGATAATTCTGGATCCGCCCCTTTTACGTACCTGATAAAAACGTCGAGTTACTCCAAGGACGTAAGGTAGGGAAGTACCACTTTGCATGTGCTTTGGGATCTCCTTTCTCTTGCATCCATTTCTGCTTGAACGGACACCGAACGACGCGCGTTTCTATGGAAACCAATTCCAGACCCTTTTGACTGACAGGAGAATCTGGATCTGTGAAAGGCTTCTTGTACTCCTCAATAGTCCGGAAATATTGGGCAAAAGTGGTGTGCTGGAATTCATCCTAAGAAATGAGAAATGAAGAGATTTATAAGTAATTTGGAAATGATGTTCAAATATCAGAAATAACACCACACTGCTACCCTGTGAGCAGAGGCAATTGTCATGTGGCAGGAAAATTGCCTCTGCTCGCAGGGTACCCCACTCCCCAAATCAATATGTATTCCCCACAGGAGCAAAGATGGCACAGTTGGTTACTGCACGCGGCCTTCGGTGCAAGAGGTCCAGAGTTTGATCCCCGCGGATCTCATATCCTTGTTTCAACATTTTTTCCTTTCCATGTAGCTATAAATGCCCTTAAAACGGAGCACTGATGGAGAGAGGGGTAAAGGGCGCACCTTCGAAAGCTTAAACCTGAGCCTCTGGCTCGGGAGAATTGGGCAACCACTCCCTGCTCTTTAAAGTAAAATAAATGAACCTTTTTTCCCCCAATTATGCAACAACTTTACTCTTAATGACACAGAACCCCTAAATCTGGGCACTATTCTCTAAATTACAATGATGATAATGGCAGAAAGCCGCCATGCAAAAAAGAATGGGCCCACATGCCATAATTCAGGGGCAACAATATGCCATAAAAAGTTGCTGCTTAAGAAAGTCTGTGGGACATAGGAAGGTTACATCGAAATAACTGGAAATTTGTCACACAAGCTTGACCTATAAAGAGTTTTTCAAAGAAATGTTCCCGCTGTAGTACATGCAATAAAACAGTAGTCAAAAATGTTTGTGTGGGCACTGAAAGTTTGAATATGAATGAAAGAATGAGAAGAAATTTTGATGGCATCAGTACTGATGATGACACTGGACAGTGGTTGAAATATCAAACAATAAAACGTATCAACAAAATTTCTTCTTGTTTTTTCATTCATATGATAAAACAGTAGTATTTGTCAATAAGAACCCTAGAAATGGTGTCATTGTCATAGTTATCTGTCTACAGAGAAGTCTGTAAAGAGCAAGTTTGCTTTATTATTATGAAGGATTATTACCTCAGTGATTTTGCCTTCATTTACAAGACCCCTCCACAAATCAGTCATCTGCTTAAACATTGATACCTTTGCACCATCAGTGTTACCTGCATACTGACCATGTTTATCTATAGCAAGCTGTGTGAGTACCATAAAGCCCCCTGAAATGATTAATAATGGAAATAATTAATATCAAAAATAAAATATTATTAGAGATAAATAATTATTGATTGATGTTCATAAATACAATTTTCTACGATATTTTATGTCATGAGTTTATATTATTGGGATCAGGGAATGTATCAGCTGGGTATTCTGATATATGACTGAGCTATATAAGGACATGCTTCTTCTAATCCCCATACCACGCCCTCCCAAGGTGAGGTGCTACTGCTACAATCCAACCCACCACCTTATTTTATTTTATTTTATTTTATTTTATTATATTTTATTTTATTTTATTAGCTTCGCCGTGAAGATATGCTTACATGCATAAATAAATGGCAGGGCAACTGCAACAGTCAGCGTGGCCAATTATTGTGGGCCCAGGTCATATATATATATGAAATATAAAATGAGTAGAAAATTTACAAATAGGTAAACAACGAGAAAAGATTAGAAACAGTACGCAAGTGATTGGTTGCATCAGGCTGACTTATTGCATTTACAACTTATTGCTTTAAAAGAAGGACAAAAGAATTTAAAACAAATGTCTGCTCTTTTGAATTAGGGAGAAGATATTTACAGTGCATACAGTTACAGTGCATATTTTGAATGGAATTTGGTCAAATGCCATCCATTCCCATTGGGAAAGAGAAAGGACATTGCTAATGTGGTCATGAGTTGAAGAGGTCTAAGCTAGGTTATGTGAGGTTTTGCATCACCTGGCACTAATTCTTCAGCTCTTTGCAACAAAATCAGTTCCCAATCCTTCTCTGCTTGTTTAGAGAACTTTTTCTTTTCTTCAGGATCTGTAGCCATAGTATGTTGCAGTGCCCCACTGATATCGCAGGGTTTCTCTCTCAACCAGTGCATACTTGTTGAAGAAAATCCTAGGTGTACAGTGTTGCGTGGGACACACTGCTCATAGAAATTTGTTCCACAAGCCTGAACAAACACATTAGAGAAATCTCTGAGGAAGGATGGTGGCCCAGAAATAAGTCCTGAAATAATGCAAATGTATTTTTTAAGGTAATTCTGTAGAAATAAAACCAAATTTAATTTCACGAAACTTCGCCCAGTAATAATTTTTAAGTTGGTTATCTCCAAAATGAAATAAAAAATGGTGGTACGTCAACGCATTCGTTTTCGCACTAGATAATTTGAAAGTACACCATCTTTTATTTCTCGATCGAAATCGCCAAAAAGAATTCACTTCTTGAGCCTGAGCATTGCTAGCTCTCTAAAGTGAACTCTTTTTCCATCTTTGCATAACAATCTAGTAAAATGATGTGATAATTCATATAAAAATGCAGATTTTAAGCGAAAGAAGGAAAAATTGGATGATAGTATGTACTCCGTAGCATTGTGAAAACAGCTATTCAACGACTCGTTTAGGAAAATATCTAAAAATCTGGACATGGAATCTAAACATATAGGTCCTCGTGTTCGTTTTTGCGCTATTATCTTAAAAAGGAGTTAATCTTTTATTTCTCGATCGAAATCGCCAAAAAGAATTCACTTCTTGAGCCTGAGCATTGCTAGCTCTCTAAAGTGAACTCTTTTTCCATCTTTGCATAACACGCTAGCAAGATAATGTGATGAATTGATATGAAAATGCAGTTATTAAGCGAAAGAAGGTAAAATTGGATGATAGTATGTGCCCTTGTAGCAGCGTGAAATGGCTTTCACAAAATTCTAAAAATTTGGACATGGAATCTAAACATAGGTCCTCGTGTTCGTTTTTGCGCTATTATCTTAAAAAGGAGTTAATCTTGGCGTAAATGCATCAGTGGCCGAGGGTGGACTAGGGCGAGTAATCAATATAGCAACTGTCTGAGAATGTGTTTGCTGTGGAAGAGTTCTGTAAACTTACGTTTACATCATTTTAAGTCTGTTAACTAATATTTACATCATTTTAAGTGGGATTTTTGCAATGTTATGCGCAGTATGTTTGTGCAGTGCCAACTCAAAGTATAACTATTAGAATAAAAATAAAAGTATATACTATATCAAAGAATAAAAAGATTTTTATTTAATACTGTACCTTGTAATCTCATAAACAAAGACTTGAAATCATTGACTGGTTGGTCCTCGTAGACAATATTGATTGGTAGCTCCTCCCCATACTTCTCTCGTATGGCTTTCACGCATGCGTACATAAGTGGCATTGAAGTACCACCATCTGCTGTCCCATAGTCTGCAATAGTGAACACTGTACCACTATGGATAGGAGTGGACTGAAGTGCTTCTAAAACTAAAGGAATCCCTTCTTGTATGACTTGGAAGCAGGAAATAACATGGTCTGAGTAAAAGCCTGATCCATCTGATCCATAAGGGATGTGGCTGTGAGGAGACTGGTAATAGGAAGTGAAAACTTTGTAAGTGATCTCTGATCTAACTTTGAACTTCTCCTTTAAAGCGGATTAATCTTAAGAAGAATTTAGAAGTTGATCAGAGATATTGTACATTCTTGCATGACCTAATGTATTTTTACGAAATTTATGGGGAGAGCGGTCGGGGTGTAAAGGCCCAGTTATACGAGCAACAAAACGTTCAACTTGTCGCGCAACATTGTTGCGTTGCAAGTTGCAGGGCAAATGTTGCTTGTATTACCACCCCATGCGCAACAAATTTTCTTTGTTACAAAAAGTAAACAGTGCTTCTACTTCGTGCAACAAAGAAAATTTGTTGTGCGCGGGGTGGTAATACGAGCAACATTTGCTCTGCAACTTGCAACGCAACGTTGCGCGACAAGTTGCACGATTTTGTTGCTCGTATTACCGGGCCTTAAGTCATCGTGCTAATTACTCAAGGCACCAATGGAAACCACAATTAACATACAATTTTCATGAAATAATAACACTTACAAATGGCTTTTTTCCACTCTCCATTTGAAAGTTTTAACACCTACAGTGAAAACAAAATATTGTTATCATTTAATTTAGAAGGGGGGTTTAAGGAAGCTAAACCCCCACCAACGTGTTTTGTAAAATGGTGCTCCCCCTTTCAAAAATTCTAGATCGGCGCCGCTGCGACTCGAGACTTATTCGAAGATGAAGACTAATTCACTGATTTCGTGATGCTTCACAGAGGAAGTTGTAAGATCACACACAAGAATATCAACGATTTCCTTGTCTTGTAGGGTTCGAAGGATTAATTCTAGTCAATTATCGATTCAATTATCATCTTACCTTTCTGAAGAACAAAATGCCAACAATTTAAATGGCGCCTTCTTTTACCAAACGCTTTCTTCTTGCCTTTAACCAGACTTAACTCTATTAACTCTGGTTTGACTGTGTAAAGGCACTGTCTGGAATGTTTCCTGTTTAGCTGGATAAGTTGCCGCTAGCTCCCTACAAATCGAACAATATGATTGGTTGGTGGTTCACTTGATGTGATGAGATTGAATCTCTGTGCTTTGACCTTTTACTATCAAAGAACTCGGGAAAAATACCTTCGTCTCGTAGTTCGTAGTTCAGTATTATACTCTTTTTAAATAAACCAGTTAAAATTCCTCAAAATCTAATATTCTTATTATATGAAATAACTGATCGAACGTTCACTCCCAGGTCACAGCCAGAATGAGCTCCTCCTTGAAGTGAAAAATGAATAGGATTGGTTTAAATGAAATATTTATTCTATGACGTCAATACGTCTGACCTTTCAACCCCTTAAATAAACTGTTAAAATCTTTAGAAATCTACACCTAATATTCTCTAGATATGCATTAATTCACTCATTGATGTTTGATGTGGCTGACTTTAATCCAAGATTGAAATCCAATCCAAATCAAACCAAATATTTCATCAAACAAAGCGGGAATGGTACAGTCTGGTACAGGATCGACATGTATTACTTGGTATGAACCCCGGGGGGGGGTGGGGGGGTGGGGTACTTGACCAGGATTTGGGTGGGGATGTTCCGCTGGGATCCTAAAACGGTTAGCCTGTTTATGACAGAAAATCTCAAAATACCATACCCTGTTTATGACAAAGTATAATAATTGCAGAATGTAATGCACTTATTTGTTTGTAATGTAAATGAGTTTCATAACGAGTTTGTTGCGATCGTGATCGAACAACGATAAATAAAGCTTCTAGACAGATCGTTGCCATTGTGGCTAGCTAACGACTAAGGTTGATGAGAAAGCTGCTACCCTGAAAATGACAAGAAGCTCGAAAAATTGCAAAAAGGATACCCTGTTTATGACAGGAACTCGAAAAACCATACCCTGTTCAGCGGATCATCCCCGTATAGTAAATATATGGGAGTACCCCCCCCCCCCCCCCCCGGGGTATGAACTAGAGTCTTTGGACCGAGTCTTTCTACACGATGCTTTTTGTAGTCGCTTTCACTTAATTTATGTTCTTCAATTACGACACACAATACAAATTAAGAACTAAATGCATTGCGCATCAACGAACTTTCATTCTGTTTATTCTTAGGTCGAGAAACCTCATTTTTCTAGGGCAAAAATAGGCAAAATAAAATTTGATTTTCAAAAATGTACCCCCTCCCCTGTCTACCTTAATTAGAAGTATTTTTCAGCATATACTATTCTAACTTTTCTATGATCAAAATATAAGACAAATTTTTAATTGCACCTAGTTGCAATATCATATTAATATCGTCCTATATACATGTGCAAATATCAACGCAAAGTTTTTCTGTACTGTTCAGTAAATTATAATTAAAAAGCCTCAGGAGAAGTGGCTGGGCTGCCTGTGTTTTGGGGCGACGGCGACGCCTGTGCACGAAAGAGAACTGGGGCGAGTACGGCGTTGTTCCCGCCAAAACTTGAAACTTTAGCACACGCGCGCGCTAGTCCGTCACAACATTTATTGGAACTATTTATGAACAAAATTGTTTATGCAAGAAGATGAGTAGTTTTTAAACACATTCAAGAACTACTTTTACTGGCGTACATGGAAAACACGATGTCAGACGAAGAATTTGTTCTATTGTACGACCATTATAAATCAAAAAATCCGAAGTTACGAGCCTTTTAGCCTTGAAAAGTATAATTCTGACGAGTGTAAAGCTGAATTTCGTGTTGAAAAAGTGGACATTCTTCGACTGGCCGAAGCTTTACAGAATGGCCTATCCCTGCCGGTACAGTGACATGATACCACATTTTCCACGACCTGTTTCCGTGCTAAGCTTGGTAACAAATCACACTCTAAATTATGTCTGTGAGCGTCATCCTCGGCCTCACACAACTGCGTTTCAACTTCGGTTATACCCCGGGGGGGACTCCGATCGTATATGGGCGGGGATGCTCGTCGTACCTTTTCAGCGGTCAAAATCTGCAATCTGGTACCTTTTAGGGTGTCTCAGACTTAAGTGGACTACCAGAGACATAGCTGGTACCTTTTAGGGACTGTTTTGGGGTAAATATATAGACTACCTAAAATAAGCATGAAAGGGGCGATTTCGATGATCTGAATTGAATCTTCAAATCACATCGATAACAAAGTGTATCATTACTTTAATTCTTTATTATTGTTTTTGAATTGGCACCTTTTAGGGGTAGAAATCAATCGTTGCCACTCCCACTCAGGTACCTTTTAGGGGTCATTTTCAAAATTTCCGACGAGCATCCCCGTCCTCTTATATATAGGAGTCCCCCCCCCCCCCCGGGGGGTTATACTCCGAACGACAACAACAAACAACGAGGAACGCCTGGCATATTTCAAGCTCTCCAGGAAAGCCTGGAATATCGCGCGCGCTTTGCGATTTTTATTTATCATATCGGGCAGAAAAATCAACAACTGGTTCCAGTTTAAAGAAGACGTCAGCTTTGCCTGCCTTGAAACCCACAACCTGAAGTAAACATTTACATTTGCTATGTCTTTTTTCGTGGTATTTGCGTAAAAATCAACTTAAAGAGCATCACATTACCTTTTCCCGCCGTTCGGGTGTACAAACGCGCGCGTCCGCTAACAGAAAATGGCGGGAATTTTCCCAGACTTGTTTTGACTTGGTCGCGAAGGATTGTGCAATAGAGGGATAGATTGTCTTGTGTTTACTGGTGAAATGTTTTGCTTATTTTGCAAATGAAATAGGCTAGAAGGAGATTGTGAGTAAAAAAAATTGATCTTGTGACGTACTAACCAATGCTTGCAAGAACACATTGTCTCCGAGCTTGGGTTGCCTGTGGTCTAGTAATCCGGCCTGGATCGAGACAATTGAGTGGCATGACCCAGACGCTTCTGCATGCGGCTGGTCTGAATGTGAGTTTTATGCAGAAAGTCTTGTGTTTTTACTGCAGGATTTCGAACAGAGGTCTCTATAGTCAGGTATGGAAACATATTCAATCCTTGCATGAGCGACGGAATCAGAATCAGAAGCATACTGTATACGTTTATAGATAGTGGCCCAGGAATTAGTGTTTGCATTCAACTAGCTTGCGATCAAATTTGTTAGTGTTCAAACGAAGACGCAAGTCCGCTGCAGTCAAAACTTGCATTGACTTGCGTTCTCGTTTGTATGGGGCCTAAACGTATATGCTTCTGATTCTGATTCCGTCGCTCATGCAAGGATTGAATATGTTTCCATACCTGACTAAAGAGACCTCTGTTCGAAATCCTGCAGTAAAAACATAAGACTTTCTGCATAAAACTCACATCCAGACCAGCCGCATGCAGAAGCGTCTGGGTCATACTCTGGATCATGCCACTCAATTGTCTCGATCCAGGCCGGATTACTAGACCACAGGCAACCTAAGCCTAATAACCTAATAATATCATAAACTATATATATATAACACAAGATAATATACGAATATACATAAAAATATAACACAATAAATCTGCTTCAAAACTGGATCAAAATTATATTAATAATAAAAATAATAGTCTTTATTGAAAAAATCACTCTCAGCAAACGTGAAGGCTCACATGTATAAAAAAGTAAAAAAAATAAGAAGCTAAAAATTATCTCTCATATAGAATTGCTGAATTTCAAATTGAATACATTCACACAAATTTAAACAAGCATCTATTTATAAATGAGCGTTTGAACCTTTCGGTGGAAACCTTGGGTAGTACATAGTTATGACCACGTGGCCTGAAGGCTCTACTCCGCGTTTTACGTAACAGTGGATGCGAAGAATTCCCAGTTATATTGTTCCACACCTTTCTGTCACGTTCTTCAATGATTCCACTTATCTTGTATTGCTTACTAGTGTATCAAAGGTTCAAAGGTTCAAAGGTTCTTTATTTCCACACTCTACATTTAATACAATAATTGCTGCCGCTGCGAGCGAGCCTGAAGCGAGCGAGCAAGGCAGCAACCCTAATCCGTGAAAGGGCCTCGATTTCTACCCATAATGCACTTTACTTTTTTACCATAATGCCTCATTTTTTAACCACAATGCTTTGCATGCCCATTGGTATATAAGCGTGATAGACCCTCTTTGAAGGAAGAGATACATTAAGGTAAACTAGCTATTTCTAATAGAAAGTGAAGTGCTGCGAGCACAAAACAGCTGGTGTATCCACGTTAGCAGAACGGTTCCCCTTAAACTCATGACGGCTTCACGAAAGTACACCGCTTTCTCTGATATATCAAATGTTTCTTGTCTATATCCTGCGCGTTGTGTGACGAACACTGCTAGTTGACCTTCAATATTGAATTACAAAACATAATTCTTCAGGATCAGTGTCGGACACACACAGTTCAAAATATTTAGCACTTTGAGTAAAGCAATTTTTCAAACAATCACAAACGGCTAGAGTTGGCAATGATTATAAAACTAGCTGATTTTAAAGAGCTAGTTTATTTAGGAAAATCGATCGAATGTTTGACATTTCGCAGATCGTGGCCACGTGCTCGAAACTGGTCCAATGCAATTTAAAGGCACAAGATGAACTATTTAAGCTGCTCTTTACCATAATTATTACTTCGAAAGATAGTATAATAAATTGTAGTAGAGTACATATTTTATGATTGATGAATTTTATTAAAAGACTAATAAAAAATAGAATTGTTTTATTACTTAATCGGTCATGATTCATATTCTCAAAGTGGCATGCAATACAGTGATTTGACTTCAAACAAAATCTAACTGTGTAATAATTAGATGCACACAAAATAAAACAGAAGCTCTGTGGTGTCTATTAGTCTACTATCTATTTGAAAACACTCTTACTAACACTGATAATGTCTATTTTTCGACTGTTCCATGTTGACTTGATTTTCATGAATCCCTAAAATACCGACTTCAAAATATATATTACACTATTTCCTTCAGTTGCTTTTGTTGTATCTATTTTTAAAATAGAGTGGAACCAACGTCATTTAAGTTTCATTTTGACACTTCAATTCTATTTCATGATATCTGATTGAACACATCTTTCATGAAAATTTCTGCTCACCACTTTCCAGGCAGCACTCAACTACCTATTAGGTAGACTAGTATAATATTTTACGGCAAAAAAAAATTGTGGAGGTTGCAAGAGAACAACTCTAGGGGTTAAACTAGCTCTTGCAACCTAAGAAACAGGTAGGGAAAAAATACTTTTATAAGATGGAAGGGCTGATAATTGAACTATCTGTACAAAAAATATATATCATATAAATTGTCAAACAGGAAGAAATATATAGTTATTTACTAAAACGTTGCAGGAGATACAAGACTAGATATTTCAAATCGTCCAAATCAAAAGGGAATATATATTTATAAAAAGCCTGGTTTTAGAATATCGACTATATCTCCTAAACTTCTACTTTATTTGCCTTAAAAATTACACCATTTTCAAAAAAGAAAGATGTCTTATTCTGCGTACCCAAAATTTCAGAAATCTAAAAAATCGAGCCTCCCCACAATAAATACCCGCGGGCCACCTTAAATCACGTTTCACGTCAAATTAATAGGTCATTCACATTTTCATTTTTTTTTGTATCTTTATTTAACTGTACGCACTACAACGGTTTTTTTTATCAATGTTCTTCTCCACCTTTTTTTTTTTTTGTTCCTTTAGTGACTTATTTAAAATGCTCCACTCCACTTACTTGCTGTTTCTACTTTTCGGTATCGTTAAAGAGAGTGCGCTAAATTGTCACTAGATAACAACGTACGGCTAGCGTCTTTTTCGTATGACCATGTAGGCGTGTACATAATCCAGCGCATGGTCATCAGGATTCTTGGCTACCTCGGCTTCATAACGGTTAAAAAACTCATCTACGATGTCATCTTTTTCCTTGGAGGATCGAGAATCTGATAAGCCTAAAAATATTAAACTTTGTGAGCAAAAGACAGAAAGAAAGAAAGAAATAAATAAAGAAAGAAAGAAAGAATGAATGAATGAATGAATGAATGAATGAATGAATGAACGAATAAATAAATAAATAAATAAATAAATAAATAAATAAATAAATAATAAGTAAGTAAGTAAGTAAGTAAGTAAGTAAGTAAGTAAGTAAGTAAGTAAGTAAGTAAGTAAGTAAGTAAATAAATAAATATAAACAAGGTAAGAAAATAAGAGAAAGTCTGAACGAGTGACCGATAGAAAGAAAGTTTGAATGAACGATCAAAGGAAATCCGAATGATACAAAAAAATACAGAAGAACAGTTTGAATGATCAAAGGAAGTCTAAGTGAATAATCGATAGAAAGAAAGTTGAATGAACGGCCAAAGAAAATCTGAATGATTGACCAATATAGAAGGAATTAAAGTTTCAATAAATGATCAAGGGAAATCTGAATGAAGGACCAATAGAAAGTTTGAATTAAGAACAATAATGAATGACCAATGACAGAAATGAGGAAAGTCTTAATGAGGACCGTGTTAATAAATGATCAAAGGAAGTCTAAATGAATGACCAACAAAAAGAAAGTCTGAATGAATGTCTGCATGAAAAACATAGAATGTTCGATGCTTTCCCAGTTGATGTTAAGTTATATGTTTATCAGAAACGTTAACCACCAAAGACCGAGAAAATTTCAGTGAAGGCACGCGAGCCAACAAGCCTACTTGCTAGCTACGTCACTAGTTGCTAACGAATACAATCACTCAACAAGCAGGAGGGGGTTGTATGGGGTGTTCACCCCTGCCTGAGACGACTTTGGGTTCTTTTTTTGTCACGATAATTTCACAAAATATTCTATGGATCCTCAGGAAACTTTCCAAGATAATTCTGGATCTCATCCTGTTACGTACCTGATAAAAACGTCGAGTTACTCCAAGGACGCAGGGTAGGGATGTACCACTTCGCATGTGCTTTGGGATCTCCTTTCTCTTGCATCCATTTCTGCTTGAACGGACACCGAACGACGCGCGTTTCTATGGAAACCAATTCCAGACCCTTTTGACTTACAGGAGAATCTGGATCTGTGAAAGACTTCTTGTACTCCTCAATAGTCCGGTAATAATTGGCGAAAGTGGTGTGCTGGAATTCATCCTAAGAATTGAAATGAGAAATACTGAAGAGATTTTGTCACACAAGCTTGATCTATAAAGAGTTTTTCAAGGAAATGTTCCCGCTGTAGTACATGCAATAAAACAGTAGTCAAAAATGTTTGTGTGGGCACTGAAAGTTTGAATATGAATGAAAGAATGAGAAGAAATTTTGTTGACATCAGTATTGATGATGACGCTGGACAGTGGTTGAAATATCAAACAAAACATATCAACAAAATTTCTTCTTGTTCTTTCATTTATATGATAACACAGTAGTATTTGTTAAGAAGAACCCTAGAAATGGTATCATTGTCATCTGTCTACAAAGAAGTATCTGACAAGAGCAAGTTTGCTTTATTATCATGAAAGATTATTACCTCAGTTATTTTGCCTTCATTTACAAGACCTCTCCATAAATCAAGCATCTGTTTATGCACTGATACCTTTGCACCATCAGTGTTACCTGTATACTGACCATGTTCATCTGTAGCAAGCTGTGTGAATACCAGAAAGCCCCCTGAAATGATTAATAATGGAATTGATTGATGTTCATAAATACAATTTCTACGATATTTATGTCATGAGTTTATATTATTGGGATCAGGAAAATGTCCTGGGTATTCTCATATATGAGCTATATATAAGGACATGCTTCTTCTAATCCCCATACCACGCCCTCCCAAGGTGAGGTACGTGCTACTGCTACAATCCAACCCACCACCTTATTTTATTAATTTTATTTTATTAGCTTCGCCGTGAAGATATGCTTACATACATAAATAAATGTCAGGGCAACTGCAACAGCGTGGCCAATTATTGTGGGCCCAGGTCATATATATATGAAATATAAAATGAGTAGAAAATTTACAAATAGGTAAACAACGGGAAAAGATTAGAAACAGTACGCAAGTGATTGGTTGCATCATTCTGACTTATTGCATTTACAACTTATTGCTTTAAAAGAAAGACAAAAGAATTTAAAACAAATATCATTAGATATTTACATTGTCCAAGACAAGTACAGTGCATATTTTGAATGGAATTTGGTCAAATGCCATCCATTCCCATTGGGAATTAAAGAGAAAGGAATTTGCTAGCTAGGGTGGTGATGAGTTGAAGAGATCTAAGCTAGGTTATGTGAGGTTTTGCATCACCTGGCACTATTTCTTCAGCTCTTTGCAACAAATTCAGTTCCCAATCCTTCCCAGCTTGTTCAGAGAACTTTTTCTTTTCTTCAGGATCTGTAGCCATAGTATGATGTAGTGCTCCACTGATATCGCAGGGTTTCTCTCTCAACCAGTGCATACTTGTTGAAGAAAATCCTAGGTGTACTGTGTTGCGTGGGACACACTGCTCATAGAAATTTGTTCCACAAGCCTGAACAAACACATTAGAGAAATCTCTGAGGAAGGATGGTGGCCCAGGAATGAGTCCTGAAATAATGCAAATGTATTTTTTAAGGTAATTCTGTAGAAATAAAACCAAACATAAAATTTAATTTCACACAACTTCGCACAGTAATAATTTTTAATTTTAATTTGTTCGTTTTTTGTGCTTTTTCATCACTGGCCTCAAATCCAAATATAGATATAGACACATTTCAAGGCCTCTCCCTGGTTAGGGGTGGGGGTAGGGGTTTACTTCGACTACACACACACAGACTTTGTCCTAGTGCCCTTGGTAAGTACTATATAAAATGGAACAGAACCATTGAGAAATATAAATCATGTTCAACCTGCCTTCACATCTTTAACTAGTAAATGTACATTGTAAACACGGCTGGAAAACAAAATTTCGATCAAACATGTAAGTTCTGTTGAGAAATTGCCTCAACCAAATCAACAATAAACCACACTTCAAGATAATCTTGAATTTTACGAGGTCAAAAACAAGACGACGTTTGGCATTTTTAGTATTACAATGTAAATGATGGCGGATAGCCAAGTAGAATTCTTATCAAAGTAAAAATATATTTTTAGTCTTTCCAAAGTCTCACAAGAATCAATTAAAGCTGTGCCTGACTACATCAAATAAAGAAAATTCTATATAGTTACAGACTTTACATTCGTATTTTACGTGAAAGTACTTTTATATTATGCACGGTTCTGAAACGGTCTGAAATGTTGGTGTCCTGTGGAGCAATACGCTACAGTTTGAGTTAAGTGACATAACAACTCTTGCCGAATAAAACATTTTGCTTTGTGCATCAAATTATTTCGCTTTCGGCTCAAAACTGAATTATCTCCAAGCACAGTTTTCTAAACCATATTTTTGAATAAAATCGATTGGACGAGAAATAAAATTTTAATTCAAATTTTTGGCACCTATGCCGTGACGTGCAAACAAAGATTTGTCTATTACAAATCGAAAACCTTCGAACCTTTAGACACGGTAAGTTCATTTAAATTTCTACCTAACCAAAATGAAAACTGAAGCACTATATAAAATGTAACAGAACCATTGAGAAATATAAATGACGTTCAACTTACCTTCGCATCTCTAATTACTAAATGCACATTATAAACGCAACCTTAATGCCTACGACCCAAAGCCATTGATCTACAGTAAAATATCGCCCCATGTTTCCGTGCTTAAGTTTCCTATTTCATTCCGAACGGCTTCGTCAATACTATCAGACTATACGTTTATCGAGAATTGATCAAACGTTTCCCCTACAGATATATTTATGAACTAAACTGAACAGTTTGGTCTCAAGACATATATTATAACCACAAACCCTATATTTGATTATTTAAATAATCGACTTAAACACCCTCGGACCGGCGCACGAAGTTCGCATATCTTTCGGCTTGACACTTCGGCTCTACTTCGGAGATTTCCGAATTACACGCACATGCACGCACGCACGCATAAAGACCATGACATAGTGTGTTACTGGCATAAAGCCAGTAACCACAAAAAGGAGTTAATCTTGAGGTAAATGCATCGGTGGCCGAGGGTGGACTAGGGCGAGTAATCAATATAGCGACTGTTAGAACGTGTTTACTGTGGAAGAGTTAGAAGTGTAAACTAACGTTTACATCGTTTTAAGTTGGATTTTTGCAATGTTATGCGCAGTATGTTTGTGCAGTGCCAACTCAAAGTATAACTATTAATTAGTATAAAAATAAAAGTATATAGCTATTTCAATTAACGTTGTCGCTGAAAAAAGCCTAAAATATGGGCTTTCAACTATCTTTTGTTTACTAAAAAATTTCGCTGTAGGCTATCTAAGAAGTTAAGGAATATATGTCCAACTTGTAGAATTTGCAAGCATACAGTGAATTTCTTATTTTAATAATGTCACATTAAAAATAATTTCATGATTCTGCTCTCAAAGTTTTAGTCGCTTTAAGCTTTTTCAGCGACAACGTTAATTGAATTAGCTATATACTATATCAAAGTATAAAAAGATTTTAATACTATACCTTGTAATCTCATAAATAAAGACTTGAAATCATTAACTGGTTGATCCTCGTAGATGATGTTGATTGGTAACTCATCCCCATACTTCTCTCGTATGGCTTTCACGCATGCGTACATGAGTGGCATTGAAGTACCACCATCTGCTGTCCCATAGTCTGCAATAGTGAACACTGTACCACTTTGGATAGGAGTGGATTTAAGTGCTTCTAAAACTAAAGGAATCCCTTCTTGTATGACTTGGAAGCAGGCAATAACATGGTCTGAGTAAAAGCCTGATCCATCTGGTCCATAAGGGATGTGGCTGTGAGGAGACTGGTAATAGGAAGTGAAAACTTTGTAAGTGATCTCTGATCTAACTTTAACTTCTCCTTTAAAGTGGATTAATCTTAAGAAGAATTTAGAAGTTGATCAGAGATATTGTACACTCTTGCATGACCTAATGTATTTGTACGAAATTTATGGGGAGAGCGGTCGGGGTGTTAAGGCCCAGTTATACGAGCAACAAAATCGTTCAACTTGCATGTCGCGCACTCAACATTGTTGCGTTGCAAGTTGCAGAGCAAATGTTGCTTGTATTACCACCCCATGCGCAACAAATTTTCTTTGTTACAAAAAGTAAACAGTGCTTCTACTTCGTGCAACAAAGAAAATTTGTTGTGCTCGGGGTGGTAATACGAGCAGCATTTGCTCTGCAACTTGCAACGCAACGTTGCGCGACAAGTTGAACGATTGTGTTGCTCGTATTACCGGGCCTTAAGTCATCGTGTTAATTACTCAAGGCACTAATGGAAACCACAATTAACATACAATTTGCATGAAATAATAACACTTACAAATGGCTTTTTTCCACTCTCCATTTGAAAGTTTTAACACCTACAGTGAAAACAAAATTAAAGATTGTTATCATTTACTTTAGAAGGGGGGGGGGGGGGGGGTTTAAGGAAGATAAACCCCCATCAACGTGTTTTGCAAAATGGTGCCCCCCCCTTCAAAAATTCTAGATCCGCCGCTGCGACTCGAGACTTATTCGAACATGAAGACTAATTCACTGATTTCGTGATGCTTCACAGAGGAAGTTGTAAGATCACACACAAGAATATCAACGATTTCCTTCTTGTAGGGTTCGAAGGATTAATTCTAGTCAAAAACCGATTCAATTATCATCTTACCTTTCTGAAGAACAAAATGCCAACAATTTAAATGACGCCTTCCTTTACCAAACGCTTTCTTCTTGCCTTTAACCAGACTTAACTCTATTAACACTGGTTTGACTGTGTAAAGGCACTGTCTGGAATGTTTCCTGTTTAGCTGGACAAGTTGCCGATAGCTCCCTACAAATGATCGAACAATATGATTAGTTAGTGGTTTACTTGATGCGATGAGATTGAATCTCTGTGCTTTGACCTTTTACTATCAAAGAACTCGGGAAAATACTTTCGTCTCGTAGTTCGTAGTTCAGTATTATACTCTTTTTAAATAAACCAGTTAAAATTCCTCAAAATCTAATATTCTTATTATATGAAATAACTGATCGAACGTTCACTCCCAGGTCACAGCCAGAATGAGCTCCTCCTTGAAGTGAAAAATGAATAGGATTGGTTTGTACCTCAAACAATTAGCCTTACTTGAAAATGAAATATTTATTCTATGACGTCAATACGTCTGACCTTTCAACCCCTTAAATAAACTGTTAAAATCTTTAGAAATCTACACCTAATATTCTCTAGATATGCATTAACTCACATCATTGATGTTTGATGTGGCTGACTTTGATCCAAGACTCAAATCCAATCCAAATCAAACCAAAGATTTCATCAAACAAAGCGGGAATGGTACAGTCTGGTTCAGGATCGACATGTATTACTTGGTATGAACTAGAGTCTTTGGACCGAGTCTTTCTACACGATGCTTTTTGTAGAGTCGCTTTCACTTAATTTATGTTCTTCAATTTCGACACACAATACAAATAATTAAGAACTGAATGCATTGCGCATCAACGAACTTTCATTCTGTTTATTCTTAGGTCGAGAAACCTCATTTTTCTAGGGCAAAAATAGGCAAACTGTAAAATTTGATTTTTCAAAAATGTACCCCCTCCCCTGTCTACCTAATTAGAGGTATTTTTCAGCATATACTATTCTAACTTTTCTATGATCAAAATATAAGACAAATTTTTAATTACACTTAATTGCAATATCACATTAATATCGTCCTATATACATGTGCAAATATCAACGCAAAGTGTTTCTGTACTGTTCAGTAAATTATAATTAAAAAGCCTCAGGAGAAGTAGCTGGGCTGCCTGTGTTTTGGGGCGACGGCGACGCCTGTGCACGAAAGAGAACTGGGGCGAGTACGGCGTTGTTCCCGCCAAAACTTGAAACTTTAGCACACGCGCGCGCTAGTCCGTCACAACATATATTGGAACTATCTATGAACAAAACTGTTTATGCAAGAAGATGAGTAGTTTTTAAACACATTCAAGAACTACTTTTACTGGCGTACATGGAAAACACGATGTCAGACGAAGAATTTGTTCTATTGTACGACCATTATAAATCAAAAAATCCTGATTTTAACTATCGAAGTTACGAGCCTTTTAGCCTTGAAAAGTATAATTCTGACGAGTGTAAAGCTGAATTTCGTGTTGAAAAAGTGGACATTCTTTGACTGGCCGAAGCTTTACAGCTACCGCAAACATTTCGATGTCAACAAAGAAGCTTATGCAATGGTGCCTGGAAGTCCTGTGTATACTTTTGAAAAGAATGGCCTATCCCTGCCGGTACAGTGACATGATACCACATTTTCCACGACCTGTTTCCGTGCTAAGCTTGCGGTAACAAATCACACTCTAAATTATGTCTGTGAGCGTCATCGTCGGCCTCACACAACTGCGTTTCAACTTCGGTTATACCCCCGGGGGGGGGGGGGGGGAACTCCGATCGTATATGGACGGGGATGCTCGTCGTACCTTTTAGCGGTCAAAATCTGCAATCTGGTACCTTTTAGGGTGTCTCAGACTTAAGTGGACTACCAGAGACATAGCTGGTACCTTTTAGGGACTGTTTTGGGGTAAATATATAAACTACCTAAAATAAGCATGAAAGGGGCGATTTCGATGATCTGAATTGAATCTTCAAATCACATCGATAACAAAGTGTATCATTACTTTAATTCTTTATTATTGTTTTTGAATTGGCACCTTTTAGGGGTAGAAATCAATCGTTGCCACTCCCACTCAGGTACCTTTTAGGGGTCATTTTCAAAATTTCCGACGAGCATCCCCGTCCTCTTATATATAGGAGTCCCCCCCCCCCCCGGGGGGTTATACTCCGAACGACAACAACAAACAACGAGGAACGCCTGGCATATTTCAAGCTCTCCAGGAAAGCCTGGAATATCGCGCGCGCTTTGCGATTTTTATTTATCATATCGGGCAGAAAAATCAACAACTGGTTCCAGTTTAAAGAAGACGTCAGCTTTGCCTGCCTTGAAACCCACAACCTGAAGTAAACATTTACATTTGCTATGTCTTTTTTCGTGGTATTTGCGTAAAAATCAACTTAAAGAGCATCACATTACCTTTTCCTGCCGTTCTGGTGTACAAACGCGCGCGTCCGCTAACAGAAAATGGCGGGAATTTTCCCAGACTTGTTTTGACTTGGTCGCGAAGGATTGTGCAATAGAGGGATAGATTTTCTTGTGTTTACTGGTGAAATGCTTGCTTATTTTGCAAATGAAATAGGCTAGAAGGAGATTGTGAGTAAAAAAAATTGATCTTGTGACGTACTAACCAATGCTTGCAAGAACACATTGTCTCCGAGCTTGGGTTGCCTGTGGTCTAGTAATCCGGCCTGGATCTGCCTGGATCGAGACAATTGAGTGGCATGACCCAGACGCTTCTGCATGCGGCTGGTCTGAATGTGAGTTTTATGCAGAAAGTCTTGTGTTTTTACTGCAGGATTTCGAACAGAGGTCTCTATAGTTAGGTATGGAAACATATTCAATCCTTGCATGAGCGACGGAATCAGAATCAGAAGCATACTGTATACGTTTAGGCCCCATATACAAACAAGAACGCAAGTCAATGCAAGTTTTGACTTTCGCGGACTTGCGTCTTCGTTTGAACACCAACTTGAATCGACTTGCATCTACTTGCATTGACTAGCGAGCAGTTTGAACGTGCTCAAATTTGATCGCAAGTTGAATGCAAGTTTTGACTTGTTTGAACCTTCACCACGCTAAACTTCAGAAGTTATTTTTCTTTCTCTTTCTTTCTTTCGTTTTTTGTTTTGTTTTGTTTTTTTGTCCGAACTTCTGCACATTTCCTCTCCTACAAACTGATCAGTTTCTAGCTGTTCTTCAACTAGCTGTTTTTTCCTTGAAAGTTTTTGAGAATTTTCCATCGACTTGGATTGACTTGGTGTTCAAACAGAGTTTCAAGTCAAAACCACATGTAGCCCAAGCTGTGCATTTGTATATGAAATCTATCGGAAGGTACAATTTGAACTCATAATGCTGTTGCATTTGTTTTTCTGTGTATTTCTGTGAAGTTTCAAGTCGTTTCAAGCTCATTGGAGGGAGTTTTAGTGATTCCAACATGTCGATTGCCTTCATTTCTCCACATTTCACGTGCAACACCCTCAAAAAGACAGATTTTTGAATTTTTTTTTTTTTTGCTGGACCTATCCTCTTCAAAATAGTCCCTTCACCATGTGTCGTTACCAAGCTCACATACCCCACACCAGTGACTTTCAACAAAATGGTGGCGGGAAACAACTTCTTTATCTGATAGACCTTTTTATGGCTAATTATTATTGCCCAGATGAATGATAAACAAAACTTTTTAAACTGGGAAAATGTTAGTGAACTGGGTAATTGGGGCCAATAATTTTCTCTTGATCTAGATGACTTTCCCCTGGCTGTGCTTACCTCTGAAAAAATCCTGGCTACGCCATTGCAGATGCCTCACTTGAATGCCAATAAGACCTGGAGCCTTCTAACTCTGATTTTATCAGGTCATGCACACAGCCATGTAAGCTTAATAATTTCAAAAGTATTTATATGATAATCGTTTGTTTTCATTGTAGGTGTTAAACTTTTAAATGGAGAGTGGAAAAAAGCCATTTGTAAGTGTTATTATTTCATGCAATATGTATGTAAATTATGGTTTCATGCAAATTATATGTATGTTAAATTATGGCTAATTAATTGTTAACCCATAAATTTCGTATGAATACATTAGGTAATGCAAGAATGTACAATACCTCTGATTGACTTGTAAATTCTTCTTAAGATTAATCCACTTTGAAAGGAGAAGTTAAAGTTAAATCAGAAATCACTTACAAAGTTTTTCACTTCCTATTACCAGTCTCCTCACAGCCACATTCCTTATGGATCAGATGGATCAGGCTTTTACTCAGACCGTGTTATTGGCTGCTTCCAAGTCATACAAGAAGGGATTCCTTTAGTTTTAGAAGCACTTAAATCCACTCCTATCCAAAGTGGTACAGTGTTCACTATTGCAGACTATGGGACAGCAGATGGTGGTACTTCAATGCCACTTATGTACGAATCTGTTAAAGCCATACGAGAGAAGTATGGGGATGAGTTACCAATCAACATTATCTACGAGGACCAACCAGTCAATGATTTCAAGTCTTTATTTATGAGATTACAAGGTCTAGTATTTTTTATCTTTTAAAATGAATGCAAACAATAGTTCAATTCAAGTTTATGAATCAAATTGCCAGCTGGTCCAAGCCATCAAATGTCTTTCTAGGAGTGAACAATCAAAATTCCTATTTTTTACCACTTGTCATCCATCAAATTTTTAAAAATTAATTACCAAAAATTAATTACCAGTCAAGCATCAAGAATTTGCTTGTTCACCATCCTATACCTATAAATGCAAAAAATGTTAATTACTGTCTGCAACCATCCAAATAGATTGAATCCCTAAGTCATAGTTTCCGCTTCTTTGTATCATATCATTATGTTGCTTTAAGTGTGTGAGTAACCACCACAGGAAGCCCAAGGAGTGAACAGACCAAATTATGGAATCAGTGTACTGTCAAAAAAGCTAAATTTATTTTCAAATGTCAACCATCATAACTACTACTCAATTGAGACCCTCTGGAAAGATATATGATTTCAATGGCTTAAAAAATGAATATTTTGATACTATTTCATTCATATGGTGATATTTTATGAGGAATAAGCTGGTTGAAGCTTACCAATACCTAGTTAGGGACCTTTCATAATTTATAGGGCAGGGGAGCTATGGAATTTGGAAGGGGACATCAATTTTCATCACAAACATTTACAGGGGACCACCAAATAAATTTACTGATTATTATTTGTAATTGGGGTGGGGGGGGGGGGGTGTCATTTAAAACTTACTGTCAAACTGCAGGTCACAAAAGGAAGCTTGTAGCTGGTCTTCCATGAGTACTTCTTGAAATCTTAGTCATCAGCCAGTCTTGAGGCTCAATCACTGTCATCAGAGTCAGATTGGGATCAGAGGGGTCTGATGGGTCAAAATCACTCACTTTGCTGTATGTTTGTATGTCTAATATTTGCCAAGTTCATCTCTTTTTAGACAAAGTAAAACTGTACATATTGGGGCAAGACTCAAGAAAATACAGACTCTTAGAATTTGGAATCCCCATAGACACCCCACCCCATAAATTATGAATGGTCCCTTACTTGTTGACAGACAGTTGGTTTAAAATAGGTGTCATTAGAGCATGGTTCAGTTTATCAGTTGACAGTGTATCAGCTGATACTTTGCCACAGGTGGCTTAAGTGAACATGATCCCCATATCTTTGTGACCCTGTACAATGATTTAATTAAGAATTGCATTTTTCATCATTTCAGGACTTATTCCTGGGCCACCATCCTTCCTCAGAGATTTCTCTAATGTGTTTGTTCAGGCTTGTGGAACAAATTTCTATGAGCAGTGTGTCCCACGCAACACAGTACACCTAGGATTTTCTGCAACAAGTATGCACTGGTTGAGAGAGAAACCCTGTGACTATCAGTGGGGCACTGCATCATACTATTGCCACAGATCCTGAAGAAAAGAAAAAGTTCTCTGAACAAGCTGGGAAGGATTGGGAACTGAATTTGTTGCAAAGAGCTGAAGAATTAGTGCCAGGTGATGCAAAACCTCACATAACCTAGCTTAGACCTCTTCAACTCATGACCGCATTAGCAATGTCCTTTCTCTTTCCCAATGGGAATGGATGGCATTTGACCAAATTCCATTCAAAATATGCACTGTACTTATACTGAATTCGCTCTTGGTCAATGTAAATATTTTCTTTCACAAGAGCAGACAGTTTGTTTAAATTCTTCTGTCTTTATGAAGGTTGGTGTGGTTAACGTTGTGGCAGTTGCATTAATAATTCCATTATTAATCACTGCAGGGGGCTTTATGGTACTCATACAGTTTGCTATAGATGAACATGGTCAACATTTAGGTAACACTGATGGTGCAAAGGTATCAATGTTTAAGCAGATGACTGATTTGTGGAGGGGTCTTGTAAATGATGGCAAAATAACTGAGGTAATAATCTTTTATAATAATAAAGCAAACTTGCTCTTTACAGACTTCTCTGTAGACAGATAACTATGACAATGACACCATTTCTAGGGTTCTTCTTAACAAATACTACTGTTTTATCATATGAATGAAAGAACAAGAAGAAATTTTGTTGATATGTTTTGTTTGATATTTCAACCACTGTCCAGCGTCATCATCAGTACTGATGTCAACAAAATTTCTTCTCATTCTTTCATTCATATTCAAACTTTCAGTGCCCACACAAACATTTTTGACTACTGTTTTATTGCATGTACTACAGCGGGAACATTTCTTTGAAAAACTCTTTATAGATCAAGCTTGTGTGACAAATTTCCGGTCATTTCAATGTAACCTTCTTATGTCCCACAGACTTTCTTAAGCAGCAACTTTTTATGGCATATTGTTGCCCCTGAATTATGGCATGTGGGCCCATTATTTTTTGCATGGCTTTCTGCCATTATCATCACTGTAATTTAGAGAATAGTGCCCAGATTTAGGGGTTCTGTTCCATTAAGAGTAAGGTTGTTGCATAATTGGGAAAAAAGGTTAATTTATTTTACTTTAAAGAGCAGGGAGTGGTTGCCCAATTCTCCTGAGCCAGAGGCTCATGTTTAAGCTTTCAAAGGTGCGCCCTTTACCCCTCTCTCCATCAGTGCTCCGTTTTAAGGGTATTTATAGCTACATGGAAAGGAAAAAAGTTGAAACAAGGATATGAGATCCGCGGGGATCAAATTCTGGACCTCTTACACTGAAGGCCGTGCTCTAACCAACTGTGCCATCTTTGCTCCTGTGGGGGATTACATATTAATTTGAACTACAAAGCAGGGAGTGGGGTACCCTGAGAGCAGAGGCAATTTTCCTGCCGCATGACAATTGCCTCTGCTCACAGGGTAAAGTGTGGCGTGATTTCTGGGATTCTTTATAAAATCAGAAAATAGTTATTTATAAAATAGACATTGAGATAGGAAACTAGTGTTGATGTATCCATCATGATATTTGAACATCATTTCCAAATTACTTATAAATCTCTTCAGCATTTCTCATTTCTTAGGATGAATTCCAGCACACCACTTTCGCCAATTATTTCCGGACTATTGAGGAGTACAAGAAGCCTTTCACAGATCCAGATTCTCCTGTCAATCAAAAGGGTCTGGAATTGGTTTCTATAGAAACGCGCGTCGTTCGGTGTCCGTTCAAGCAGAAATGGATGCAAGAGAAAGGAGATCCCAAAGCACATGCGAAGTGGTACGTCCCTACCCTGCGCCCTTGGAGTAACTCGACATTTTTGTCAGGTACGTAAAAGGGGCGGATCCAGAATTATCTTGGAAACTTTCCAGAGGATCCAGAGAATATTTTGTGAAATTATCGTGACAAAAAAAGAACCCAAAGTCGTCTCCGGCAGGGGTGAGCACCCCATACAACCCCTTCCTGCTTGTTGGGTGAGATGTATTCGTTAGCAGTGACGTAGCTAGCAAGTAGGCTTGTTGGCCCGCGTGACTTCACTGACATTTTGTCGGCCTATAATTTGGTGGTTTCAGATAAACATATAACTTAACATCAACTGGGAAAGCATCGAACATTCTATGTTTTTCAGACATTCATTCAGACTTTCTTTTTGTTGGTCATTCATTTAGACTTCCTTTGAGCATTTATTAACACGGTCCTCATTAAGACTTTCCTCATTTCTGTCATTGGTCATTCATTATTGTTCCTAATTCAAACTTTCTATTGGTTCCTTCATTCAGATTTCCCTTGATCACTCATTGAAACTTTCCTTCTATATTCATCAATCATTCAGATATTCTTTGACCGTTCATTCAACTTTCTTTCTATCGATCATTCACTCAGACTTCCTTGGATCATTCAAACTTTCCTTCTCTCTTTGTCTTTCGGATTTCCTTTGATCGTTCATTCAAACTTTCTTTCTATCGGTCATTCATTCAGACTTCCTTTGATCATTCATTTGCTTACCTTGTTTTTATTTATTTATTTATTTGTTTGTTTGTTTGTTTGTTTGCTTATTTATTTATTTTCATTTTATTTATACATTTATTAATTTAATTAAATTAATTAATTCATTAATTTATTTATTTTTTGCTCACAAAGTTTTAATTTTTTTAGGTTTATCAGATTCTCGATCCTCCAAGGAAAAAGCTGACATTGTAGATGAGTTTTTTAACCGTTATGAAGCCGAGGTAGCCAAGAATCCTGAAGACCATGCTATGGATTATGGACACGCCTATATTGTCATACGGAAAAGACGCTAGCCGTTATTATTTAGTGACGATACCGAGAAGTAGAAACATGGGTCACTAAAAAAAGGAGAAGGACATTAACAAAAAGAACCGTTGTAATGCGTACAGTTAAATAAAGATACAAAGAAAATGTGTCGGTTTTTTGTTGTTGTTTTGTTTTGTTTTTTGCTTTTCTATTGAAAAATTAAAATTTCCGGTCATGAACAACGCGCGAATGGTGATGTAAGGGTAATATTTGTAATGAGGGGGGAGGGGGGCATTTAAAACTTGCTGTCAAACTGCAGGTCACAAAAGGAAGCTTGCATCTGCTACGAGTACTTCTTGAAATCTTAGTCATTCGGATTGGCAGCCAGAGGGCAGTCAGAGGGGTCTGATGGGTCAGAATAGTCTGACGAGTCGAAATCACTCACTTTGCTGTATGTTTCTTGACAAATTTCTTCATCACTTTCACCAGACTCATCAGGGGCCCGTTTCTCAAAAGACCCGATAACTTTACCGACCCCTTAACCTAAATAAATCGAATAAGTTAACTGGTGCGTTAAGTTATCGGGTCTTTTGAGAAACGGGCCCCTGGTTCTTCCACTAGACGGAGAAGTTCCTTTCCCGTCACGATATCCTATATATTCTTGTCTTTCGCTTCAAATTCAATTCAGTTCCCGTCTGTGTGAGCTCAGTGGGAAAATATTTTCAATATTCAATATTTTCAAGACATGAAAAAAAAGAAAAGAAAAGAAAGAAAAAAAGAAAGAAAAAAGAAAAAAGGCAAGTTTGAGATTCTCGCATTTATACATCGGTTTATTTGCCTTTCTTTTTTATTCTATTTTTTGTCCCTTTAGTGACCCATTTAAAATATGCTATTCTACTTATTTTCTGTCTCTAAAAATACACTAAAGGCTGATTTACACGGCACGGGTACGACATGTCCGCCCGATTTGAGTTCTATTGTTTTTTGCACTCCTTTTTCATTCACAAAATCGGCCCGACACGAGAAAAATAATCGGGCCAATTTCTCTCTTTTCCCGAACGAAGCTTATCAAAAATCGGGCCGACAAATCGGGCCATGTAATTCAGCCTTAAAGGCCCGGACACACGGTGCAACATTTCTTGAAACATTTGCTGAAACATCGCGCGCAGCACAATGTTGCAGCGTGTGTCCATGCACCCATTCCAGTGTTTCGCGAAACGTTGCGCGCAACAGCCGCAGAAGTAGGATCGATTTCTACTTCTGCAACTGTCCAGAACTGTTGCGCGCAACATTGCACGAGATGTTTCAGTGGTGGACATACAGTGCAACTGTGTTGCGCACGGTGTTTCAACAAATGTTTCGGGAAAAGTTGCACCGTGTGTCCGGGCCTTAACAGATTAATAACGGCTAGCATCTTTTCCGTATGACCATATAGGCGTCTACGAAATCCACGGCATGGTCGTCAGGATTCTTGGCTACCTCGGCTTCGTAACGGTTAAAAAGCTCATCTACAATGTCAGCTTTTTCCTTGGGAGACCGAGAATCTGATAAGCCTAAAAAAATTAAAACTTTGTGAGCAAAAAAATTAAATTAAATCAAATTACGCATTTATTTATATATCTCAAGTTAAAGACGACTTTCGATAGTTAAAACTTATTTCTAGCAGTTCGAGTCTTGTTGTTGAAACAGTTTACCAAAGACAACAAGGCGATTGTCCGTTGATCCGATTGATCAATTCTCAGCTAATCAGATTTTCCATCCTCTATCTCAGCTAATCAGATTCCATGCAATCTTCTAGCGGACGGAAACACCTCAAAAACACAGTCTTCGAGCAGGCAGTTTCTCTTCCCCTTTCCCATCCCCAAATCCCTAAACGGGTCCTAAACAGCCAGCTACGCAGACTAAAACCAATCCAGCTTCAGGGGCGTGCCGAGGAGTTTTGTAAGGAGGGGTTCTAGATTGTTTGATTTCATGCCAACAAAGAAAATCAGTAATTATTGTTTCAAAAAGCACAAAGGATCATTATGAAAAGGACCCCCGGCTACGCCCTTGAGCTCAGTTAGAGAAATAATGAAGTACAACAATGACAATAATTAACGGACAAAATTCGAACTGAGGAAAATAACGACAAAGAAAGTAGCAGTATACTTTGAGAATAAAGGAAAAGTCAAACATTAAATGAGTGCTGAAATTGAAGACTTATATTAAGACGTCATATGAAGAATAAACAGGAAGGAAGGAAGGAAGGAAGGAAGGAAGGCATCATTCTCTCCCTTGCTTCGAGAGTTTTTTCTGGGTCCTCTGGTTTCCTCCCTCAGTAAAAACGAACTACCCAGTGATATTAAAATATCTTGGTAGTGTGTGTTTAGAGTACGGTGTCCGCCAGTTAGCGCTCAAGCGCTAGAAGACACTGGACACTTAAATAAACAGGTTTTTTTTAAAGGAAGTCTGAACGAATGATCGTTAAAAAGAAAGGTTGAACGATCAAAGGAAATCTGAAGGATAGACCAATAAATAGAAGCAAGTAGGCCTACAAGCCTACTTGTTAACTACGCCATGCACTGACTACGAAATACATCCACCCAACAAGCAGGAGGGGGTTGTATGGGGTGCACACCCCTGCCGGAGACGACTTTGGGTTCTTTTTTTGTCACGATAATTTCACAAAATATTCTATGGATCCTCAGGAAACTTTCCAAGATAATTCTGGATCTCATCCTGTTACGTACCTGATAAAAACGTCGAGTTACTCCAAGGACGCAGGGTAGGGATGTACCACTTCGCATGTGCTTTGGGATCTCCTTTCTCTTGCATCCATTTCTGCTTGAACGGACACCGAACGACGCGCGTTTCTATGGAAACCAATTCCAGACCCTTTTGACTGACAGGAGAATCTGGATCTACGAATGGCTTTTTGTACTCTTCAACAGTCCGGAAATAGTGGGCCAAAGTGGTGTGCTGGAATTCATCCTAAGAAATGAGAAATGCTGAAGAGATTTATAAATTGGAAATGATGGACAAATATCATGATGGACACATCAGGACTAGCACTAATTTCCTTCTTCAATGACTATGTTATGGGTGGCATGGTTGGCCGAGCGGTTAGAGCGCTGGCCTTTCACCACTGTGGTCCGGGTTCGAGTCCCAGCTCGAGCGCCTGGATCATATGTGAATTGAGTTTGTTTGATGTGTTGTTCTCTACCATGCCACGAGGGTTTTTTCTCCGGGTTCTCCGGTTTTTCCTCCCTCAGCAAAAATCAACATGTGAGTCGAGTGATTATTTGCAAAATACTTAAAGTGCTACTCTGATCAAAAATCGGTGAAATTCTATTTAGCAGAAACTTCGTGAAATAAATCTTCAAGGGTCTATTGATCACCAGTTAAAATATCTTTTTAGAATTCGAAAGGGAAGTACTAGACTTTTAGCGTTCTTTTTAGGTGTCAGTGACGTCATCGACTTAACTCATGGATTTACTCCATACATTTCTTTGTATTTTATGACTTGTATTATTCTATTCATTTCTGCTCTAATAATTTTGCTTAAGAGTTTTCTTGCAGTTATTGTGTCAAGGATTACTTGCATGGCCAGTGATCTTCAATTGAAAAAAATCACACGGAGATATTTTGATTGCAAAATACAAAGAAATGTATGGAGTGAATCCATGAGTTGAGTCGATGACGTCACTGGCACCTAAAAAGAATGCTAAAATCTAGTACTTCCCTTCTGATAACCGAAAATATATCTTAACTGGTGATCAATACACCTTTGAAGATTTATTTCACGAAGTTTCTGCTAAATAGAATTTCACCGTTTTTTGATCAGAGTAGCACTTTAATGTAGAGGTAGTGTGTGTGAGAGTATTTTTATTTATTTATAAACAAGCAATGTCTGTTTCTATAAAGAATCCTGAAGATCACACCAGTGACTCTCTGCTTTGTAATTCAAATTAATAAGGGTTAGAAAATCCCCAATAATGCAACAGTTTTTCTTTTAATGGCACAGAACCCCTAAATCTGGGCTTATTGAAAACTGAAGACAAGTTCTATTGTCTAAATTATGACGACGATAACGGCAGAAAAGCCATGCAACAAAATAATGGTCTCACATGCCATTGTTCAGGGGCAACATATATGGCATAAAATGTTGCTGTGTAAGAAAATCTGTGGGATACAGGAAGCAGGGGCGTAACGAGGTCGAGCAAAAGGGGGGGATCAATGGAAAGGTTAAATTTCAAGATCATACAAGTTCCCGCCAAAATAAGCGAATATCACAAGGAAGAACGATTTGGGACAAAAGCACGTGGGAATTTGTCCAATTAACGTACATTCCAACCTTCCTACTCCACTGGTAGGAAGGTTACATTGAAATAGCTGGAAATTTGTCATACAAGCTTGACTTATACAAAGACTTTTTCAAATTGAGAAATGTTCCCACTACTGCAATAAAACAGCTAGCAGTATTTGTCAAGAAGAACCTTAGAAATGGTGTCATTGTCATAGTTATCTGTCTACAGAGAAGTCTGTAAAGAACAAGTTTGCTTTATTATTATGAAAGATTATTACCTCAGTTATTTTGCCATCATTTACAAGACCTCTCCATAAATCATTCATCTGTTTATGCACTGATACCTTTGCACCATCAGTGTTACCTGCAAACTGACCATGTTCATCTATAGCAAGCTGTGTGAATACCAGAAAGCCCCCTGCAGTGATTAATAATGGCATTAATTGGTGTTCATACAATGTTCTGTAATATTTCATGTCATAATTTTATACTATTGGGATCAGGAAATGTCTGGGGTATTCTCATATATGAGCTATATATATATATATAAATCTGGGGTATTCTCATATATGAGCTATATATATATAAAGGACGTGCTTCTTCTAATCCCCACCCCAGCCCCTCCCAAGATGAGATACTACTGCTACGGACCCAACCCACCCCTAGAAATACAAAAGAATTTAAAGCAACTGTCTGCTCTTTTGAATTAGGGAGAGGATATTTACATTATCCAAGAGGGAATCTAGTATATATGAACACTGCACGTTTTGAATGGAATGTTGGTCAAATGCCATCCATTCCCATATTGGGAAAGAGAAAGGAATTTGCTAGCTAGGGTGGTCATGAGTTGAAGAGGTCTAAGCTACGTTATGTGAGGTTTTCCATCACCTGGCACTAATTCTTCAGCTCTTTGCAACAAAATCAGTTCCCAATCCTTCTCTGCTTGTTTAGAGAACTTTTTCTTTTCTTCAGGATCTGTAGCCATTGCGTGATGCAGTGCCCCACTGATATCGCAGGGTTTCTCTCTGAACCAGTGCATACTTGTTGAAGAAAATCCTAGGTGTACAGTGTTGCATGGGACACACTGCTCATAGAAATTTGTTCCACAAGCCTGAACAAACACATTAGAGAAATCTCTGAGGAAGGATGGTGGCCCAGGAATGAGTCCTGAAATGATGAAAATGCATTTCTTAATTAAATCGTTGTTGTACAGGGCCACAAAGATATGGGGATTTGTTCCTTCGCCCAAAAACCGCAGACCGCCAGCAACGCAAGCTATCAACATACTAAAAAAAAAGTATTGGTAAGCTTTAACCAGATTTTCCTCTTAAAATATCAACAGACGAATTGAATACTATCAAAATATTCCTTTTGAAAGTCACTGAAATCATACATCTTTCCAGAGGGTCTCAATTGAGTAGTAGTTATGATAGTTGACTTTTTGAAAATATATTTAGCCTTTTTGAGGGTACACTGATTCCATAAGTTGGTTAGTTTGCTCTTTGGGCTTCCTGTGGTAGTTGCTCACGCACAAAGCAACCTAACGATACAACTACAACTTCTAGGTGAAATCTATTTTGATGGTTGACAGTTAAACAGTTATTCGAGTGCATTTACAGGTGTAGAACATGGTTAACTAGCAAATTCTTGATACTTGACCGCTATTATATTAATTGATTGATGAGTGGTTTAAATAGGGCTTTTGATTGTTAACCCCATTGAGATGCTTTTCCTAGGAAGACACCTGATGGTTTGGACCAGCAGGCCTTAACTGAATTGAATTAGTTTCGTTGTTACTGCAGTTTTCGATATTCTGCGAACTCTGAATTTCAAACACCAATTGCTAATTGGCGTTTTAGCTTCTGTCAATCAAATTTAAAAATCACTAATACGAAGAACTATTAATTCCAAAATGATAGTATAGCTAATATATATCGTCTAAAGATCGTATTTGGTCATTTTTGGGGATATATTTCAAGAGCTTTTAGTATTCAATTTTCTGATGTTTTGTTTTGGTGGGCGGAAGCGAATAACCAAAGGACGTTTTGAAGGACAGAGTTCACAGAATATCGAAAACCGCAGTAATTGATTAATAATACTAGAGGGGATCGTAAGGGGGTATGGAAACCGCAAAACCGCAAAGAAAACTGAGAAAAAAACGCAACAAAAATCGTCAACATTTCAAAAACCGCAAACCGCGTAAGTCAAAAACCGCAACTGAACCGCAGTTTAAAATAACGTCGCGATTTATGCTTTTAGAACCGTGCGCAGTAGGCGTGCGCGGTGCAAAACAGAGGAATTACCTTAAATTGATACTGCGGTTAGCTTTCAGTGCACTGTAGTCATCAGATGTGCTATCTCCTTGCGAACCAGTTGACGTTTCTTACTTTTTCTTCTATTTTGTTTTTATTTTCTCTTTGTGGAGACAGATGGGCGGGCCTGACAAAGGATGCATTCGTTTGTACTTTTGATCAATGACTTCTAACTTTCCCATGGCATATTTGATATCTTGATTCAAACTTAAAAGGCGGGGTGGTAAGCAGTTTTCATTAAAGGTATGAGGACGCGTGATTCCCACGAGATATTTAATTTTTTCCAGTTTTAGTGAGCAGTTTTTTATCTTCTTTCTGTAGTGAGCTTCTAATGTTTTCAATTTTTGATTCCATTTCTTTAAGTTTTCTTTTGTTGAATGCAATTGATTAGTTGTTACTTGGACTGAGCACCTTTTCCTCACTAGACAACCAACAAGATGATGCTGAAGTACAAAATCTTTCTATACATCAAATAACGAAACTTGAAGAAGAAGCAATGGAAAAAAATGCATGGCATGTAGCAAAAGATGTTAATGAGAGAATACCAGGTGAACCAGGTCCTGGAGGGAATTTTATGAAAGCATTTATTACAACCAAAAAGGAACACCGCACCAGTTTTTCTTCAATGCTGTACATCTCAAGCAGTTTGTGAGTACAAAATCAAATCAAAATCAAATCTTTTTATCCCAGGATTTTAGGGTAGCATTACTGCTAATATCTCTGAGACTCATTCCCGCTCGCTACCAGTGCATTCGATATACTCTACATACAACACTCAACTCACATGTTGATTTTTTACGGAGGAAGGAAACCGGAGAACCCGAAGAGAAAACCCTCGTGACATGGGAGAGAATAACACATCAAACAAACTCTACTCACATGTGGCATCCGCAGGGGCTCGAACCAGTGACCCGACCCGTTGGACACACAGTCGGTGAGAGGCGAGTGGCTTAACCACTACGCCACTCATGCCACCCTACAGCAGAGTCAAAAACAGAATAACCGGTTCCAGGTCACGGATACTTCAAGAAAACTGAGCATCTTTCTCAATCAGCACCTTCAAGTTGGAGAACTGTACCAAGAGTATGTCAAAGGGGATTGTCAGCAAAAGAAGGAACTACGTGTGAGTTTTGTGTGAAATATCCACCATCCGGGGAACTGTTTCGTGCATCACGTCAAATGCCTTATCCGACTGCAATTGCCAGAACTGACATTTCTAGCTACCATATCCACTCTCCGGTACGCGTCCCAGTATTCCGGTATTATAGCGGTATAACATTGACGTTTAGCTTCTCATGTCTCCATATTTTGTTTACAAGTTAAAATAGGCATTTGTCTTTCTTATAACAGATATGGTTCTCGCTGTTTTTGAAATTTTGTTGAGATTTTGGCGGTAGTTTTGACTACATAATTTTGCGTCCTAACAAGCAGCGCAAATTTTGTATCGCAACTTTTAAGGATTAAGGTGACTTTCTTCAGACCGCACCGCACATTTTCATTTGGCGCAATGGACAACTTAATACGCACCAATGGACTTGCATGGTTTCTACACCAAATATGAGGATAAGATTGAAGTTTTAAATAGTGTTAAAATTATATCGATCAACGTTTTTAAAATAGCGAAAATCGAACATCGTCAAAAATGGTTTTCCTCTAATGTCTCGCAAAATTGATCAGCTTCAGACAAGCGGTAAACTGCATAGAAAAATTCATACAAATGCACAACATTTAGGAGATTTAATCTGTTTGATTTTCTTTAAATCACAAAAGTATCCACACATGCTGTATTTCTATTCTTGGAAATAACGACAGCTCGAAGTTTATTACGCAAAACACCACGAGAACACTGTGGAAATATTGCTAAAATATACACTTACCTTACGTGAAAAAGCCGACTTTCAACTCTTCATCGATGTCAAGATATATTTTTTCAAAAACGCAGGATTATTTTTGCTTGGCGTTTTAGTAGGGCATTACTTGTTATATACACAGCAATATTGCAGCGGCTCATTCAAATACAAGCACTAAAACGACCCGAAACTTAAACCTGATGTTGACCCAAACGCCAGCTCAAAACTTGCATTGAGACAACCATTCGACTCGCTAATTAGCATATTGCACTCGCAAATTGTTTACAGCACGTGCAAGTGCGTAGCATAAATTTACATAGAGTTCCACGCTACATGCATCATGCAGGAACCGGAAATAGAGAATTCGCTTTATTTGAGCTTTCACTTCTAATATTTGTATGTTTTTAGGTTGGGGAGACGTTATTTTTTTAAAGTACAAGCATAATATTTGGGAAATAATATCAACTAATTAGCAGTAAATATCACCAAATAAACAAAAGAAAATAATTTAATCCTATTTCCGGTTCCTGATGCGCGTTTTTTTAGTAGTGGGGGTAAGGGGGTATATCAGGAAAAGGCAAAATAACGGCATAAATCGCTTCATGAGGGACGCACGTATTTAAGGTTTGTGGACATTTATTAGTAAATTCATGAGATATTTATAAACTTTGCTACTTGCCTCTTAGCCACAGAAAATGAGCCTTGGTTGCCTGTGCTTGCGTGATGGCGAGTAACAAAGCTTGCTTTTGCAAAGGCCACTTGCATTGGGTAATTTTGCACACCTGCATGCTCGGTCTACGACAGGTAGCCCAGTAATGAACCTATCTAATAATGACTTGGAGTTCATAATTACTTCTTATTAACCGAAAGCGCGGTTATTACGGAAAAATATCAGACCGAGGTCTTGACAGTCTCAGCTGAATTTGTATGAGCTTCTTAATTACGCCATAGTTAATAGAGGGGACTGGTTATGAAGCCTTTTGTTATATGTCTTTGTTCATTTTTTTCAACCGTGACCGTGCACAAATCTTTTATTTTTTCATTGTTTCGCCTTAATTGCCATGGTTGAGCAACTGAACCCAAATGTTTCTTTTCCGCTGCTTGTTCGATGTATTCTAGTTCAAAATTAATTATATTAGAATATTTCAATAAATAATCCAATAGACAACATTTCGGTTCATTCATATAGCCATTTTCTAATGAATTTAAACAAACTTTGTGCACGGTCAAGACCAGTTCAACATCCAGACTAGAACAAAGAAATGTAACAAAAGGCTTCCTAACCATTCCCCTCTATTAACTATGATTACGCGTAGAATCAACAACTAATGAGCTTGTATGAATTACCCAAATTTTAAAATTGTTTAAAGAACTTAACTTTACTGACCTTTTAAGCCTTCAAACTTGCCTCAAGATTGTTCTTGAGATGGGAAATCGGTTTTGATGATCATCCAGCAAATGAAAAAACCGTAAAATCCATAAACAGTCATTGGCGTAACAGTCTTGACTTTGCAAAGAACTCTTATGCACTTAGAAATGTTCACGGAAATTTATTCTTTTATTTACTCTTTCTCTCTTTATTTATGAAATCATTCTTACGGTTACTGGACTTTGATTGGTTCTCCTATTTCCCCAAGGGTTTGGAACAATCTATTAGCATCACAATGAAACTTCGCCGAATAGACCAGCCCGATTAGACATTATAATCATTAAGTGTATAGATAGCGCAGCGGTCTAAGGTGATATCTAAAGGTATGGATTAGGGTCCGGATATCGTCTCCCTCCCTGGCCTTCGGGCTAAGACAACTGTTTTATGTAGCACCGGGATAGCGTGGATGGGGCCGAAATCTTCATCCGTAACGTAAGTCGATTCGATGTCTCAGCTTCTTTGAATGTCTCGGGAGAATCGTCCCAAATTTCATTTTTAGCTTTTTCTATTTTTTCGATTATCTAGTTATTCTTTCCCCATTTCCGGGGGGTCCGATTTAAGGGTTACAGATTCGAGCCCTGTGTAGGTCCGATTATTTTTCTTTTTTTCCCTTTTTTCTCTTCCTTTTTCCTCTCTTTTTTCTTTTTTGGTTTCTTAATACTTAGATATTAGCATTTTTGAGTCTTTTGAATTTTTTGCAATCTGTTCTAAAGTATGAATATTAAATTGCATCATTATTAATTTATTCAAATTTTGTTCTATTCATTTCTTGAATGCGTTACGGATTTTTACTTGACTGGTTTGTTTGGTAAACGTGTTTCGTTGTTCCGTGAGAGATTTTAATAGTCTTTTTTTCTAACTTTAACAGCAATTAGTCCTCATATTCCTGCCACTTGTGCTCCTGTCAATTTAAACTCTTTTAAATTGTCAATTAAATTGTTCTATGAGCGAACGAACGAACGAATGAAAAAAAGGATCAATCACTGAACGAATGAGTAAACGAGCGAACAAACCACAGGTACTCCTGGCACTATTAATTTCAGAGAGGGCGTTTTACACGCTGACGCGCGCTATGAATATGTTGGTTTAGGTTACTTGTGTCGTGTGGCAATTTATTAAGACCATGAAGAGACCATAATACTAGTCTAAGAGAGCGAAACTCACTATTGATGTCTGTGCGATGTTCGTGGCAAGTAAGGCTATTTCTAATAATTTCTAGTAATTTGTCATCGTGTGCGCAAGGCTCGAATAGGCAATGTGCGCAAAGCTTGCAAAGCACTCTGGGAGTTAGAGTTCAGCAAAATTCTAATTTTCTTTATGCTAAAATACTTGCATTTTCTGTAAAGAAATGACATAGATAGATTTCTGTGCTTATTTCAGCGGGAATTAAAAAGTGCAAGTACTCAGTTTCCCATCATGCTTTGCTCTACAAAATGGCCCTCATGCACATTGCCTAATTGATCAAATGTGATAAAATGTGGAAAGGGATGAAACTCCGGTCACGTGATGGTTCGATGTCCGCTGCAGGTCACTGGTAACGGAAGTAAAAATAAGTGCTCAATAAGAGCATGTGGCTACTGTAAAATCAAATCATATCTTGAAATGAGATCGTCTGAGAATTGTATTGAGCGAGTAGCAATGATTTCTTTATTTTATATTACCAAATGAATGGACAGCATTGTGATGATGGGCTTGTACAGGTAACAGTGTGATGCTTAAGAGATGCAATTTGATTCATTTTAAATACTGTTAAAAAATCAAAATGAAATCCATAATTGTTCAAAAGTGACATAAAAGGATTAAAGTTGAGGTAAACCGTTTCGATTTGAAATGAAATGTACAGGTGAACTTTGGCTGTGTGTGGAAAATATAGGTTTCGAAGTTTATTGTTGGGCTTCCTTTGGTGTTACGAACAGACAGTACTTACCTGCATACCGATGACAAAGTGGCTTCGCCTCTTCGAGGCAGTAGCCACAAAAAAGGATGTGACGTATCAGTGAAAACGAGGCACGGCGCGAAGAGAGCGCGAAAATGTCTTCTAGACTCAGTAGTTTACCTCTGTTAATGTTTATCGATCTTGTATGATAAATTTTTCTTTGATCGCTCCTCGTTTAAAAGATATGCATTTATATAGATTTCTGCTTGAGGTGAGTTGAGAATTTCACGAAAGTTGTACCCTGTATAATGTGAGCTTAGTTTACATGCAACTATCTTGAGTGAAAAAGGAAAACGAGCTACAAGAAATAGGCTACAGGAAGAAAATACTCTCCTAAAGGAAGAACTGTATGGAAGAAAGTGAACTTTGATGAGAAATTTTTAAACCATGGGGATAGTTCATTTAGGACAAACTTATATTCACTGGATTTCCCAATTATGAAACATTATGCTGTGATTTTGTACTATGTGCACCTGCAATTACTAATGAAATCGTACACTTGGAAAAAAGCCGAAAATAAAATGCAGTAAAGTTTTACAGCTCGAAAACTTGTTAACTTTTTAAAAGCAAGACTGCTTTCTTACTTAAGCTACGGTAATATGAGCAACAAAATCGCTCAACTCGTCTCGCAACATTGTTGCGAAGCAAGTTGAAAATGCTGCGCGTTTTTTCTACTCAAATACAAACTTCTCGAGTATATTAAGGCCTGGGTCAATCGTTAATAACTTAAAATTCGAATAAAAATTATTTTGAAGACATAGAACATCTAAATGAACTTTTTTCTTCTATAAGTTACTAAACTCGACGTCCTTAATTTTTTGAGGGTACGTTTATGATGTCACGTGACCTGATGACGTCACAGTGATCAAATATTGTGTTGTAAACTTCAAAGCAAAATGCGGTCGCGGTTATTTCTAAAGACTTCAAAGTAACCATGCTTAACTGTGAGCCTGAATGTGCTTCACAACATACAGCCCGAAAAACTTGTCATCCACTTTACATTGTTGAGTTTTTCCATTTTTAAAAGAAGTAAGTAAAAGTCACGTGACCTGTTTTGGGCTTTATCTCACTAAAGCAAAACTGTAGTCAGGTTTTGCAGGTTGTTTGTTTGGAAGCACATTAAGGCTCATAGTTAAGCATGGTTACTTTGAAGACTGGGGTTATACCCACGACCGCATTTTGCTTTGAAGTTTACAATACAATATTTGATCACTGTGACGTCATCAGGTCACGTGACATCTTAAAAGTACCCTCAAAAAATTAAGGACGTCGAGTTTAGTAACTTATAGAAGAAAAACGTTCATTTAGATGTTCTATGTCTTCAAAATATTTTTTTATCCAAAATTTATACAATTAGCGATTGACCCAGGCCTTAATATACTCGAGCTTGTCTCACAACAAAATTATTTGTTGCAAGATGGGAAATGATGTTGCAGAAAGTAGAAGGCCGTTTAGTTTTTGCAACAAAATGTTAAAATGTTGCTCGACGCGTACGCTAAGAACGGAGCCAAATAGTTCATAGGTTTTTCAGCCAATCAGAGTGCGCGTTATGTGTCGCCATCTTGAAAACGATTTGAAAAGGACGATGACGGAGATAGTGCGCGCCCGGTGCAGCCCATTGGGGAAATAGTTCATAGCTTTCTGGCCAATTAGAGCGTGCGTTATATCGAATCTTTGCTATAAAGAAAACTTCGATTTGTTAAATGTCCCCTCAATATTTCCGGCTCACTTCTTCGTGTTCGCATTTCGTTGTGAATCGAATACCTCCAGCCATTAAGGGTTCAAGCCTTCGTCCAGCAAGGCCTCGTTATTACATTTTGTACTAGCCATTAACCTTACATCAATACTCATGAACTACTCCGATATAAAAAAACTGTGGGAAACACACTTTGATGATCCAACAACTGAGAGGGGTCGAGAGAGGGAAAATTCGATCTTGTCTTTCGCTTCAAATTCAATTCAATTCCCGTCTGTGTGAACTCAATGGGAAAATGAGTTGTTGCTTAAAACCGAAAATTTCAATTTTTTCAATAAAAAGCATAAAAATCATTTGAAAAAGACACATTTGAGATTTTCTTTGTATCTCTATTTAACTGTATATACATTACATTTGTTGTTGTTGTTGTTGTTGTTGTTCCTTTTGTCCCTTTAGTGACCCATTTAAAATATTCCACTTTACTTATTTGCTATTTCTATTTTCGCTGTCGTTAAATTGTCACTAAAAATGCTTTAACAGATTACTAACGGCTAGCGTCTTTTCCTTATGACAATATAGGCGCTTACCAAATCATTGGCATGGTCGTCAGGATTCTTGGCTACCTCGGCTTCATAACGGTTAAAAAACTCATCTACAATGTCAGCTTTTTCCTTGGGAGATCGAGAATCTGATAAGCCTAAAAAATTCAAACTTTATGAGCAAATGAATGAATAAATGAATGATCGAATGAATGAATGAATAAATAAATAAATAAATAATTATCTATTTATTTATTTATTCAGACGTGTTGAAAAGTGTTGTATACGGCTAACATGAAAGTGCGAAGGAGCTCATCGAGTTTATACGCCTCTGCATGTATCAACTTTGGCCCTACACCAACTGATTTGCACAGCTGAAGCAGACATATGGAAAGCATCTTCTGACAGGTACCAAAAGCAAATCTTACGAGAAGAGGAATTGAAGTCAAAGTTGTCCCTACACCCATTGAAATCAAGGCCAGCTTTGAGAAGCTTTTTGGAGGGGGACATGGGGGGGTTGCAGATCGGCGGATTTAGCCTTCTTTTACGTGCGGATTCTCGGATAATGATATTTTTAAGAACGGATTTGTGGATTCATCTACAATGGTCATGGAAATGATTCTATGAAAGTTTTAATTTATCAGTAGCCATGCTACTTGCGGACATGTGTAACGTACTTTGCGTCAGAGAAATCGTATTCTTTAACAATATTCCATTGCGGAACAAACTTTGTATCAAAGCATGGCATGCAAATGTACAAATAAGCATTTGTTGTAACATTCTTTTGGAAATATAGTAGTTTTCAAGTTTTCTTTATTACAGAAATGACACATGCTGATTTTAATCAATTTCTCAAGCGGATTTGCGGATTTGGCAACTCAAACCGCTACTCAAGGATTCCGACATGAAAGAATAATTGACGTTTTACTTCCATGAAGTGAATGACCGATAGAAGGAAAGTTTAAATGATCAAAGGATTAAGTCTGAATGAATGATCGATAGAAAGTCTAAATGACTTTTGACTCTAGAATGTTCGATGCTTTCCAAGTTAATTCATTTTAAGAAATATGTTTATCTGAAAGTCTAAATGAATAACCAACAATTGAAAAGAAAGTCTGAATGAATGCCAGCTAGTGCCTGAAAAACATAGAATGTTCGATGCTATCCAAGTTCATTTTAAGTTACATGTTTATGTTAAACCACCAAAGACCGACAAAATTTCAGTGAAGGCATGTGACTCAACAAGCCTACGTGCTAGCTACGTCACTGCTTAGGAATACATCCACCCAACAAGTAGGAGGGGGTTGAATGGGGTACACACCCCTGCCTGAGACGACTTTGGGTTCTTTTTTCGTCACGATAATTTCACAGTGAATATTCTCTGGATCCTCTGGAAAGTTTCCAAGATAATTCTGGATCCGCCCCTCTTACATACCTGATAAAAACATCGAGTTACTCCAAGGACGCAGGGAAAGGACGTACGACTTTGCATGTGCTTTGGGATCTCCTTTCTCTTGCATCCATTTCTGCTTGAACGGACACCGAACGACGCGCGTTTCTATAGAAACCAATTCCAGACCCTTTTGACTGACAGGAGAATCTGGATCTACGAATGGCTTTTTGTACTCTTCAATAGTCCGGATATATTGGGCGAAAGTGGTGTGCTGGGATTCATCCTAAGAAATGAGAAATGCTGAAGAGATTTATAAATTGGAAAAAATGCTCAATGAATATCATGATGGAGTAGCACAATTTCCTTCTTGAGTCACTACGTTAATACTTGTACAATTTTACTTTTACTAGCACGGAACCCCTGACAACAGAAAGCCGCCATGCAAAAAAATAATGGTCCCTTATGCCATGATTCAGGGGCAACATATATGCCATAAAATGTTGATGTGTAAGAACACTGCTCTGTAGCACGCAGGAAGGTTTCATTGGAAATTTGTTACACAAGCTTGACTTATACAAAGACTTTTTCAAATTAAGAAATGTTCCCACTACTGCAATAAAACAGCAGTATTTGTCAAGAAGGACCCTAGAAATGGTGTCATTGTCATAGTTATATATCTGTCTACAGAAGTCTGTAAAGAGCAAATTTGCTTTATTATCATGAAAGATTATTACCTCAGTTATTTTGCCTTCATTTACAAGACCCCTCCATAAATCAGTCATCTGTTTAATCATTGATACCTTTGCACCATCAGTGTTCCCTACAAACTGACCATATTCATCTATAGCAAGCTGTGTGAGTACCATAAAGCCCCCTGGAATGATTAATAATGGAATTAATGTGTGTTCATAAATACAATTTTCTATGTTATTATATACATATCGAGATTTACTCACAGAAAAGCCATTCAATAGAATTTTTCGTTTGTTTACCAATCTCCGCCAATCAGAATGTACGTATCGCTTTTTTCACGTGTGAGAAAAATGATACGTCCAATCAGAAGCGAATTCATTTCTGATGAAAATTTTTCTTCAAACTTGCTCCTATCAGCACTTTTTATCAGCGAAGGATTTACAGTCTTGGCAGTTCAATTTTTAATCTCTGTTACTCGTGCCCGGTACAGTGCATTTTTTGAATGGAATGTTGGTCAAATGCCATCCATTCCCATTGGGAAAGAGAAAGGAATTTGCTAGGGTGGTCATGAGTTGAAGAGGTCTAAGCTAGGTTATGTAAGGTTTTGCATCACCTGGCACTAATTCTTCAGCTCTTTGCAACAAAATCAGTTCCCAATCCTTCTCTGCTTGTTCAGAGAACTTTTTCTTTTCTTCAGGATCTGTAGCTATAGTATGGTGCAGTGCCGCAGTGATATCGCAGGGTTTCTCTCTCAACCAGTGCACACTTGTTGCAGAAAATCCTAGATGTACAGTGCTATGTGGCACACACTGATCATAGAAATTTGTTCCACAAGCCTGAACAAACACATTAGAGAAATCTCTGAGGAAGGATGGTGGCCCAGGAATGAGTCCTGCATGAAATCATGAAATGTTTTTTTTTTAATTAAATGATTGTCATTTTGTTAACCCCATTGAGATGCTTTTCCTAGGAAGACATTTAATGGCTTGGACCAGATGGCCCTAATAATGAATGAATCAATGAATCAATCAATCAATTAACTAATTAATTAATCAATCAACCAATCAATTAATTAATCAATTAATCTAACATCTTTCCAAGTGACAATTCCATTCATAAACCTGAACTGAACTCAGTTGTTTGCATTTATTTCAAAGTATAAAAAGATTTTAATACTATACCTTGTAATCTCATAAATAAAGACTTGAAATCATTGACTGGTTGGTCCTCGTAGATGATGTTGATTGGTAGCTCGTCCCCATACTTCTCTCGTATGGCTTTCACGCATGCGTACATAAGTGGCATTGAATTACCACCATCAGCTGTCCCATAGTCTGCAATAGTAAACACTGTACCACTTTGGATAGGAGTGGACTGAAGTGCTTCCAAAACTAAAGGAATCGCTTCATTTATGACTTTGAGGCAGCCAAGGGCATTGTCTGAGAAAAAGCCTGATCCATCCGGTCCATAAGGGATGTGGCTGTGAGGAGACTGGTAATAGGAAGTGAAAAACTTTGTAAGTGATCTCTGATCATAAGAGATGACATTCATATACGAAATTTATGGGGTTGAGGGGTCAGGGCGTAAAAGTCATCGGATTACACGTAATTACTCAAGGCACTAATGGAAACCACAATTTACATACATATTGCATAAAAAGATAACACTTACAAACTTTTTTCCACCCTCCATTTGAAATTTTAACACCTAGAAGAAAAACTAACATTATTACAAACAATTTTAAAATTATTAAGCTTACTGTATGGCTTGTGTGACGGTCCATTCAAGTGGCTTTCTTCTTGCATGCTGTTTTCACGAGGTCTTATTCTTGGTTTGCAACCATTCCAAGGAGATTGAATTGAACAAAAGAAACGGCGGCCATGCTGGAAGACTCGACAAAAGAAACCACTACCATGACTGGAGGAACTTTTGTCTTATTCACTCTCCTGGGAATGGTTGCAAACCAAGAATATGCTTGCGTGCGCTTCTGCTTCTGAATCTGCTTCTGTTCCCGTCGCTCGCGAAAACCAGGCTTTACGTCTAAGGACTACAAGGATTGAATATGTTTCTATACCTGACAAAAAAAACCCGATGTATGAAATCCTTCAGTCAAAATATAAGACTTTCGGTTCTGCATAAACTCGCATTCAGCCACAGTGAGCAGAGGAGGGCCGCTTTCCTAATAAGGGTCACAAATGTTTTAGCCTCATGTAAGGGGTGGGTCATGAATAAATGAGCAACGTATCAGGGGTGGGTCAAGATATGCTTTATTACAAATGTATTGTATGAGCTTCTTACGCGTAGAGTCAACAAACTAACAAGGCTTGTATGAATTATCCAAATTTTAAAATTGTTTAAAGAACTTAACTTTACTGACCTTTTAAACCTTCAAACTTGCCTCAAGATTGTTCTTGAGATGGGAAATCGGTTTTGATGATCATCCAGCAAACGAAAAAAATAGACCTCTATGAGGCCATGTGGTTACTGGCCTTAAATCCAAATATAGATATAGACTAAGGGCACTAGGACAAAGTCGTTGTGTATATATGTTAATAAACCGAGATAAAAATTGTACTTATTTGCTGTCAGTCCTAGTCACATTGATTCCTCTGCTTTTGATCTTTCTGGCCTCTGTTATAGCTGTTATAAAGCGCTATCTTCGGTCAAACGAACGTTTCAACGGTTTGTATTCGTTTCATATAGGGTTCCAATCTCTGCTCCGCCAAACGTTAGTTAGCGATTTCGTTAATCGACTTAAGATCACTCTTCGTATAATTGGATTATCTTGACAGGTACGGGCGCCAGTGATGACAGTTTAGCTACCAAGGCAAACCGTGAGCGGATTCAGTTTCAGTAATCTGACTCGGGTAAAACAGAAAGCGTGACCGTTGGTAGCAGTACAGGATTGAAGAAAACCTGAGTATTTTGTAGCTAAATTGGTGGGACGACAGTTTAGAAATACTTTACAAAGCCGTTGCAAAACATGTCACAAAAAAACGGCGAATATAAAAATAGAAGCTGCTCTGATGTCAACTGGAAATATAATACTTCATTCCTTATTGTCATGATAGTTATTGTTATCATTTAATAGTATTATGCTGTAATGTCTTTTTCTGCCGTTCTTTCCTAACTCTTTCAGAAATAGCTTATAGTTATGGTAATATAAATGTGACGGTTCAGATACGGAACGTTTTTATGGAAGTTTCCTATTTCATTCCGAACAGCTTCGTCAATACTACGTTATCGAGAATTGATCAAACGTTTCCCCTACAGATATGTTTATGAACTAAACTGGACAGTTTGGTCTCAAGACATATATTTTATAACCACAAACTCTCAATAATCGACTTAAACACCCTCGGGACCGGCGCACGAAGTTCGCATATCTTTCGGCTTGACCCTTGACACTTCGGCTCTACTTCGGAGATTTCCGAATTACACACCCTCACGCATACCCGATGACATTATGTGTTACTGGCTTTAAAAAAGCCAGTAACCACAAAAACCGTAAAATCCATAAACAGTCATTGGCGTAACTTCTTGACTTTGCAAAGAACCCTTACGCACTTAGAAATGTTCACGGAAATTTATTCTTTTATTTACTCTTTCTCTGTTTATTTATGAAATCATTCTTAAGGTTACTGGACTTTGATTGGTTCTCCTATTTCCCCAAGGGTTTGGAACAGTCTATTAGCATCACAATGAAACTTCGCCGAATAGACTACCCCGATTAGACATTATAATCATTAAGTGTATAGATAGAGCAGCGGTCTAAGGTGATATCTAAAGGTATGGATTAGGGTCCGGATATCGTCTCCCTCTCTGGCCTTCGGGCTAAGACAACTGTTTTATGTAGCACCGGGATAGCGTGGATGGGGCCGAAATCTTCATCCGTAACGTAAGTCGATTCGATGTCTCAGCTTCTTTGAATGTCTCGGGAGAATCGTCCCAAATTTCATTTTTAGCTTTTTTCTATTTTTTCGATTATCTAGTTATTCTTTCCCCATTTCCGGGGGGTCCGATTTAAGGGTTACAGATTCGAGTCCTGTGTAGGTCGGGTTAATTTTCTTTTTTTTTCCCCTTTTTTCTCTTCCTTTTTACTCTCTTTTTTCTTTTTTGGTTTCTTAATACTTAGATATTAGCATTTTTGAGTATTTTGAATTTTTTGCAATCTATTCTAATATAAATATTAAATTGTAGATCGTTATTAATTCATTCAAATTTTGTTCTATTTATTTCTTGAATGCGTTACGGATTTTTACTTGACTGGTTTGTATGGTAAACGTGTTTCGTTGTTTCACGAGAGATTTTAATAGTCTTCTTTTTTTCTAACTTTAATCGCAATAAGTCCTCATATTCCTGCCCGTATAGTGCTCCTGTCAATTTAAATTCTTTTGAGTAAATTAAATTGTTCTATGAGCGAACGAACGAACGAATGAATGAAAGAAAGGATCAATCAATGAACGAATGAGTAAACGAGCGAACAAACCACAGGTACTCCTGGCACTATTAATTTCAGAGAGGGCGTTTTACACGCTGACGCGCGCTATGAATATGTTGGTTTAGGTTACCTGTGTCGTGTGGAAATTTATCAAGACCATCAAGAGACCATAAGACTAGTCTATAGTAAGATATAGTAAGAGAGCGAAACTCACTATTGATGTCTGTGCGATGTTCGTGGCAACTAAGGCTATTTCTAGTCATTTCTAGTAATTTGTCATCGCGTGCGCAAGGCTCGAATAGGCAATGTGCGCAAAGCTTGCAAAACACTCTGGGAGTTGGAGTTCAGCAAAATTCTAATTTTCTTTATGCTAATATACTTGCATTTTCTGTAAAGAAATGACATAGATAGATTTCTGTGCTTATTTCAGCGGGAATTAAAAAGTGCAAGTACTCAGTTTCCCATCATGCTTTGCTCTACAAAATGGCCCTCATGCACATTGCCTAATTGATCAAATGTGATAAAATGTGGAAAGGGATGAAACTCCGGTCACGTGATGGTTCGATGTCCGCTGCAGGTCACTGGTAACGGAAGTAAAAATAAATGCTCAATAAGAGCATGTGGCTACTGTAAAATCAAATCATATCTTGAAATGAGATCGTCTCAGAATTGTATTGAGTGAGTAGCAATGATTTCTTTATTTTATATTACCAAATGAATGGACAGCATTGTGATGATGGGCTTGTACGGGTAACAGTGTGATGCTTAAGAGATGCAATTTGATTCATTTTAAATACTGTTGAAAAATCAAAATGAAATCCATAATTGTTCAAAAGTGACATAAAAGGATTAACGTTGAGGTAAACCGTTTCGATTTGAAATGAAATGTACAGGTGAACTTTGGCTGTGTGTGGAAAATATGCACCAAAAATGGCTTAAGGTAATGCGCTTGAGCATAACGTTTGCGCATGTTTTGCACGCGCGCGCTGATATCGAATTTGATTGGGCTTCCTGTGTTCTAAAATATTTCAATATGACGGACGCCACGTAACTGCATTCAAAGCCTTATAGCTTAAAATCTAGCACCGCGACCTATCCTAATCTTTTGCTTTTTCGACGTATTTTTATAAAAACTAAAACATATCAAAAAAGGAAAAAAAATTCCTCGATAGGTTTTTGAGAAAATCACGAAAAATCGTCAAAATGAACGTCCGATTGCGCGTAAGTACACCTGATTTTCATCTTTCAATTGCGAATACTCAGCTTTACCTACAAATAAGTGAAGACATATTGCTTTTCATGATACTTTGTCTACTTTAGCATGTCTGAAAGCCTTTAGTTTGCAAATTTGCAAAGACTTACCGTACGCTAGAGGTCAGACTCTGAAATCTGTTGTTTTCGTTCGAAAAGACGAGATTTCGCTCTTTTCGAGCTATCATAGCACCAAAACTAGCACCGTGACCCCCCATTTTCTTTATTGATCTGATGTTCCCAACTCAAAAACAATCTACATAATGATTTATAGAAAAATTCGTCGATAAAAACTCGCGCGAGCCCATTACCTTAATCTTCAATGATAGGTTTCGAAGTTTATTATTGGGCTTCCTGTGGTGTTACGAATAGACAGTACTTACTAGTTTGCATGCCGATGACAAAGTGGCTTCGCCTCTTCGAGGCAGTAGCCACAAAAGCGGATGTGACGTATCAGTGAAACGAGGCGCGGTGCGAAGAGAGCGCGAAAATGTCTTCTAGACTCAGTAGTTTACCTCTGTTTATCGATCTTGTATGATAATTTTTTCTTCGCTCCACGTTTAAAAGATATGCATTTATAAAGATGTCTGCTTGAGGTGAGTTGAGAATTTCACGAAAGTTGTACCCTGTATAATGTGAGCTTAGTTTACATGCAACTATCTTGAGTGAAAAAAGGAAAACGAGCTACAAGAAATAGGCTACAGGAAGAAAATACTCTCCTAAAGGAAGAACTGTATGGAAGAAAGTGAACTTTGATGAGAAATCTTTAAACTATGGGGATAAGCTGGGATAGCTCATTTAGGACAAACTTATATTCACTGGATTTCCCAATTATGAAACATTATGCTGTGACCTTGTACTATGTGCACCTGCAATTACTAAAGTATAAACTCTTATACTTAGAAAAGCCGAAAATAAAATGCAGTAAAGTTTCTGACAGTTCGAAAACTTTTTAACTTTTTAAAACATGTCTGCTTTCTTAAGCTACGGTAATACGAACAACAAAATCGCTCAACTCGTCTAGCAACATTGTTGTGAAGCAAGTTGAAAAGCAATGCTGCGCGTTTATTCCACTCAAATACAAACTTAATTGTCTCACAACAAAATTATTTGTTGCAACAAGTTGGGAAATGTTGTCGCAGAAAGTAGAAGGCCGTTTAATTTTTGCAGCAAAATGTTAAAATGTTGCTCGACGCGTACGCTAAGAACAGAGCCACATAGTTCATAGGTTTTTCAGTCAATCAGAGCGCGCGTTATGTGCCGCCATCTTGAAAAGGATTTGAAAAGGACGATCGATGACGAAGATAGTGCGCGCCCGGTGCAGCCCATGGGGCAAATAGTTCATAGCTTTCTGGCCAATTAGAGCGTGCGTTATATCGAATCTTTGCTATATAAACATTTGAAAAAGACATATTTGAGATTTTCTTTGTATCTTTATTTAACTGTATATGCATTACATTTGTTCTTTTGTTGTTGTTGTTGTTGTTGTTGTTCCTTTTAGTGACCCATTTAAAATATTCCACTTTACTTATTTTCTGTTTCTATTTTCGCTATTGTTAAATTGTCACTAAAAATACGTTAACAGATTAATAACGGCTAGCGTCTTTTCCTTATGACAATATAGGCGTGTACATAATCATTGGCATGGTCTTCAGGATTCTTGGCTACCTCGGCTTCATAACGGTTAAAAAACTCATCTACAATGTCAGCTTTTTCCTTGGGAGATCGAGAATCTGATAAGCCTAAAAAAGTTAAACTTTATGAGCAAAATAAATAAATATAGAGCGATAACATATTTTATATAGTCGACGTTATAGTAAATTACTTCCTACACTTATTCAGACGTCTTGAAAAGTGTTGCATACGGCTAACGAAATGCAGGAGTTCATCGAGTTCATTCGTCTCTGTATCAACTTTAGCTTTGGCACTTTGGCCTTACACCAACTGATTTAAACAGGTGAAGCACACAAATTAATGGAAAGCATTTTCTGACAGTTACCAAAAAGCAAATCTTACGAGAAGAGGAATTGAAGTCAAAGTTGTTCCTATAAAAACAGCTTTCAAGAGGATGTATAATACCAAGCCTACCAAGAGATTCGCGAGAATTTAAATTTTTCAACACTTGATACTAATCTCGCGATCTGATTGGTTGATTAGAATGTGTCAGTAAAAGGACAGACACACTGCTGACGCGAGTCGGCGCGCGTTCTCGTTCTGTTGCCTCGTTTAAAAAGGATTTTTAAACTTTTATCTCAAATAATTGTTGTAAAAAACGAATTCAATCAACTTTGGCCCTACACCAACTGATTTGCACAGGTGAAGCAGACAAATGGAAAGCATCTTCTGACAGTTACCAAAAGCTAATCTTACGAGAAAAGGAATTGAAGTCAAAGTTGTCCCTACACCCATTGAAATCAAGGCCAGCTTTGAGAAACTTTTTGGAGAAGGATATGGGGAATTGCAGATCGGCGAATTAAGCCTTCTTTTACGTGCGGATATTCTCGGATAATGATATTTTTAAGAACGGATTTGCGGATCCATCCACAATGGTTTATTTAACAATATTCCATTGCGGGACAAACTTTGTATCAAAGCATGTGGCATGCAAATGTATAAATAAGCATTTGTTGTAACATTGTTTTGCAAATATAGTAGTTTTCAACTGCTTTTATTACAGAAATGACATATGTGGATTTTAATCAATTTCCCAAAAGGATTTGCGATTTCAAACGATTTTTCTTGCGGATTTTGTCAACCCCCCATATGCCCCTCTTTTTGGCAACTCGAAGCGCTACTCAAGGATTCTGGTTTTTCTGAAACCACCAAAGACCGACAAAATTTCAGTGAAGGCACGCGGGCCAACAAGCCTACGGTAACTGCATACGAATACATCCACCCAACAAGCAGGGGGGGGGGGGGGGGGTTATATAGGGTGCCGGAGGCGACTTTGGGTTCTTTTTGGCCACGATAATTTCACAAAATATTCTCTGGATCCTCTGGAAAGTTTCCAAGATAATTCTGGATCCGCCCCTTTTACGTACCTGACAAAAATGTCGAGTTACTCCAAGGACGCAGGGAAAGGACGTACGACTTTGCATGTGCTTTGGGATCTCCTTTCTCTTGCATCCATTTCTGCTTGAACGGACACCGAACGACGCGCGTTTCTATGGAAACCAATTCCAGACCCTTTTGACTGACAGGAGAATCTGGATCTACGAATGGCTTTTTGTACTCTTCAACAGTCCGGAAATATTGGGCGAAAGTGGTGTGCTGGAATTCATCCTAAGAAATGAGATTAATGCTGGAGAGATTTATAAATTGGAAAAGATGCTCAAATGTCATGATGGACTAGCACTAATTTCCTTCTTGAGTCACTACGTTAATACTTCAGTGTACAATTTTACTTTTAATGGCATGGAACCCCTAAATCTAGGCATTGTCTAGTTAATAGCGAACTTCAGATGTGACTACGAGTACGAGATTGAGTACGAGTACGAGTTTTAAAATTGGCCTTGCGTGAGTTGTTGATACTGAACCGTAGTCCTGTACATAGATTGAAACATTAATTGTAAGAAATGGAAAATTGGCTATGATTCAGTATCAACATCCCACACAAGACCAATTTAAGAACTCGTATATACTCGTACTCAATCTCGTACTCGGTGTCAAATCTGAAGTTCACTAATATGATGATGATAATGGCAGAAATCCATGCAAAAAATAATGGTCTCACATACCATGATTTAGGGGCAACATATATGCCATAAAATGTTGCTGTGTAAGAAACTCTGTGGGATGTATGAAGGTTACATTGGAAGTTCACACAAGTTTGACCTACAATAAAGTGTTTTTCAAAGAAATGTTCCCACTACTGCAATAAAACAGCAGTATTTGTCAAGAAGGACCCTAGAAATGGTGTCACTGTCATAGTTATCTGTCTACAGAGAAGTCTGTAAAGAGCAAGTTTGCTTGATTATTATGAAAGATTATTACCTCAGTTATTTTGCCATCATTTACAAGACCTCTCCATAAATCAGTCGTCTGTTTATGCACTGATACCTTTGCACCATCAGTGTTACCTGCAAACTGACCATGTTCATCTACAGCAAGCTGTATGAGTACCAGAAAGCCCCCTGAAATAATTAATAATGGAATTGATTGTTGTTCATAAATACAATTTTCTACGATATTTTATGTCATAAGTTTATGTTATTGAGATCAGGGAAATGTCTGGGGTATTCTCATATGTATGAGCTATATATACATAAAGGACATACTTCTTCTAATCCCCACACCACCCCTCCAAGATGAGATGCTACTGCTACAACCCACCCCACCCTTATGAATACAAAAGAATTTAAAGCAACTGTCTGCTTCTTTGAATTAGGGAGAAGATATTTACATTGACCAAAAGGGAATCCAGTATAAGTACAGTGCATGTTTTGAATGGAATGTTGGTCAAATGCCATCCATTCCCATTGGGAAAGAGAAAGGAATTTGCTAGGGTGGTCATGAGTTGAAGACTGAGGTCTAAGCTAGGTTATGTGAGGTTTTGCATCACCTGGCACTAATTCTTCAGCTCTTTGCAACAAAATCAGTTCCCAATCCTTCTCTGCTTGTTGAGAGAACTTTTTCTTTTCTTCAGGATCTGTAGCTATAGTATGATGTAGTGCCCCAGTGATATCGCAGGGTTTCTCACTCAACCACTCAACTCAACTTGTTGCAGAAAATCCTAGGTGTACTGTGTTGCGTGGGACACACTGATCATAGAAACTTGTTCCACAAGCCTGAACAAACACATTAGAGAAATCTCTGAGGAAAGATGGTGGCCCAGGAATAAGTCCTGAAATGATGAAAATGTTATGCATTTCTTAATTAAATCGTTGTTGTACAGGCTTATGACATGACATTTTTATTCAGAAATTAAATATTATTTAGATAATTACACATTTACCTGCTAATAGCATAGCGCTAATCGAGGCAGGTTGAGAATGTAAGATAGTTCATTAAAATTTCATACACTAGTATTAAATGGATATTAAATAGATGGCAAGAATCAGGTTCATCAGATTATCGAGGTATGTAATTTTATATACTAGAATTAGGTTCACGCCAAAAGAATACACTAATTTATAAATATACTGAAATGCATATCTAGGAAAATGGCTTACAAAGATATGGGGATCATGTTCACTTAAGCCATCTGTGGTCTACTATCAGTTGATACACTGTTGATTGACTGATTGATTGATTGATTCAGTTAACAAACTTACAAAGTTAGTTACACTAGGTGGACAAAACATATTGACTCATGCTACATTCAGCCTAGTGAACATCATGTATAATCCAACCACGAAGGAATTAGCCCTGAAAATGGGCCTTGTCCATAAGTTGCGCCTCGGCAGTAAGTCTCCTTTTATTTTCCTTATTTACCATCAACTTTCCCCATCATATTATTTATATTCCACCTCCCCATCCAATCGTCCGAACACGCGTAGGGCAAGACTTAAAGTGCTTTTAAGTTACGAAACGCGTGGGTTTACATCCGCTGCTTTGTATCTTGCTCCTGATGAATAATACACAAGCATTTTCGACGACTTTCCGTCGGTTCCCTTCGTACTAGACGCCCGGGGGGAACTCCTATATATAAGAGGATGGGGATGCTCGTCGGAAATTTTGAAAATGACCTAAAAGGTACCTGAGTGGGAGTGGCACCAATTGATTTCTAGCCCTAAAAGGTACCAATTCAAAAACAATAATGAAAGAATTAAAGTAATGAAACACTTTGTTATCGATGTGCAGATCAGATCATCGAAATCGTCCCTTTCATGCTTATTTTAGGTAGTTTATCTACCCCAAAACAGTCGCTAAAAGGTATCAGCTATGTCTCTGGTAGTCCAATTAAGTCTGAGACACCTTAAAAGGTACCAGATTGCAGATTTTGACCCCTAAAAGGTACGACGAGCATCCCCGTCCATTTACGATCGGAGTCCCCCAGTCCCCCCCCCCCCCCCCCCCCCCCGGGACTAGACGTGACCACATTCCTATCTATTTGAGCTCAATTAGATACTAGATCCACTTAGATTCACCCGTAAGTTAGCTATTGTATTCATTTTATTTCTTTACCCATTTTATTGTTCACCCTACACCATTTTTCTACACACTCCGCTATGTATTGTTTCGCATATTTCGTCACATATTCCACGTATCTTTTGTTACATATTCCCTCCACGCTCTAGCCTGCAGGCTATGCAGGCTATCCACGCTCATCTCACCAGCATTCCCCACATTCCATCCCCCACCACACCACATTCCTTAGCCGCATTACCCTCCCCTCCCTCCTCCCTCTTCTTTCTTTACACGTTTTTGCCCTCTTTTATTTTATTTCCGTTCTAATTGTTTATTTATTGATGTACTCAGTCTATTTTTATTTTTATTTTTTCTTCTTTTTCACTATTTTTTTTCCACCTTATTTTATTAATTTATTAATCTTTTTATTAATTTAGTCATCTATTCATTTATTTATTTATTTATTTCTTCATTTCTTTATATAGTTTTTTTTGTTCATTTTTATATATATTATTTATTTATTTATTTATTTATTTATTCATTTATTCATTCAGTCTTTCATTCATTTAATCATTTTTTCAAAAAAAAAATTATTTTTCAATTTTTATTTCTTTTTTAATTTTTATTTTTTTCTATCTTTTATTTTTTATTCTTTTCCCCCCACCCCTTCACACACTTCCAAATGCCCTTTTGAATTGCATATCCTATATACACAATTGACTCATGCTTGACTGATACTGGACCAGTTGTTGGTCAACAAGACCAAGTCTTATTAACACAGAATAAACCAATGCCACTTTAGTTTCTAGGAATTTACAACATCATTTCTTGAATTTTTCAGCTCCGAGCCTTTCATAATCATGCTTCTTACAGAGAATGATAGCTATATTCATTGAAACTTCTGATGAGTGTACTCTGCTACGAAAACAGAGTAGAGATTTACAATGGTCAAGTTTTGCGAATTGCAGTATAATTTATATATATATATATATATATATAGACTATGAGAAATAGTTGGAGCACCAACAACCAAGCCACTAGCGAGTAGGATCAAAATGATACTTGACGCTGATGCCAAGAAAAAATAGATACTGTAGTATTAATAAGTTGACATCTTGCGAACTACTTGCTGGTTCAGAACTCTTTAATAATTTAAACGTTTCGGCCTTATCGGCCTTCTTCAGTAATAGAATTTACAAGACTTGGAGTAGATAAAAAATGATAAAATGAACCAATATATATAGGAAGAAACAATAGCTTAAAAAACAATAGATAATAAAAACTAAAAAAAAACAAAAAATGAATACAAAACGAATGATGTAACTGGAGTGATATAACATGGGTGAATGCCTAAGCAAAAAATGCTAAAAGATGCTCAATATCTAAGGTTAATTAAAACAAACGCGTTTGGAAGAATTAAATTCTTGCCTTTTGTTTAATCCATATGGGATAAGGGTACATAGTTGCGAGCTCCAAAAGGCCTCCCTTGTTAAAAGAACGCGATCCAAATTGTCACAATCAGCAATTTGTTCAATGGCCATAAAAGAAAAATCCCCGAAAGAATGTTGACTGGCATTGAAATGAATAGCCGTTTCACAAGTCTTTTTATTAGTATTCATGGCTGACTTGTGATTACGGAATCTAACCTTGAACTCACTGCTAGTGGATCCCACGTATTGCATGGAACATTTCTTGCTGCATGTGACAAGATAAATCACATTTTTAGAAGTACAAGAAATGCGTTGTCTAATTTTGTAAGATCTACCTGTAGTAACACTAGAAAATTTAGGAAATTCTACAGCAAAATTGTTACAAAGGTCACAGTTTCTGGAAGAACAAAAGAAACCGAGTTCAGAATTAGGAGACTCAACTGTATCGGAATTAATACGTTTAGAAAGAATCTCCTTAAGGTTTCTAGGTCTTCTAAAAGCTGGAATAATTGTATTTTCTGGAAATAAATTAGTCAATTTCGGACATTTCTGTAATAATGGTAGATTCCCTCTAATTAGTTTCCCTATGTTAGGGAGCCTAGGATTAAAATCAACGACTAATGGATAAACAGTGCGTTTCAATTTCACTGTAGTAGAAAGGAATTCATCTCTGGGCGTGGATCTCACTTTGTTGAAATCTCTATTGACTAAATGCTTTTTATACCCCCTACGGATAAGATAATTCTGATATTCTGAACTTCTCTTATCAAAAATATCAATAGAAGAACAATTTCGTCTTATTCTAGTAGCAATACCATAAGGTATGGCTTTCACAAAATGACGAGGGTGTGAGCTAAGCGGATCAAGATAGATGTGATTGTCCCGTAGGCTTGGAATATATATCCGTAAAAACGAAACCTCTATGTAAAGACAAAGTGAGATCTAAGACGTTAAGGCTCTGGGCGGAATAAACCAATGTGAATTTAATAGTGGGATGCAAAGAATTCAAGAAGTTAGTAAATTCAAGAAGTTTATCTTCCCCCAGAGTCCAAACATCAAAAATGTCGCCTCTATATCTCCACCACAAATTAGGTATAAGAGTGGGGATGAGACTTAGCCTTCTCATCGATTACTCCCATCGCAAATCAGCCATAACTACAAGCATTTTTGGGCCCCATGGCCGTCCCATGGATCTAGAGGTAATGTTTTCCCAAAAAGCTGGAGTTATTATACTTAAGACAAATATCAACAGCCTCCACAATACATTCAGTAGAAGGAAACTTTACGTTCTCTGGATTCCAATGCTTTCGTAATCGATGAGAGGCCAAGCTCGTTATCAATATTGGGGAACATAGAAACGACATCCCAAGAGACCAAAAGAGTATTATCAGAAAATGGACCTAAGCTAGCATTAAGATAGTCTATTTTATTTAAAAAGTCAGTGGTATCTTTAACGAACAAGGAAGTTTAGTGGCCAAAGGTTTAAGATAAAACTCAGTGAAGGCCGATAAATTTTCAATAGCTGTACCACAGCAAGATGTGATGAGTCTCAAAGGGTTATCATCCTTATGGGTTTTAACGGTGCCGAAAGCTTTGCCAGGTTTAGCAGAAGCGTTAATAACCCAACTAAGAATAATATCAGTAATTTGCCCTTTGGACAACCATTTGGCACACCAATTTTTAATTTCGAGAACATGGTTATTACTAGGATCAGATTGCAATATTCTATAATGCAGAGGGTTCTCTAATTGATTACACATTTTGGAATTATATTCCTCCTCCGAAATGAGGACAAACTTGGAACCTTTGTCCTGAATAGAAATGTGGATCTCATTTATAGATTTAAGTTTTCTGAGGGCAGAACGCTCAGCGGGTCCAAGATTATCGCGTACTTTTTGAATAAGATTGGGATCAAATAATTTGGTCTTAATCGCATTAAGGAATGATTCCAGATGTGGATTTTTCGAAGGAGGGGCCCTCCAATTGGAAACTTTCCTAACAAGGGGGAAATCAGAATTGTGGGAACTAACACTAGTGTTAATGTTTCCGTTAGAAAATAAAACTGCCGATCTAAGCTTACTTTCAAATTTTTCCCAATCTACTCGAAGCTTATACCAGTTGATATCCCTAGGGGTAGGACAAAACGAGGGGCCCTTACTAAGTATATATATATATATACACCAAATCCCTAAAACTTTGATATTGTTCTGATATATATACATATATATATCCGCCATTTTCCATTGTCTTTCCTTTTGTTCTGAAGGTTGTTCTCAAGGGAAAAACTTGAGAACAAAAGGAAAGACAATAGAAAATGGCGGATATATATATGTATATATATCAGAACAATATCAAAGTTTTAGGGATTTGGTGTATATATATATATATATATATATATATATATATATACTGTAGAACTGAGAAAAGTTGGGTCACCAACAACCAAGCCACTAGCGAGTGGGATCAGAAATGATTCAGCACGATGATGGCATAAGAAACTTGATAAATTGAATTAGAAGGACGACATCAAGCGAACCACTTGCTGGTCAAAAGACTTTATTAAACGTTTCGGCCTACTACGGGCCTTCTTCAGTAAAACTACTTGTAGTATTTACAAGACTTGGAGCGTAAATGCCTAAGAGGGCTAGGCCCATATAAATAGTAAAAAGGAACAAAGGGTAAAAAACACAAAGAAATAAAAGTGGTAAAAATGAATGGAATTCCTATAATACAAGTCACGGGGACGCTATAAAAATCTAAGGTTAAAAATTGATTAATTGTATTTAATACGCTTGGAGGAGTTGAATTCCTGTCTTTTATTGAGCCCTTGTGGAGCCAAAGTACATAATTGTGCGCTCCAGAACGCTTCACGAGTAAGAAGAATTCGATCCACGTTGTCACGGGCTTCGATTTGTTCAATTCCGATGAATTCAAAATCCTCGAAAGCGTGCTCACTGGCGTTGAAATGAATGGCCGTTTCACAGGTTTTTTTGTTTGTTTTCATAGCCGATTTGTGATTCCTAAACCTAACTTTGAATTCATTACTTGTAGATCCAACATATTGTAGAGAACACCTCTTACATGTAATTAAATAAATCAAGTTACTAGTGGTGCAAGAGATGTTCTGTTTGATATTGTAACTTCTACCAGTAGAAGAGCTAGAAAACTTGGGAGAATCTTTGGCAAAATTATTACAAAGATCGCACTTTCTGGAACAACGGTGAAAGCCGCATTCGGAACTACGCTCTGCGACTCCAGAAGATGCGCGCTTTGACAAAGTCTCCTTCAAATTTCTAGGTCTCCTAAAGGCAGGGATAATGGAATTATTAGGAAATAGATTGCTAAGAGATGGACAATTTTGCAAAAGGTGTAAGTTATCTCTAATTAGCTTGCCAATGTTCGGCAATCCGGGGTTATAATCGACAACTAGAGGATAAACTTTGCGTTTAGATTTCTCTGTGGTAGAAAGGAAAGGGTCTCTAGACATCGATCTTACTTTGTCGAACTCTTTTTTAACAAGATTTTTCTTATAACCTCTCCGAGTGAGATAATTTTGGTATTCAACGCTTCTTTTGTCAAAAGAGTCAAGCGACGAACAATTCCTTCTAATTCTGGTAGCAATCCCATAGGGGATAGCTTTTGTACAATGTGATGGATGTGAACTACGAGGATCTAAGTAAATATGATTGTCCGTGGGTTTAGAATAAACATCCGTAGTAATTAAACCTTCCTTAAAAGACAAAGTAAGATCAAGAACATTGAGCTCGTGGGCAGAATAAACAAGAGTAAATTTAATTGTAGGATGTAAAGAATTCAAAAATTCAGTAAATTCAAGAAGCTTATCCTGGCCGAGAGTCCAAACTTCAAAAATGTCATCCCTATATCTCCACCATAGATTTGGTTTGAGAGTGGCATGTGATTTCGCCATTTCATCTATCTCTCCCATCGCGAGATCAGCGTA